>CM022398.1:85122870-85234551 GCA_011833715.1 Carcinoscorpius rotundicauda
ACCACGTATTGTATTCATACTCTAGTGATTACAAACCCCGGATTGTATTCATACTTTAGTGATTACAAACCACGTATTGTATTCATACTTTAGTGATTACAAACAACGTATTGTGTTCATACTCTAGTGATTATAAACCACTTATTGCATTCATACTCTAGCGATTACAAATCACGTATTGAATTCATACTCTAGTGATTACAAACCACGTATTGTATTTATACTCTAGTGATTACAAACCATGCATTGTACTCATACTTTAGTAATTACAAACCCCGGATTGTATTCATACTTTAGTGATTACAAACCACGTATTGTATTCATACTCTAGTGATTACAAACCACGTATTGTATTCATACTCTAGTGATTACAAACCCCGGATTGTATTCATACTTTAGTGATTACAAACCCCGGATTGTATTCATATAATAGTGATTACAAACCACGTATTGTATTCATACTTTAGTGATTACAAACCACGTATTGTAATCATACTCTAGTGATTACAAATCACGTATTGAATTCATACTCTAGTGATTACAAACCACGTATTGTATACATACTTTAGTGAATACAAACCACGTATTGTATTCATACTCTAGTGATTACAAACCACGCATTGTACTCATACTCTAGTGATTACAAACCACGCATTGTATTCATACTCTAGTGATTACAAACCACGTATTGAATTCATACTCTAGTGATTACAAACCACGTATTGTATACATACTTTAGTGAATACAAACCACGTATTGTATTCATACTCTAGCGATTACCAAATCACGTATGAATTCATACTCTAGTGATTACAAACCACGTATTGTATTCATACTCTAGTGATTACAAACCACGAATTTTACTCATACTCTAGGATTACAAACCACGCATTGTATTTATACTTTAGTGATTATAAACCACGTATTGTATTCATACTCTAGTGATTACAAACCACGTATTGTATTCATACTTTAGTGATTACAAACCACGTATTGTATTCATACTCTAGTGATTACAAACCACGTATTGTATTCATACTCTTGTGATTACAAACCCCGGATTGTATTCATACTTAAGTGATTACAAACCACGTATTGTATTCATACTCTAGTTGATTACAAACCCCGGATGTATTCATACTTTAGTGATTACAACCACGTATTGTATTCATACTTTAGTGATTACAAACCACGTATTGTATTCATACTCTAGTGATTATAAACCACTTATTGCATTCATACTCTAGCGATTACAAATCACGTATTGAATTCATACTCTAGTGATTACAAACCACGTATTGTATTCATACTTTAGTGATTACAAACCACGTATTGTATTCATACTTTAGTGATTACAAACCACGTATTGTATTCATACTATAGTGATTACAAACCACGTATTGTATTCATACTTTAGTGATTACAAACCACGTATTGTAATCACACTCTAGTGATTACAAATCACGTATTGAATTCATACTTTAGTGATTACAAACCACGTATTGTATTCATACTCTAGTGATTACAAACCCCGGATTGTATTCATACTTTAGTGATTACAAACCACGTATTGTATTCATACTCTTGTGATTACAAATCCCGGATTGTATTCATACTTAAGTGATTACAAACCACGTATTGTATTCATAGTCTAGTGATTATAAACCACATATTGTATTCATACTCTAGTGATTACAAACCCCGGATTGTATTCATACTCTAGTGATTACAAACCATGCATTGTACTCATACTTTAGTAATTACAAACCCCGGATTGTATTCATACTTTAGTGATTACAAACCACGTATTGTATTCATACTCTAGTGATTACAAACCACGTATTGTATTCATACTCTAGTGATTACAAACCCCGGATTGTATTCATACTTTAGTGATTACAAACCACGTATTGTATTCATACTTTAGTGATTACAAACAACGTATTGTGTTCATACTCTAGTGATTATAAACCACTTATTGCATTCATACTCTAGCGATTACAAATCACGTATTGAATTCATACTCTAGTGATTACAAACCACGTATTGTATTTATACTCTAGTGATTACAAACCATGCATTGTACTCATACTTTAGTAATTACAAACCCCGGATTGTATTCATACTTTACTGATTACTAACCACGTATTGTATTCATACTCTAGTGATTACAAACCACGTATTGTATTCATACTCTAGTGATTACAAACCCCGGATTGTATTCATACTTTAGTGATTACAAACCCCGGATTGTATTCATATAATAGTGATTACAAACCACGTATTGTATTCATACTTTAGTGATTACAAACCACGTATTGTAATCATACTCTAGTGATTACAAATCACGTATTGAATTCATACTCTAGTGATTACAAACCACGTATTGTATACATACTTTAGTGAATACAAACCACGTATTGTATTCATACTCTAGTGATTACAAACCACGCATTGTACTCATACTCTAGTGATTACAAACCACGCATTGTATTCATACTCTAGTGATTACAAACCACGTATTGAATTCATACTCTAGTGATTACAAACCACGTATTGTATACATACTTTAGTGAATACAAACCACGTATTGTATTCATACTCTAGCGATTACAAATCACGTATTGAATTCATACTCTAGTGATTACAAACCACGTATTGTATTCATACTCTAGTGATTACAAACCACGAATTTTACTCATACTCTAGGATTACAAACCACGCATTGTATTTATACTTTAGTGATTATAAACCACGTATTGTATTCATACTCTAGTGATTACAAACCACGTATTGTATTGATACTTTAGTGATTACAAACCACGTATTGTATTCATACTTTAGTGATTACAAACCACGTATTGTATTCATACTCTTGTGATTACAAACCCCGGATTGTATTCATACTTAAGTGATTACAAACCACGTATTGTATTCATACTCTAGTGATTACAAACCCCGGATTGTATTCATACTTTAGTGATTACAAACCACGTATTGTATTCATACTTTAGTGATTACAAACCACGTATTGTATTCATACTCTAGTGATTATAAACCACTTATTGCATTCATACTCTAGCGATTACAAATCACGTATTGAATTCATACTCTAGTGATTACAAACCACGTATTGTATTCATACTTTAGTGATTACAAACCACGTATTGTATTCATACTTTAGTGATTACAAACCACGTATTGTATTCATACTATAGTGATTACAAACCACGTATTGTATTCATACTTTAGTGATTACAAACCACGTATTGTAATCACACTCTAGTGATTACAAATCACGTATTGAATTCATACTTTAGTGATTACAAACCACGTATTGTATTCATACTCTAGTGATTACAAACCCCGGATTGTATTCATACTTTAGTGATTACAAACCACGTATTGTATTCATACTCTAGTGATTACAAACCACGTATTGTATTCATACTTTAGTGATTACAAACCACGTATTTTATTCATACTCTAGTGATTACAAACCACGTATTGTATTCATACTCTTGTGATTACAAACCTCGGATTGTATTCATACTTAAGTGATTACAAACCACGTATTGTATTCATACTCTAGTGATTATAAACCACGTATTGTATTCATACTCTAGTGAGTACAAACACCGGATTGTATTCATACTTTAGTGATTACAAACAACGTATTGTATTCATACTTTAGTGATTACAAACCACGTATTGTGTTCATACTCTAGTGATTATAAACCACTTATTTCATTCATACTATAGCGATTACAAATTACGTATTGAATTCATACTCTAGTGATTACAATCCACGTATTGTATTTATACTCTAGTGATTACAAACCATGCATTGTACTCATACTTTAGTAATTACAAACCCCGGATTGTATTCATACTTTACTGATTACAAACCACGTATTGTATTCATACTCTAGTGATTACAAACCACGTATTGTATTCATACTCTAGTGATTACAAACCCCGGATTGTATTCATACTTTAGTGATTACAAACCCCGGATTGTATTCATACTATAGTGATTACAAACCACGTATTGTATTCATACTTTAGTGATTACAAACCACGTATTGTAATCATACTCTAGTGATTACAAATCACGTATTGAATTCATACTCTAGTGATTACAAACCACGTATTGTATACATACTTTAGTGAATACAAATCACGTATTGTATTCATACTCCAGTGATTACAAACCACGCATTGTACTCATACTCTAGTGATTACAAACCACGCATTATATTCATACTCTAGTGATTACAAACCACGTATTGAATTCATACTCTAGTGATTACAAACCACGTATTGTATACATACTTTAGTGAATACAAACCACGTATTGTATTCATACTCTAGCGATTACAAATCACGTATTGAATTCATACTCTAGTGATTACAAACCACGTATTGTATTCATACTCTAGTGATTACAAACCACGAATTTTACTCATACTCTAGGATTACAAACCACGCATTGTATTTATACTTTAGTGATTATAAACCACGTATTGTATTCATACTCTAGTGATTACAAACCACGTATTGTATTCATACTTTAGTGATTACAAACCACGTATTGTATTCATACTTTAGTGATTACAAATCACGTATTGTATTCATACTCTTGTGATTACAAACCCCGGATTGTATTCATACTTAAGTGATTACAAACCACGTATTGTATTCATACTCTAGTGATTATAAACGTCATATTGTATTCATACTATAGTGATTACAAACCATGCATTGTACTCATACTCTAGTGATTACAAACCACGTATTGTATTCATACTCTAGTGATTACAAATCACGTATTGAATTCATACTCCAGTGATTACAAACCACGTATTGTATACATACTTTAGTGAATACAAACCACGTATTGTATTCATACTCTAGTGATTACAAACCACGTATTGTATTCATACTTTAGCGATTACAAATCACGTATTGAATTCATACTCTAGCGATTACAAATCACGTATTGAATTCATACTCTAGTGATTACAAACCCCGGGATGTATTCATACTTTAGTGATTACAAACCACGTATTGTATTCATACTCTAGTGATTATAAACCACATATTGTATTCATACTCTAGTGATTAGAAACCCCGGATTGTATTCATACTTTAGTGATTACAAACCACGTATTGTATTCATACTTTAGTAATTACAAACCACGTATTGTATTCATACTTTAGTGATTACAAACCACGTATTGTATTCATACTCTAGTGATTACAAACCACGTATTGTATTCATACTCTAATGATTACAAACCCCGGATTGTATTCATACTATAGTGATTACAAATCACGTATTGAATTCATACTCTAGTGATTACAAACTACGTATTGTATACATACTTTAGTGAAAACAAACCACGTATTGTATTTATACTCTAGCGATTACAAATCACCTATTGAATTCATACTCTAGTGATTACAAACCACATATTGTATTCATACCCTAAAGATTACAAACCACGTATTGTACTCATACTCTAGTGATTACAAACCCCGGATTGTATTGATACTTTAGTGGTTACAAATCACGTATTGTATTCATACTTTAGTGATTACAAACCACGTATTGTGTTCATACTCTAGTGATTATAAACCACTAATTGCATTCATACTCTAGCGATTACAAATCACGTATTGAATTCATACTCTAGTGATTACAAACCACGTATTGTATTCATACTCTAGTGATTACAAACCATGCATTGTACTCATACTCTAGCGATTACAAATCACGTATTGAATTCATACTCTAGCGATTACAAATCACGTATTGAATTCATACTCTAGTGATTACAAACCACGAATTGTATTCATACTCTAGTGATTACAAAACACGCATTGTACTCATACTCTAGTGATTACAAACCACGCATTGTATTTATACTTTAGTGATTACAAACCACGTATTTTATTCATACTCTAGTGATTACAAACCCCGGATTGTATTCATACTTTAGTGATTACAAACCACGTATTGTATTCATACTCTAGTTATTACAAACCACGTATTGTATTCATACTCTAGTGATTACAAACCACGTATTGTATTCATACTATAGTGATTACAAACCCCGGATTGTATTCATACTTTAGTGATTACAAACCCCGGATTGTATTCATACTTTAGTGATTAGAAACCACGTATTGTATTCATACTCTAGTGATTATAAACCACGTATTGCATTCATACTCTAGTGATTACAAACCACGTATTCTATTCATACTCCAGTGATTACAAACCCCGGATTGTATTCATACTTTAGTGATTACAAACCACGTATTGCATTCATACTTTAGTGATTACGAACCACGCATTGTATTGATACTTTAGTGATTACAAACCACGTATTGTATTCATACTCTAGTGATTACAAACCCCGGATTGTATTCATACTTTAGTGATTACAAACCACGTATTGTATTCATACTCTAGTTATTACAAACCACGTATTGTATTTATACTTTAGTGATTACAAACCACGTATTTTATTCATACTCTAGTGATTACAAACCACGTATTGTATTCATACTCTAGTGATTATAAACCACGTATTGTATTCATACTCTAGTGATTACAAACCCCGGATTGTATTCATACTTTAGTGATTACAAACCACGTATTGTATTCATACTTTAGTGATTACAAACCACCTTATTGTGTTCATACTCTAGTGATTACAAACCACGTATTGTATTCATACTCTAGTTATTACAAACCACGTATTGTATTCATACTTTAGTGATTACAAACCACGTATTTTATTCATACTCTAGTGATTACAAACCACGTATTGTATTCATACTCTTGTGATTACAAATTCCGGATTGTATTCATACTTAAGTGATTAAAAACCACGTATTGTATTCATACTCTAGTGATTATAAACGTCATATTGTATTCATACTCTAGTGATTACAAACCACGTATTGTATTCATACTTTAGTGATTACAAACCACGTATTGTATTCATACTTTAGTGATTACAAACCACGTATTGTATTCATACTATAGTGATTACAAACCACGTATTGTATTCATACTTTAGTGATTACAAACCACGTATTGTAATCACACTCTAGTGATTACAAATCACGTATTGAATTCATACTTTAGTGATTACAAACCACGTATTGTATTCATACTCTAGTGATTACAAACCCCGGATTGTATTCATACTTTAGTGATTACAAACCACGTATTGTATTGATACTCTAGTGATTACAAACCACGTATTGTATTCATACTTTAGTGATTACAAACCACGTATTTTATTCATACTCTAGTGATTACAAACCACGTATTGTATTCATACTCTTGTGATTACAAACCTCGGATTGTATTCATACTTAAGTGATTACAAACCACGTATTGTATTCATACTCTAGTGATTATAAACCACGTATTGTATTCATACTCTAGTGATTATAAACCACGTATTGTATTCATACTCTAGTGAGTACAAACACCGGATTGTATTCATACTTTAGTGATTACAAACCACGTATTGTATTCATACTTTAGTGATTACAAAACACGTATTGTGTTCATACTCTAGTGATTATCAACCACTTATTGCATTTATACTATAGCGATTACAAATCACGTATTGAATTCATACTCTAGTGATTACAATCCACGTATTGTATTTATACTCTAGTGATTACAAACCATGCATTGTACTCATACTTTAGTAATTACAAACCCCGGATTGTATTCATACTTTACTGATTACAAACCACGTATTGTATTCATACTCTAGTGATTACAAACCACGTATTGTATTCATACTCTAGTGATTACAAACCCCGGATTGTATTCATACTTTAGTGATTACAAACCCCGGATTCTATTCATACTATAGTGATTACAAACCACGTATTGTATTCATACTTTAGTGATTACAAACCACGTATTGTAATCATACTCTAGTGATTACAAATCACGTATTGAATTCATACTCTAGTGATTACAAACCACGTATTGTATACATACTTTAGTGAATACAAACCACGTATTGTATTCATACTCCAGTGATTACAAACCACGCATTGTACTCATACTCTAGTGATTACAAACCACGCATTATATTCATACTCTAGTGATTACAAACCACGTATTGAATTCATACTCTAGTGATTACAAACCACGTATTGTATACATACTTTAGTGAATACAAAGAACGTATTGTATTCATACTCTAGCGATTACAAATCACGTATTGAATTCATACTCTAGTGATTACAAACCACGTATTGTATTCATACTCTAGTGATTACAAACCACGAATTTTACTCATACTCTAGGATTACAAACCACGCATTGTATTTATACTTTAGTGATTATAAACCACGTATTGAATTCGTACTCTAGTGATTACAAACCACGTATTGTATTCATACTTTAGTGATTACAAACCACGTATTGTATTCATACTCTAGCGATTACAAATCACGTATTGAATTCATACTCTAGTGATTACAAACCACGTATTGTATTCATACTCTAGTGATTACAAACCACGAATTTTACTCATACTCTAGGATTACAAACCACGCATTGTATTTATACTTTAGTGATTATAAACCACGTATTGTATTCATACTCTAGTGATTACAAACCACGTATTGTATTCATACTTTAGTGATTACAAACCACGTATTGTATTCATACTTTAGTGATTACAAATCACGTATTGTATTCATACTCTTGTGATTACAAACCCCGGATTGTATTCATACTCTAGTGATTATAAACCACATATTTTATTCATACTCTAGTGATTACAAACCCCGGATTGTATTCATACTTAATGATTACAAACCACGTATTGTATTCATACTTTAGTAATTACAAACCACGTATTGTATTCATACTTTAGTGATTACAAACCACGTATTGTATTCATACTCTAGTGATTACAAACCACGTATTGTATTCATACTCTAGTAATTACAAACCCCGGATTGTATTCATACTTTAGTGATTACAAACCACGTATTGTATTCATACTCTAGTGATTATAAACCACTTATTGCATTCATACTCTAGCGATTACAAATCACGTATTCAATTCATACTTCAGTGATTACAAACCACGTATTGTATTCATACTATAGTGATTACAAACCATGCATTGTACCATACTCTAGTGATTACAAACCACGTATTGTATTCATACTCTAGTGATTACAAATCACGTATTGAATTCATACTCCAGTGATTACAAACCACGTATTGTATACATACTTTAGTGAATACAAACCACGTATTGTATTCATACTCTAGTGATTACAAACCACGTATTGTATTCATACTTTAGCGATTACAAATCACGTATTGAATTCATACTCTAGCGATTACAAATCACGTATTGAATTCATACTCTAGTGATTACAAACCCCGGGATGTATTCATACTTTAGTGATTACAAACCACGTATTGTATTCATACTCTAGTGATTATAAACCACATATTGTATTCATACTCTAGTGATTAGAAACCCCGGATTGTATTCCAACTTTAGTGATTACAAACCACGTATTGTATTCATACTTTAGTAATTACAAACCACGTATTGTATTCATACTTTAGTGATTACAAACCACGTATTGTATTCATACTCTAGTGATTACAAACCACGTATTGTATTCATACTCTAATGATTACAAACCCCGGATTGTATTCATACTATAGTGATTACAAATCACGTATTGAATTCATACTCTAGTGATTACAAACCACGTATTGTATACATACTTTAGTGAAAACAAACCACGTATTGTATTTATACTCTAGCGATTACAAATCACGTATTGAATTCATACTCTAGTGATTACAAACCACATATTGTATTCATACCCTAGTGATTACAAACCACGTATTGTACTCATACTCTAGTGATTACAAACCACGTATTGTAATCATACTCTAGTGATTACAAATCACGTATTGAATTCATACTCTAGTGATTACAAACCACGTATTGTATACATACTTTAGTGAATACAAACCACGTATTGTATTCATACTCTAGCGATTACAAATCACGTATTGAATTCATACTCTAGTGATTACAAACCACGTATTGTATTCATACTCTAGTCATTACAAACCCCGGATTGTATTCATACTTTAGTGATTACAAATCACGTATTGTATTCATACTCTAGTTATTACAAACCACGTATTGTATTCATACTTTAGTGATTACAAACCACGTATTTTATTCATACTCTAGTGATTACAAACCACGTATTGTATTCATACTCTTATGATTACAAACCCAGGATTGTATTCATAATTAAGTGATTACAAACCACGTATTGTATTCATACTCTAGTGATTACAAACCCCGGATTGTATTGATACTTTAGTGATTACAAATCACGTATTGTATTCATACTTTAGTGATTACAAACCACGTATTGTGTTCATACTCTAGTGATTATAAACCACTAATTGCATTCATACTCTAGCGATTACAAATCACGTATTGAATTCATACTCTAGTGATTACAAACCACGTATTGTATTCATACTCTAGTGATTACAAACCAGGCATTGTACTCATACTCTAGCGATTACAAATCACGTATTGAATTCATACTCTAGCGATTACAAATCACGTATTGAATTCATACTCTAGTGATTACAAACCACGAATTGTATTCATACTCTAGTGATTACAAAACACGCATTGTACTCATACTCTAGTGATTACAAACCACGCATTGTATTTATACTTTAGTGATTACAAACCACGTATTTTATTCATACTCTAGTGATTACAAACCCCGGATTGTATTCATACTTTAGTGATTACAAACCACGTATTGTATTCATACTCTAGTTATTACAAACCACGTATTGTATTCATACTTTAGTGATTACAAACCACGTATTGTATTCATACTCTAGTGATTACAAACCACGTATTGTATTCATACTATAATGATTACAAACCCCGGATTGTATTCATACTTTAGTGATTACAAACCCCGGATTGTATTCATACTTTAGTGATTACAAACCACGTATTGTATTCATACTCTAGTGATTATAAACCACGTATTGCATTCATACTCTAGTGATTACAAACTAACGTATTCTATTCATACTCCAGTGATTACAAACCACGTTTTGTACTCATACTTTAGTGATTACAAACCACGTATTGCATTCATACTTTAGTGATTACGAACCACGTATTGTATTCATACTTTAGTGATTACAAACCACGTATTGTATTCATACTCTAGTGATTACAAACCACGTATTGTATTCATACTCTAGTGATTACAAACCACGTATTGTATTCATACTCTAGTGATTATAAACCACATATTGTATTCATACTCTAGTGATTACAAACCCCGGATTGTATTCATACTTTAGTGATTACAAACCACGTATGGTATTCATACTTTAGTAATTACAAACCCCGGATTGTATTCATACTTTAGTGATTACAAACCACGCATTGTATTGATACTTTAGTGATTACAAACCACGTATTGTATTCATACTCTAGTGATTACAAACCCCGGATTGTATTCATACTTTAGTGATTACAAATCACGTATTGTATTCATACTCTAGTTATTACAAACCACGTAATGTATTTATACTTTAGTGATTACAAACCACGTATTTTATTCATACTCTAGTGATTACAAACCACGTATTGTATTCATACTCTTGTGATTACAAACCCCGGATTGTATTCATACTTAAGTGATTACAAACCACGTATTGTATTCATACTCTAGTGATTATAAACCACATATTGTATTCATACTCTAGTGATTACAAACCCCGGATTGTATTCATACTTTAGTGATTACAAACCACGTATTGTATTCATACTTTAGTGATTACAAACCACGTATTGTGTTCATACTCTAGTGATTACAAACCACGTATTGTATTCATAGTCTAGTTATTAGAAACCACGTATTGTATTCATACTTTAGTGATTACAAACCACGTATTTTATTCATACTCTAGTGATTACAAACCGCGTATTGTATTCATACTCTTGTGATTACAAATTCCGGATTGTATTCATACTTAAGTGATTAAAAACCACGTATTGTATTCATACTCTAGTGATTATAAACGTCATATTGTATTCATACTCTAGTGATTACAAACCACGTATTGTATTCATACTTTAGTGATTACAAACCACGTATTGTATTCATACTTTAGTGATTACAAACCACGTATTGTATTCATACTATAGTGATTACAAACCACGTATTGTATTCATACTTTAGTGATTACAAACCCCGGATTGTATTCATACTTTAGTGATTACAAACCACGTATTGTATTCATACTCTAGTGATTACAAACCACGTATTGTATTCATACTTTAGTGATTACAAACCACGTATTTTATTCATACTCTAGTGATTACAAACCACGTATTGTATTCATACTCTTGTGATTACAAACCTCGGATTGTATTCATACTTAAGTGATTACAAACCACGTATTGTATTCATACTCTAGTGATTATAAACCACGTATTGTATTCATACTCTAGTGAGTACAAACACCGGATTGTATTCATACTTTAGTGATTACAAACCACGTATTGTATTCATACTTTAGTGATTACAAACCACGTATTGTGTTCATACTCTAGTGATTATAAACCACTTATTGCATTCATACTATAGCGATTACAAATCACGTATTGAATTCATACTCTAGTGATTACAAACCACGTATTGTATTTATACTCTAGTGATTACAAACCATGCATTGTACTCATACTTTAGTAATTACAAACCCCGGATTGTATTCATACTCTAGTGATTACAAACCACGTATTGTATTCATACTCTAGTGATTACAAACCCCGGATTGTATTCATACTTTAGTGATTACAAACCCCGGATTGTATTCATACTATAGTGATTACAAACCACGTATTGTATTCATACTTTAGTGATTACAAACCACGTATTGTAATCATACTCTAGTGATTACAAATCACGTATTGAATTCATACTCTAGTGATTACAAACCACGTATTGTATACATACTTTAGTGAATACAAACCACGTATTGTATTCATACTCCAGTGATTACAAACCACGCATTGTACTCATACTCTAGTGATTACAAAGCACGCATTATATTCATACTCTAGTGATTACAAACCACGTATTGAATTCATACTCTAGCGATTACAAATCACGTATTGAATTCATACTCTAGTGATTACAAACCACGTATTGTATTCATACTCTAGTGATTACAAACCACGAATTTTACTCATACTCTAGGATTAGAAACCACGCATTGTATTTATACTTTAGTGATTATAAACCACGTATTGTATTCATACTCTAGTGATTACAAACCACGTATTGTATTCATACTTTAGTGATTACAAACCACGTATTGTATTCATACTTTAGTGATTACAAACCACGTATTGTATTCATACTCTTGTGATTACAAACCCCGGATTGTATTCATACTTAAGTGATTACAAACCACGTATTGTATTCATACTCTAGTGATTACAAACCCCGGATTGTATTCATACTTTAGTGATTACAAACCACGTATTGTATTCATACTTTAGTGATTACAAACCACGTATTGTATTCATACTCTAGTGATTATAAACCACTTATTGCATTCATACTCTAGCGATTACAAATCACGTATTGAATTCATACTCTAGTGATTACAAACCACGTATTGTATTCATACTATAGTGATTACAAACCATGCATTGTACTCATACTCTAGTGATTACAAACCACGTATTGTATTCATACTCTAGTGATTACAAATCACGTATTGAATTCATACTCCAGTGATTACAAACCACGTATTGTATACATAATTTAGTGAATACAAACCACGTATTGTATTCATACTCTAGTGATTACAAACCACGTATTGTATTCATACTCTAGCGATTACAAATCACGTATTGAATTCATACTCTAGCGATTACAAATCACGTATTGAATTCATACTCTAATGATTACAAACCCCGGGATGTATTCATACTTTAGTGATTACAAACCACGTATTGTATTCATACTCTAGTGATTATAAGCCACGTATTGTATTCATACTTTAGTGATTACAAACCACGTATTGTATTCATACTCTAATGATTACAAACCACGTATTGTATTCATACTCTAGTGATTACAAACCCCGGATTGTATTCATACTATAGTGATTACAAATCACGTATTGAATTCATACTCTAGTGATTACAAACCACGTATTGTATACATACTTTAGTGAAAACAAACCACGTATTGTATTTATACTCTAGCGATTACAAATCACGTATTGAATTCATACTCTAGTGATTACAAACCACATATTGTATTCATACCCTAGTGATTACAAACCACGTATTGTACTCATACTCTAGTGATTACAAACCACGTATTGTATTCATACTCTAGTGATTACAAATCACGTATCGAATTCATACTCTAGTGATTACAAACCACGTATTGTATACATACTTTAGTGAATACAAACCACGTATTGTATTCATACTCTAGCGATTACAAATCACGTATTGAATTCATACTCTAGTGATTACAAACCACGTATTGTATTCATACTCTAGTGATTACAAACCCCGGATTGTATTCATACTTTAGTGATTACAAATCACGTATTGTATTCATACTCTAGTTATTACAAACCACGTATTGTATTCATACTTTAGTGATTACAAACCAGGTATTTTATTCATACTCTAGTGATTACAAACCACGTATTGTATTCATACTCTTGTGATTACAAACCCAGGATTGTATTCATATTTAAGTGATTACAAACCACGTATTGTATTCATACTCTAGTGATTACAAACCCCGGATTGTATTGATACTTTAGTGATTACAAATCACGTATTGTATTCATACTTTAGTGATTACAAACCACGTATTATGTTCATACTCTAGTGATTATAAACCACTTATTGCATTCATACTCTAGCGATTACAAATCACGTATTGAATTCATACTCTAGTGATTACAAACCACGTATTGTATTCATACTCTAGTGATTACAAACCATGCATTTTACTCATACTCTAGCGATTACAAATCACGTATTGAATTCATACTCTAGCGATTACAAATCACGTATTGAATTCATACTCTAGTGATTACAAACCACGAATTGTATTCATACTCTAGTGATTACAAACCACGCATTGTACTCATACTCTAGTGATTACAAACCACGCATTGTATTTATACTTTAGTAATTAGAAACCACGTATTTTATTCATACTCTAGTGATTACAAACCCCGGATTGTATTCATACTTTAGTGATTACAAACCACGTATTGTATTCATACTCTAGTTATTACAAACCACGTATTGTATTCATACTCTAGTGATTACAAACCACGTATTGTATTCATACTCTAGTGATTACAAACCACGTATTGTATTTATACTATAGTGATTACAAACCCCGGATTGTATTCATACTTTAGTGATTACAAACCCCGGATTGTATTCATACTTTAGTAATTACAAACCACGTATTGTATTCATACTTTAGTGATTACAAACCACGTATTGTATTCATACTCTAGTGATTACAAACCACGTATTGTATTCATACTCTAGTGATTACAAACCCCGGATTGTATTCATACTATAGTGATTACAAATCACGTATTGAATTCATACTCTAGTGATTACAAACCACGTATTGTATACATACTTTAGTGAAAACAAACCACGTATTGTATTTATACTCTAGCGATTACAAATCACGTATTGAATTCATACTCTAGTGATTACAAACCACATATTGTATTCATACTTTAGTGGTTACAAACCACGTATTGTATTCATAGTTTAGTGATTACAAACCACGTATTGTATTCATACTCTAGTGATTACAAACCACGTATTGTATTCATACTTTAGTGATTACAAACCACGTATTGTATTCATACTTTAGTGATTACAAACCACGTATTGTATTCATACTTTACGACAAACGATGTTTCCAAAAGCTAGCTTAGCTGGTTGTAAACTTAAGTTGTTTTTCATTGTTTAATTGGTTTTTTTTATTACAAAATAGTACTAGTAAGAGACTAGTCCTTTAAATTAGTTTTTAAACAAAAAAGGTAAATGGAAGTTTCTAGGCTGATAGATCAAGCACAATCTTTAAACGTTTTGCTTCAACCATAAATAAATTGTAGAGTTGTTTGTAAAATGTTCACTAGGGGCGCTATAATTTGTTTTT
Source organism: Carcinoscorpius rotundicauda (assembly GCA_011833715.1). Lineage (NCBI taxonomy): Eukaryota > Metazoa > Arthropoda > Merostomata > Xiphosura > Limulidae > Carcinoscorpius > Carcinoscorpius rotundicauda. Next base: position 85,139,191 of record CM022398.1, read on the forward strand.
TGTTGGATCTTTTTTTTTAATAAAGTAAAGTCACGTTGGGTTATCTTTTATATTAACAATGAGGATTCGAGCCCGGATTTTAGCGTAATAAGTGCGTAAACCTATTGGTAATTACAGTTGGAGGACAGAATTATTTGGAAATGTGACGTTTGTGTTATTTTACATTTTAAACAAACAACATTTAAAACGAATGTGTAACAACATCACAGCGAAAGGTGTTGTCAAGAATACCACCAAAAATGTTTCTAACACTTTACAGCTTCACCTGAACATTCAGAATTTAAGATTAATTGAATGGTAACGCGGTACTTTTGAACTCAGACTTTAAAAGGACGAGACAGACCGAAGAACATCATTGGTGATGTTTGGGCTTGATTAATCTATCTAAACTACATGAAAATAATACTTTAATAATACTTTTATAATACTTCCTTCCTCGTAAGCAAATTACAGTTACACACAATAATATCTATTCATTCTCCACAGTTAACCCGAGGGTTGCGGGTACAAATCCCCTTAAAACCAAACATGCTCGTTCGCCCTTTTAACAGTGGGGACGTAATAATGAATCGATCAATCCCACTATTCGTTGGTAAAAGAGTAGGCCAACAGTTGGCAGTGGGTGGTGATGGCTAGCTGCCATACCCTAATCTTTCGCTGCTAAATTAGGGACGGCTAGCACAGATAGCCTTCAGGTATATTTACGCAAAATTTAAACCAAACCAGACCATATATACTATGTTCCCTCGTGTATCGCGGTACATGCGTTCCAAAACACCCCGCGATAGGAGATTTTCCGCGAAGTGGGATCGCCGATTTTTACGTATATATTTATGTGCATTTAGACTTTTAAAACCCTCCCTGTACAACTATTTAACTCTCCCATTACAATACTGTTCATTATTGCTGAAATAATAAGAACAATTATTAAGATATTAAGCCTTAAAATTAAAAATTACATATCTTCAGCAGGTGGTGTCTTTTCGGGGGACACCACTTCATCTTCTGTGGAAGGTGAATCGGCAATTTCTTCGTCGGTCGTTACAACTTCAGGAACAGTACTTGCCACCGGTACCCTTTCTTTCTTGCTCGGCTAGAAAAACATTGTTATTGGCAGTTGTTTTCTCTACCTCTTTAGTCTATCGAAAATCATTTGATAAGGAGTCATCAGTTCTTCTATTTTATTGCAAAATTGTACTGATCGAACCACATCGTTGTCCCATTCCTGTGAGCACTCCTTCACTTCGTTAATTAGTTTCATTAGTTCACCTAACTGCTCTAACGACCATCCACTTTGCTCGATTGTTTTCTCGGCTTCTTTCGGTGTTTCCTCTTCGTCGTCTTCCTCGGCAGCAGACTTCGTCAGTGCTTCTAAGTCTTGGTCGGCGAGTGGTTCGGATTCTAAGTCAATCAGTTCATCTACGTCTTCCTTCGTCATATCGGCAAATCCTTCACCTTTGATTAACAAAGCTAATTGCACAGCTTTTTGAACAGCCGAGTGTTGGATTTCTTCAGACGTGAATCCCTTGTCGTCGTGCACAACCTCACGCCACAACTTCTTCCAGTTTGCATTAACGGTGCAGGGCTTCATCTCTTGCAATGCCTTATGAACATTTTGAAGACATGTAGCAATGGTGAAAGACAATCAAAATGGGTAGCTGTCATTGGCCGTCTTTCATTTCTGCACCAATCATAGCCCGTCTTGCACATCGCTACGCCATGAAGCTGATCTCGCGTAGCCTTCGCAGACGCACAATGCGTACATCTATAGCCTTTCCAGTTAGTTCTGTTTCCATTTTTACGCTGTTATAAACTCAAATATATGTTTATATCTCAAAATATACCTGTTTTTTTCTTTACACTATTAATTATATTTATTTTTAATATTTTAATGGTATTTAATGCTATATTTTAGATTTAGTGTTTATTATTTTATATATAAATGTGGGGGTCGGCCGAGCCCGCGAAGTGGCGAGGGAACACTGTATAACGTGAACATTCGCGAACATCAAAGGCGGTCCGTCATACTGTTTATACTCAGAAAGTTCATTAGGTCATGGAGTGTAATGGACATCTCCTCTGCAAAAGTTGCCTTCAGTGTCATGGGTAACTTAAGAAGATATAACTCACGAAATATGATCAGTTTATTACGTTATTAATTATTAAACGAAAAATACGACAAACTTGTAAGAATGTAGTAAAAAAAAACCTAGGTACCACAAATATATATTGTTGTCACAAAAATTACATTGCTACATCCAACACTACATCTGTCTCAACATTGCTACATCCAACACTACATCTGTCACTACATTGCTACATCCAACACTACATCTGTCACTACATTTCTACTGCCAACACTACATCTGTCACTACATTTCTTCTATCAACACTACATCTGTCACTACATTTCTACTGCCAACACTACATCTGTCTCAACATTGCTACATCCAACACTACATCTGTCACTACATTTCTTCTATCAACACTACATCTGTCACTACATTTCTACTACCAACACTACAACTGTCACTACATTTCTACTGCCAACACTACATCTGTTTCAACATTGCTACATCCAACACTACATCTGTCACTACATTTCTTCTATCAACACTACATCTGTCACTACATTTCTACTACCAACACTACAACTGTCACTACATTGCTACATCCAACACTACATCTGTCACAACATTGCTACATCCAACACTACATCTGTCACAACATTGCTACATCCAACACTACATCTGTCACTACATTTCTACTACCAACACTACATCTGTCACTACATTTCTACTGCCAACACTAAATCCATCACTACATTCTACTTCCAACACCACATCTCTTACTTTATCCTTAGCAATAACACTATGTTTGTCACTACATTTCTACTACCAACACTACATCTGTCACTACATTTCTACTACCAACACTACATCTGTCACTACATTTCTACTACCAACACTACATCTGTCACTACATTCCTACTGCCAAAACTACATCTGTCTCTACATTTCTACTACCAACACTACATCTGTCACTACATTTCTACTACAAACACTACATCTGTCACTGGGTTCCTACTGCTAACACAACATCTGTTACTTCATTATTACAATTAACACTATATTTGTCACTACATTCCTATTTCCAATACTACATCACTTACTTCATTCTTACCACAAACATCACATCTGTCACTACATTCCTACTACAAACATTACATTTCTCACAATATCCCACCATTAATACTACATTCCTACTACAAACATTACATTTGCCACTACATTCCTACTGCCAATACTATATTTGTTGCTACATACTTAGTACCAACACTACATCTCTCACTACATTTTTACTGCCAACACCACATCTCTTACTTCATTCTTAGCACCAACACTACATCTCTCACTACATTTCTACTTCCAACACCACATCTCTTACTTTATCCTCAGCAATAACACTATGTTTGTCACTACATTTCTACTGGCAACACTACATTTGTCTCTACATTTCTGCTACCAACACAACATTTCTACTACAAACACTACATCTATTGCTACATTCCTAGTTTCAACACTACATCTGTCACTACATTCCCACTATCAACACTATATTTTTACTAAATTCTTAGTACCAACACTACATCTGTCACTTGATTTTTACCACCAACACTACATCTGCCACTACATTTCTTCTGCCAGCACTATATCTGTTACGTCATTCTTACCACCAACACTACATTTGTCACTACATTCCTACTACCAACATTACATCTGTTACTTCATTCTTACCACCAACACTACATTTGTCACTACATTCCTACTACCAACATTACATCTGTTACTTCATTCTTACCACCAACACTACATTTGTCACTACATTCCTACTACCAACATTACATCTGTTACTTCATTCTTACCACCAACACTACATTTGTCACTACATTCCTACTACCAACATTACATCTGTTACTTCATTCCTACCACCAACACTACATTCCTACTACCAACATTATATTTGTTACTTCATTGTTACCACCAACACTACATTTGTCACTATATTCCTACTTCCAACACTGTAACTGTTACTAATTATTACCTCCAACACTATATGTATAACTACATTCTTACTTCCAACGCTGCATCTGTCGCTACATTTTTACCGCCGACACTACATTTGTTGCTACATTCCTACTACCAAATCTGTATGTATCCAACGCTGTATTTCTGTCACCAATAACATATGCATCAGTGTATTCCAGCCGACACCATTGTACATGCAAGTATTTTTACCACAACACTACATGTTTTATTACTCTTAACAAAGGTTGCTTTACATTTCGTGTTTGTGTTAAACCTCATTAAAAGAAAAACGGTTATTTTTCGTTTATTTCTTGTCGGAAATCTTAACAAAAGTTAAGTGATGTCGAGAAGTGTAAGTTTTTGTGTTTTTCTCAGTGTACTTGTACTTACCTGTTACCATTATGTCTGAACAAGCATACAGTACACCACTATTAACAGTACACGCTCACACGATCGTTAAGAAACTAAGAAATTTAAACCAACGAATCATTAATAGAAGAAATGACATCAATTTTATTCAACAATGTAGAAAGGAACAACTAACCCCTAATTTTGTAAAGGCAAACTTTCAAAAAATTTTAATAAATACACAAACATTGTCCAAAATTTACAGAAAAAACTTCTTAAAGCCATGTTGAACACAAAATACAAAGAACTACATGACTTACAAAAACAAAAAAATGAACCTAGACCATCAACTAGCATGCTGCATTAAACCAGAGATTTACGGACTTATACAACAAAACATAAACCAAATCAATACTAAGAACGACAGAGACAAAAAGATTTGCCACAACAAAAAACTAGAAAAAGTAAGATGTAGACAACAGAAAAGACACCAAAACGACAAACCGTTGACTAACCTCATAATTAACAGATCCGACCGACAATTAAACACAAACGAAATACATCTACTTAACAAAGGACTCAACTTCGCAATAGCACCTAGGTACATTCCAACCATAGAAATCAAAACATGTTTAGAAGACTTAGCCAAGAGACTTGTGATACTTTCTACAGAGAACAAAAACAAGAAAACAACCAACAAAAAGAAGACAACTTAGATAATTTTATTGACATCCAAAAGCCAAACTCTCCAGGTAAAATTACAAATTTATATTTTCCAAAAACACCTAAAAACAACATCTTAGACGATTTTTTCAAAGAATTTTCTTACAAAACCATCAACACAATTTCACAAAATAGAAAACTAAAAACAACCTTACCAAAAGAGACATTAATTCCATTAAAAACCTAAAACAAGACAGAAACATAAAAATCCTAAAAGCAGATAAAGGTAACGTTATAGTAATAATGAACACGAATGAATACATACAAAAAATGAATAACATCCTATCAGACACGAATAAATTTAAACCAATACACACAAATCCAACAAAGACACATGAGACGCAACTAAACAAATTACTACTACAAATGAAAAAAGCCAACACAATTTCACAAACACTTTATTCCCACCTACGTAAAAACGACTCACGCACACCGCAAATATACGGCATCCCCAAACCTCATAAACCAGATTGTCCATTACGACCAATAATGTCAACATATGAATCGTTTAATTACAATCTTGGTAAATACATAGCATGGGCATTCTCCAAATATGTAACATCAGCCAGCTCATTCATCAAAGACTCTTTTAATTTCAAGTCTAATCTAAATCAACTTAATCATAAAGCCTAAATGGCCAGTTTCGATGTTATATCCCTCTTTACAGAAGTTCCAATAACAGAAGCCTGCAAGATAGCCTTAGAACTCTATATCCGAGACCCTAACCAAATTATAGACATTCCCAGTAACCAGTTAGCAACCCTCATAGAATTCACCACAATAAAGACAAACTTCATGTTCAACAACCAAAACTATATACAAACAAATGGCCTAAGCATGGGCAATCCAGTATCACCAGTTCTAGCCAATATTTTTATGACACAAATTGAAACACAAGCAACTAATACAGCATTACATCCACCACTATACTGGTATAGATATGTAGATGACACGGTTGCGAGATTCAAATCTACAGAACACATACTTAATTTTTTCAATCACATTAACTCTATACATCCCAACATTAACTTCACATGTGAACAGGAAGAAAGCAATCAAATATCATTTCTCAACCTCAAAATTATAAGAACCGACACACAATTCAAAACAGAAATCCACCGAAAATTCCCCCATACTGGACTATACATTCCTTGGGACTCAGCACATGAGACAAAACAAAAACTCAACATACTAAGAAACCAGATAAACACAGCCATAAAACTATGCTCACCAGATAAAATTAACGATGAATTAGACAAAATAAAACAATACTTCATCAACATCAATAAGTTTCCTCCACAAACCGTAGAAAACATTATACTCACACACCAAGACAGAAAGCAAAATCAACCAACAAAAGTAACTACATCTCACGAATCAAAAAATCACGAAACCATATACTGCTGTATACCACATATTCCTGACATCAGCAAACAAATAAACAACATTCGGCAAAAACTAGTAACAAAATATAACATTCCAGTTAATACTAAATTTATTCAAAAACCAGGCACAAAACTGAGGTCTATACTATGTAAAAACTACACTGACAAACACCACACCAACATTATTTATAAAATACAATGTGATAACTGCCACGACTTCTATATTGGAGAAACAAGTAGAAAAATGGAAACCAGATTCAAAGAACGTAAAAAGTCACCTTCACACGTTTTCGAACACTGTAAGTCAAATAAACACAACATAACCATAGAAAACACTAAAATACTAAATAAAGAAACAAACATAAACAAACGCAAAATTAAAGAAGCCTTACTTATACAACTTAAACCCAAAATAAACCAATATAAAGGAACGCCAATATACCTATACTAATATTATAGATAAAATTATATATTCAAACATCTAACCCCGCCCTCTACATTACGACACTCAGTTACACAACCCCTTCCAAACATGTGGTCAGCTTCCGGTCAGTTACCTCTTTCTTTGTGAACCTGACGATGACCGGAGAAGGTCGAAACATTGTTCGCTCTTCTATTTAAAATATTTTCTCAACCCAAACGAGCCGTTTTTGCATATAAAATTAACAAAAGTTGCTTTACATTTCGTGTTTGTGTTAAACCTCATTAAAAGAAAAAAGGTCATTTTTCATTTACTCACTAGATGGCACCAGTAAAGCTACTTTAGGGCACTCTGTGTTAGCCATTCGTAGTTTTGATATTATAGACAAGACGAAAGTTAATTAATGAACACCATTCACAGCAAACCCTTCATCTACTCTTGTCAGATTTAAAATTGAGATTTGACCGTCATTCTTACAAATAACCCCACACCCATCCTCACAAAGTGCAGCTTGCGATTTTGTTTCCATGGCTGTAACGGGACACGAGCCACAGATTCACAGCTCATCATGGATCAGAGAGCTTTAAATGTCCTCTCTTTAACTAATCGTTTACAGTTTAAGATTATTTTGTATTTTTGTTTTATGAATTTCGCGCAAAACTACACGAGGGTTATCTGCGGTAGCAGTCCCTAATTTAGCCGTGTAAGACTAGAGGGAAGGCAGCTGGTCATCACCACCCACCGCCAACTGTTGGGGTACTATTTTACCAGTGAATAGTTGGATTGATCATCACATGGCTGAAAGTGCGAGCATGTTTAGTGCGACGGGGATTTGAATCCGCGACTCTCGGATTACGAGGAGAACGCCTTAACTCACCTGGCCGTGCTAAGCCTAGTTTAAGATAAGTTAAAGGTACATATATACGAATATTTTCTTATCTATAAATTTATAGTGATAATTAATTTAATTCTTATCATTAAGGGTGAAAAAGATTAATATAATTGAATACTTAGCTGCATTTTTTTATGATATAAGGCTTAGTAGGTTGGTTTGTTTTGAATTTTGTGCGAAGCTTCACGAGGGCTTTCTGTGCCAGCCGTCTTTGATTTAGTAGTGTAAGACTAGAGGGAAGGCTGCTAGTCATCACCACCCACCATCAACTGTTGGGCTTCTCTTTTACCAACGAATAGTGGGATTTACCGTCACATTATAACTCCCACACGGCTGAAAGGGCGAGCATGTTTGGTGCGACGGGAATTCGAACCCGCGACCATCAGATTGCAAGTCGAACTCCTTAACTTATCAAATAATTTAATGAAACAATCGTATCTAACTTGGTACCGCTAAAAACAACATAAATGGGTGAAAATTGTAAAGCGACTAATAAGTTTATAAGCAAAGCCAGTGTGTACAAAACAGAAACTGATAAGAAGTAAAATACACAAAAATTAGAAATAATTACATAATATAAAGTTTGAAATTGTAACAGCCAGATGTATTGAATTATTAGTTGGTTTTATTCTGGGTTATAAGGCTTAATTGTAATACGTTTTTGTCAAAAAAAAACAAACTTGCCCTGGTTTGATGCTTTTTAGGAATACTTATTAAAACGACCTATCAAGTAACATTAATTAGAAACAAACTTTACAAAGTCCATTGGGTGTAATATTAAATTAAGACTTAAAAGGGGGGGATGTAGCTAAAACTGCAGGCTATGTTTTTTTGTGTTTTTTATCCTTATCCGAACTGGTCTAAGGTCGAAGCAGTCTTTAATCAAACACATAGCAGGAGTAATGTCAGCCCGGCTTTCCTTCCAAGACCTTATTACGTTAGCTTCTTTAATTTAGTTTTTACAGATATCACAATCTTAATTAAAATTTTTCATTCTTTCAATATAGATATCACGTTTTATATTATTTTTTCTTTTAACATTCAATATAGGAGACCAGTTGCGTTCCTTCAAACGAGTCTAACTTTTACTCACTGTCTCGGTATACATATATTAGAGTCTGGACATAGCCTAGCTGTTTGTGTTTCCAGACTGTAAAGTCGGGTATTGATGATTCGTGGCCCTTTACTGTAAAAATGAGCTCTGTTCTTTGAATTTGTAGGTGTGCTATAAGAGCGACTCTCAAACCTCACTTACTATTTGACCAGCTAACAGTTGTCGATGGGTGGCGTTGGCTACTGGCCTTCTCTTTAGGGTAATAGTCCAAAAATTAGGGACGGCTAACTGCTAGTGTCTATGTGCAAATTTAGGCGAAACACCAAAGCAAACCAGCATATATAAGAGCGCATTCTCAATGGTAAACAAGACAACAACGTGAAATTATTTCAATATCTTTTGGAGTAAAATATTTTATTGAAGCTATTTGTTTAATAATAACTTTCGAAAGACAAACATTTTTTTTTATTACAAGTAATTAATGTCTGATACCAATGACTCCAACATCTTCATGAGCCAATTTTCATGGTATTTCTCAAACATTGTATGTTTCAGTATGTTTCAATGCTTGTAATGGCCCGGCATGGCCAAGCGTGTTAAAGCGTTCGACTCTTAATCCGAGTGTTGTGGGTTCGAATTCGGAGCGATTCAAACATGCTCGCCCTTTCAGTGGTGGGGACGTCATAATGTTACAGTCCATTCCACTATTCGTTAATAAAACAGTCGCCTAAGAGTTGGCGGTGGGTGGTGCTGACTAGCTGCCTTCTCTCTAGTCTTGCACAGCTAAACTAGGGACGGATATCGCAGATAGCCCTCGAGTAGCTTTGCGCGAAATTCAAAAGCAGACAACAAAAATTGTTTTGAAGGCGATTACCTACTGTAAGAAGGTAAAACGAGTTAACAGTAGCTTGAAATTTATTTTTTATTCATAAAAGGTAATTCTGTTCATCATATATATACAAATTTTGAAAGAATCTTAAAATTATTGAACAATTTTAGGGTCACATCTTTTCTTTAATATATTTTTTAATTGTTTTATTCCGCCATTAAAAATTTTAAATAAAAAAATTGTAAAGGTATAATTTCGGTGCTAACCTTATGATATTAACATTAGAAATCACTTGTTGAATGGAATCTGGGATGTCATGTACCTTGTAAATATGAAAGGTCATTTATGTACAACCCTGAACTTTGCGTTGCATATAAAAATGAGGTAGCCAAGCGTGAAACGTAACAGGTTTACAACGGCCCGGCACGACCAAGTGTGTTAATGCGTTCGACTCGTAATCCGAGGGTCGCGGGTTCGAATCCCGTTCGCCCCAAACATCCTCGTCCTTTCAGCTGTGGGGCGTTATATCGTGACGGTTAATCTCACTATTCGTTGATAAAAGAGTAGCCTAATAGTGGTGGGTGGTGATGACCAGCTGCTTTCCTTAGGTGGGTGACTAGCTGTCTTATCTGGTCTTACACTGCTAAATTAGGGACGGCTAGCGCAGATATCCCTCGAGTAGTTTTGCGCGAAATAAAAAAACAAACAAAACAGGTTTACAAAATGTAATGAAACATTACTTTAAAAATCGATTTTTTCACAGCATTTGTAACCAGCTCGTTACGAATTTTGAACCAAAGATTTATATTTCTTTTTTATATACGCAAAAATAAGGTTCACTTAAGAATGCAATATGTAGGAGCTTTTCCCACGATAAAGTATCTGTACCTAACACTGGCCCTTATGGCTATTTGATAAATAAATCATGTTTGTACTTTGGACTTACAAGCACACTCAATCCAACCTGTTAAAATTTCAATACGAATCTCACTATGTTACCTGTTATGAACCACCCGTACACATTTTGAACTTGTTATGAAGTTATATGAAATTTGAGACCTGATAGATGTAATTTATAAACAACTTATAACATTTCTTGAAAGTTTAATAGAGCTTAAGACTTGCCATATTTCGTTTATAAACAACTTATATAATTTCTTGAAGGTTTCATAGAGCTTAAGACTTGCTAGATTTCATTCATAAATACCAAATATCTTTTTTTTTTAATCGAGAGAGAGAGGACTAGAGGCTTATCTATATTTAAAGAATGACAAATCGCACTGAAATTTCTGTGTGTGAGGTTCCTTTAGCGGGCCACCCGCAAGTAGACAAACTTATACACCTATAACCAATGTTTAGATTCCCCGGGACGGCCAGATCGCGGATTTCACATTATTTGCGATAAAATAAAACATTCGATACATCCTCGATTGACTCAGCAGATATCACGATGTGGCTCTTCTGTAAGAAAATACACACATATAAAGTAAACAAATAAAATATGTACATATAATCTACATATATTATAAATAAATCTTGTACTTACGTTTCACTGCTAAACATTGTTCTTATGTTTAACTCATATTACGTTAAGAAGTTTTTAAATCTTTAACCTGATCTATTGATCTCTTAGCTCGTTTGATTTTTTTGTGAACGATTTTGTTTGTTTTAGCTGAAATAAGTATCGCACAAGATTTATCAGCGAGCTTAGTAACATATACGAGCATGTCAAAGTACAAGAAAATTCCACGTGTTCCTTTTTTTCTTTCTTAAAACAGTTGGAAGCACCGACGAATAAAAATCAATCGTGTTTTTTTATATATATAAACAAATAAATAACAGATAAAAGGTCGTACTGTCCTCGTTTTGTAAATACTTTGGAAAAAAAAAAGTTCTCTCGTGGCATTTCAGTTGCGAGTAGACGTTAAACTTATAACGAATCTTTAAGATGGTGTTCGTTCCGGGGAAAATAAAAGAATTACTGAAGATTGTGCAAAGTGAAATGTTGTCTTATGCAGAATAGGGCGTCAGCATGTTATCTTAAGACCTCACTCGCTGTCAGCTTATGTACGAATCGTACATTATTATACACAATGGTTACCAGATAAATTACGTTTGAAGCTCTTCATCCAAGATACACACTAGCTGGCCCGGCGGGTTAAGACTCGTAATCATTTAAGGTCGCGGGTTCGAATCCCCCGTCGTACCAAACATGTTCGTCCTTTCAGCTGTGGGGGCGTTATAATGTTACGGTCAATCCCACTATTCGTTGGTAAAAGAGTAACTCAAGTGTTGGCAGTGGATGCTGATGACTAGCTGCTTTCCCCTCTGGTCTTACACTGCTAAATTAGGGACAGCTAGCGCAGATAGCTCTCGTGTAGCTTTATGCGAAATTAAAAAAAACAACAACACAACAACAAACAAGGACCAGGAAAAAAAAAATTGTTCGAGTTAAACCATAAAAGAAACAAAAAAGCACAACATTGTACCTGCTTCACAGTATGTTTGGGATTGAAAGGAAATTATCCAAACCAGAAAGAATAATGTTAGGTTTCGAGACATGAAATATGAAGGAATTGTTCACCTAATATAAAACCTAGAATGGATTACAAAATAGCAGCACAGGGAATCATTTAATTATAATATATCGTTTTATTTCAAAAAGTAATTCGATTAAAATAATAAAAGAATTCATAACGATTTGATGGCTGCCTAACCTTTATTTGACTCGACAATTAAATATTAGCGCTGTATAAACTTAAGTATAATAAACGATGCCGCTGACAGTAAACAGAAAATATTATTATCTCGCTATTGCATTTTTCTTAACAAATTGACCATGAAATATATAACAATGAGATTTCGGTAAAATTAATAACTTTATCCTGATATATTTATAATGTAATTAGGCCCTCAACGAAAAGAAAATAATGAAATGTTAGCAGTAAAATAAAAGCTTTTACTTTGTAATAAATAATAATTACGTTATTCTGGAACGAAAACACCATTAAAATAGATCTCGCACTCAGACTTTCTAGACATCTTGTAACAAAGGTTCAGGCTTCTTTCGGTCTTGTGGTTAGAACACTTCACTTCCAGTGAGTAGGATCCGGGTTTGAATCCTATCACATAACCTTCCCGCTAGGGCTGATTAACTCCTTTCCATTTAAACTATTGAATTAAAATTAAATACGAATTATAGTACAACCTTTCGTGTATCCTACTGTTATAAGTACTTCGAATTTATGCATGTTAGTTGAAATTTATCGCTGTATAAAGATAAGAGAAAACGTTATTATGTAAAGATATTTACAAGTTTATTTTAATGAAGAAATACTCCTAAATCACTATTAGACTTCTTTTCTATGGCCCGACATAGCTAGGTTATTTGAGCCCTTAACTCATAGTCTGAGGGTCGCTAATTCGAATCTGACTCACACAAACACGCTCGCCCTTTCAGCCGTGGGGGCGTTATAATATGACAGTCAATTTCACTATATATTGTTGAAAGAGTAGCTTAAGAGTTGGTGGTGCGTGGTGATGACTAGCTGCCTTCCCTCTAGTCTTACACTGCTAAATTAGTGATGGCTAGAGCAGATAACCCTTGTGCTTTGCGCGAAATTGGAAAAAAAGTAATTCTTTTCTAATAGCCTTTAACGACCATCTATGTATTAGAAACATTGTTGTGTTTTGTTGCTTAATAATTTTGATAGACCTGTTTCTTACAATATCATTTGGAAATGTGGTTCATAAAGGTATAAACCAGGTCTGTGGTTCTTGTTAAAAAAGGCACCTGGATCAGAAGTTTTGGTTAAGATATAACCTATATCTGTAATTATTGTTAAATGTAGCACCTTAATCTACGGCTCTAGTTGTGGGCATCACTTTGACGTGTAGTACTTGTTAAAGATGCCACCTGGATGTCAGTTTCTTCTTTTGAAATTATCACTTTAATTGTGGTTCTTCTTCATTGTATCACTTGGATGTACACTTATAAACACGGATCTGTATCTTTTTGTCTAGATCTGTGGTTCTTTTTGAAACAAATGACCTTAATCTGCGGTTTTTGTTGAATATTTCACCTTGAACTGTGGACCGTGTTGAAGCTAGCGCTTTGACATGTCATGTAAAAGACACCACTTTGATACGTGATTCCTGTTAAAAATATTGTCTGGAAATGCGGATTGCACTGAAAATTGTCTTAATTTACAATTATTGCAAAAGATGAACATTATGTTATTGTTTCTTCCTGAATATACTCTCTTCATTTGCGGCTATTGATGAAAATTAGTGTGAAATCATAATGGTTGTGCTTATGCCACTTTATGAATATATATATTAGCCAGAAACTGTCTGGCAAAGGACAATAAAAATTGGCAGAAACTTCCAATTAACACAAGAACCCGAATAACAGACAACAGAGCTTCAGTCAATGATGAGTTTTAACGTGAACTTTCATTTCCTTACCTTGTTTCTATGATCCTTGGACAAATGACATTCCCTGGCTACTTTAGAAAGATTATACTACGAACCGAATCATAAATCTAAAGAGATAGCATAAAACACCTGCACTCCATTATTGTACTCAAAAGCCCCGTTATGATTCACAGGGGCTCCAACGTACCGAATAAGCTCTTCCCTTATTCTAATTACTTCTAATCCGAGGAGGAGCACTAGTCACAGCTGTTAAAAATTCGCGTCAGAACGATATGAATCAGATATATATTTTGACATTATTTGACCACATATGGGAAGAGTGTATAACACCTTATTTTAACGTAAAATATCCACTTGCTCAGATTATTAATATGTGTTCAGATCAGAGATTAAGAATTTCTAAGACTTGTACCTAATGGCAATTGAAAACAAAGGAATGTGAATCAACTTTGGACAACAGGACGATCCAAAAGGAGCCTGAAATAAGTGAATCCCCTGCTATGGTAAACAAAGTGCGGTATCTTGTGTCAGATGGGATTCCGCAAACGTAAAGGTTAGTGGCAAAACCTGTCCACGTGCCCAAGGTAACGGTGCGCAGCATAGTCAAAAAGGATTTATGTTTGGAAAAGCGACACATGTTCCATACAATTGAGCTACTTCCAGAACACATCATGGAGTAAAAGTCTAACTGTATAAAACTGTTTGAAAAATGGCAGCAACGTAATGACAGCCGATGAAGCGTGTGTATACCGTAATAACTGCAGTAAGTCTCGTGGCATTTTCTATCGACCAATGAGTGAAAAAAATTCCATAAGTAGTACAGAGCATGTTGCGAGGCCTTTATCGAAGAAAATATTCATGACTATTGCCGAGTACTAATACTGCATAACGGACAAATTATGGTTCAGAAGAATTTACACAAAGACCATGATTAACCCTACTTTCTGCCAGACCAATGTTCTGGCCCCTTTATACAATATAAAAATACCAATTTTGTAGAGAAACGAGGCCATCAGGCTATGAGTTTTCCAATATATTAATTCCAGTCATATCCATCGTTCAACTATCTCCCATAACTCAAGCAGCTGGAGAATGAAATGATTATTCGTTCTGTTCCTTAAGAATACATACCGATTACGTCGCCTATTGGTATTATGAAGTTGTAATGTCTTCACATAGAGCATGACCGAACGTGGCGAAAAGGACTGAAACGAACGTGGTGAGACTCCCAAACCATTTTAATGTACCGTATTTAACAGCCCCTTGTATATCCAAGATAAAACTAATCAATTATGCACGAGTTTAATTGTTGGACCGGAAGTTATCAATTTAAAAAGTACAAAAAATGGAGAAAAAAGTGAAATAAAAAATAAATGAAAAAAATGACGGACACGAAGGTCGTTAAATGTTATTTAAAGGAAAATATTAAAGATCAGAGAAATCCAGAGAAAAGAAGCCACACAGTGGTTTTTGGAAATTTAACATACCTAATTTTATATCGCAAAAAATGTCCAGGATATTTTTGAAAATCTCTCAAACATCAAACCTGTATCTGTGTGTAATGTTCTAGATTAATAGTGTAACAGACGTTGTCAGACGTTTTTATTTTGCATTAGAGGACATATTAATGAGTTTTATTTTTTTTATTTACAAAGGCATGTTAAGCCTTTTTTGAAATACTTTAAAACTCTTTTTTATTATTTTTCTGTTTGTAGTTTAGCATGTTTATTCTAATATTATGAGGACGCCTTAAATTTGTTTTTTAGGAACATATTAAGCCTTTTTATTTTACTATTTTGCCCTTTATTAAGAGTGTGTAAGCTTCTTTATTTTGTAATTTATTAGAAGCCTCTTTGTGCTAGTAAGCTTTCTCTTTTCCTTTAGAATCACACTCTTATTAAAGCCATAATCACCAAATGCTCTATGAGCTGTCATGGTTTAACTTAAACCCACGACCCTTGACATTACCATGCAATGCACATAGCTTCCGTATGAGCTAAAACACAGAACAAAACAATCAAAATTTTAATTTAAAACAAGACTTTGATTAGCATGCCAATTTCCATAGAGTTGCTTTTTTAGTGCTTCAAAAAAAGCCAATTTGCACATTTTAAACAGGTTTGGCGGGAAATTTACTAACCATTTCAAAGAGAGCTGAAACGTTACAAGAAAAAAAAATTCTATTTTTAAGTGATTGAACTCAGGGTTCTGCTGTTCACGATCCTTCTAATAACAGCATTTGCTTTTACGCCGTATTTATACAGAATACGAGGTAGTTATGTTTGCCTTTTGATCGTGTATTTGTTACTATAATGGCTTCGGAGGTAACGGAAAAACTTGGCTGGGCCTTTGAGTTGAAGTGTGACCGTTTGTAGCAGTTGCTTTGCATCTAAACCATTGTTTTTGGAAATGCATTCAGTGAGTTAAATTATAGAGACGAGTACATCTGAATACAGGAAGAGAATCGTGTAATGAGTGATTATCACCGTCCTAAAACCTACTTCCATCACTCGCGAAACAACTTTCAAATCTAAAGGATAAATAGCGGATTTTTAATAAAAATAGCAAACAGTTATTCTGGCTGGCCCGCAAAGCTTATAAGTTTCAAGTGCCTAAAACCTGGACTAAGTCTGGTGAATAAAGGTAAGAAATCTCTGCACTTATTTAAAAATTTTACAAACGCAGTCAAGATATTATCCATGACACAACCAAAGTATTGTTCACGACACAATCAATGTACTGTTAACATGACCAAAGTATTGTTCACACAGCAAAAGTGTTATCAAGATAGCCAAAGTATTATTGTTAACATAGCTAAAGTATTTCCAAGACAACCAAAGTATTGACAAGCCAGCCAAAGAATTACTAACACAACCAAATTGTTTGTAAAGATCTCAGGTTTAAACTTGTTACTTTCTTCAAAACGGAGGCCCGGCATGGCCAGGTGGATGAAGTCGTTCGACTCGTAATCAGAGGGTCGCGGGTTCGAATCTCCGTCGCACCAAACATGCTTGCCCTTTCAGCCGTGGGGGCATTATAATGTGACGACCGATCCCACTATTAATTGGTAAAAGAGTAGCCAAACAATTGGCGGTGGGTGGCGATGATTATTGCCTTCTCTCTAGTCTTACACTGCTAAGTTAGGGACGGGTAGCGCAGAAAGTCCTCGTGTGGCTTTGCGCAAAATTGAAAAACAAACAAATATATTCTTCAAAACATTCGTTACGGTTTGTTGCAAGCATCTTTACGCTGATAATCCAGTAAAGTTAAGAGCAGTTTATGCGCTCACCTAAGTCTCTTTAGGCATGGCTTTGTGATTAGCTTGTCAGGCTGTGGATCGAAGAGTTGAATATTCGAAACGATATGCATTATAAAAGTAACAGTCAGTGACGTTATTTGTTTTGAAAGATCCGAACACGACCCTCGTGACAGCGGGTGCGCTGGCTGGCGTTTGGAAATTAGACTACTCGTTTTTATGTTTAGACACCAGCTGATACATAGACAGAAATAAAACACGTTTTTTAATCATGTTTATCAGTGCCTCAATAGACCAGTGAGCGATGTGGTTAAGATAGGTATGGTTAAGAATTTAATCAGCCTATTTGCTCCGAAGCGGAACTTCACAAAATGTATGGGAGAGCAACCCTGAGTCAATACCACGGACAGAAAAGCTCCAACCTTCTGTGTAGGCTTTGGACGAGCATTAATGTAATGAAAGCAGTGCGTAGATTGACTTTGTATATCGAAAGAGATGCAGGTGTATGCTTCACATCGTTGCACCAGTGAGAGGGAAAGTAGCATGTTATGGAAACGAATTGAATTAAAGAAGTTATGACGAACATACAAAGTAATTCATCCACAGCTAGGTTGCAATATTCTATTTAATCAGAGAATAACATGCTGTAACTAAAACTTTGGCTACACTCTGCTGTTAATGCAAAGATCTATAAATTTCCTTCAGTCTACTCGTAACGTTGGAGGTTTTCAATAGAAAGTTCAACTTTTTGTTGTTGTTTTAACTGGTCATTAAGTTGAAGTGAATGAATTATTTTCCACTACGCTGGAGACGTTCTCGAACTTCGGATGATAAAGAGCTCTTAGGTGGAAATGATTAAAGCGTTTCATTCTAAGTGCGCTTAGCCGTTCAGTTTGTCTACAGAAAGTAACTATAGCTTTCGGGTGTAAACCAGTAAATAAACTCACCAGGAGATAAAATAATTATTATTTTATTTTATCCACATTTGTGACCCTTTAAAATTTTTAAACGTCATGAAGTAACACGTGTTTAATGTTCTATTATTCTTGTTTTGTTTAGAATTTATGTTCAGAAAGCTATTAACTAAGTGAGAAACTACGCTATAAAGCAATTTATTAATTAATTCGTTTTGACTCTTCAATGAAAAAGTACTGGTTGAAGAAAACTTCGAGAGAAGGTCTTTCGAATAGTAGGAAGTAAAAAAAAACGTATGCTATTAGAAATCAATAAAATATATTTTTGTTTCAATTGGCTAATGTTGTAACTTAGTTGTTTATACCTATAAGTCACATCTTTTAGTGTGGCTATAGGAAGAACTGATACAGCAGGTTGGAAAATATTAGTAGGCTATTAATGACGAGAAACCCACTTGAAATAAAACTGTATCTCAGAAAGGCTGGTGTAAGTATTAATACTTTTACTGATAAGGAAGAGAACAACGTTTCGACCTTCCTGGGTCATTGAAGGGGAATGTTACCAGTTGCCTGTTGAACGAAAACAGGACAACGTTTCGGCTTCTATGCTAAGGCCTTTTTCAGGCCAAAATTAAAAGCTTCAGTATAGAAGCCAAATGTCGCTCATGAATAATAAAACCAAACTTGTTATTTCGTCTACAAAACTATTTGGTTTGAAACACTGAAATTAGAAGAAAGAAAAATGTACGTCTAGGTATTAGCATTTTTTTTTATTATAAACTTGTTCAAAGCTGCTAGAGGGCGGGGCCCGGCATGACCTAGCACGTTAAGGCGTGCGCTTCGTAATCTGAGGGTCGCGAGTACGCGTCCGAGTCGCGCCAAACATGCTCGTCCTCCCAGCCGTGGGGGCGTTATAATGTGACCCTCGATCCCACTATTCGTTGGTAAAAGTGTAGCCCAAGAGTTGGTGGTGGGTGGTGGTGACTAGCTGCGTTTCTTCTAGTCTTACATTGCTAAATTAGGGACGGCTAGCACAGATAGCCCTCGAGTAGCTTTGTGCGAAATTCCAAAACAAACAAACAAACAGAAAAGCTAGAGGGCGTCTACAACAGAGTATGTAATACTTACTAGTTAAGATCACATTATAACTATTTGTTGCTGCTATTTAACAGATGCGGGAGGGATTTACAGATGTTCCTAATAAAGTTAGATAGGAAATACATTTACGCTCCAAAAGGTTATAAGAAAACTTATATCTTCATCTCCGTAACTCGTGTGTGTTACACTAAGTCAAAGACATTCTTTTTACGTCCACGTCACTCCAGCTAGATTCAGTCACGTGATAGTTACCCTGAACTGAGTGGTATAAAAAGTGTCCTAATCTAGTTCTAAGTCAACCATCTATCACTGGAACGTCTCCGACTTCGAAACATGTCAGTGTCACCTGCTTGCACTGTCTAGTTCAGATGAGGAGAAATCATCGCTGAGTCCATTTAAAGATTTACTTGTTTTATTATTATTTCAGGAAGATACACAATCCTCGAAAACAGGCGGATTTAGGTGAATTCAATTTGATAAGTTTCTGGAAATGACATTTTAGTACAAATCACAAGCGAGATGAACAGTGAACATGTTGTAAAAGAAACCTCAACCCAAAACTTTAATGAACTACTGAGTTTTGAATCGTAGTCAAAGTTCGAAACTAAATTGTACGAGTTCTTGTTTTTTTCTTATCTGTTATATCATTGCTAGCACATAAGTAGAGAGCGTAATGCTAATTACCTTACGTAAGATTTCTATTATTTACTCAATCTAAGATGATTGGATCTCACCAGGAAGCGTTTCTGACAAATCAAAGTATTTTCGAATGATTCAAGATTTAAAGAGGAAAACACGTGCTAGCTTATTTCAGTTTATTTTGAAGTCAGGCAGAACTGGATTATGTGTTCTGTGCCAACCACTTGTTTCGAAACTCGGTTTTTAGCGTTACAAGTCTACAGACTTACTGTTTTGCCACTAGGGGGCTTACTTCAGTTATCTGTGTTTTTTTCATCAATAATTTCCTGGAGTAGATAAGTTACAAAAATGTATACGTTATTATTTTTTTAAGTTTTTATAACTAGTTATTATATGACTTAAGGTGAATTACCAAAAACTCTAGAAGATTTCGTAAGTTCGTTTTTTTTAAAGTGATCGTCAAAGGTTGGTGACTAATTTACGTAACATTGGTAGCGGTTCACTTGTAGACTTCTTAAACTTTAAAACTTCGTAAGAAATATCCTTATGTAGCTCACCGGTAAGTTGGTAAGCCTGTGACGCTAAAAATCGGATTCCGGTATCCTTGATGGGTAAAACCCAGATCGTCTGTAGTGTAGCCTTGTGTTTAAGAACAGCCAATCCAAATCGTCAGAAATATGTAAATGACGTGTTGCGTCCTCTAGTGCACTTTAGAAAATGCAATTTTTGGTTACTAATATGCAATACGAGCAACACAAGAGAAATAGCTTGTACATTAATCATTGAACGAAGTTCTCTTATAAAATGAAATAATTTTTATATCGAGTTAAATTAGCTGATTGAGATGAAATAACTATCGACTTTAACTGATTGATTCAGCAAACATAATTATACGCGCTCATCTCCATAATAGATAAACTAGCGATCTCTCTCGTAAAAAAACAAACAAACTCAACACGTGAGCTAGCGTATTCTTTCAGGATTCTGTTTTGGTACCAAAAGAGTATACGACTGAACTTTGATCTATATTGTGTTAAACGCAAAGCTATACAATGGGTTATCTGTACTCTGTAATATCGAAAAATAGTTTTTTATTTTTTTAAGTCAGCAGACTTGCTGCTGTGTTACTGAGGGACCATATCTTCCACAAAATAGCCATGAATCGAGACCATATATATATATTTAAATATATATAGCACTTTACGTTTGTTAGAGAGATGGAAAACAACTTCTTTCTCAAATATATGACTTACCATTCAGAAAAGTGACGCTAGCGAAGTTTATTTTCAGAATCAGTTTGAAAAAAGATTTTTCAAATTTTTAGAGCTGATAATATGCAACATTTGTGGCAGATTTATGTAATTACTAAGCCGATATCATGCAACATTTGAGGTATCACGACAGATTAGTGTAATTACTAAACTGACAACATACAACATTTGAGGTATCACGACAGATTAGTGTAATTACTAAACTGACAACATACAACATTTGAGGTATCACGACAGATTAGTGTAATTACTAAACTGACAACATACAACATTTGAGGTATCACGACAGATTAGTGTAATTATCAAGCTGATAACAACCAATATTGGTGATGTTACAACAACTTTGTGTAATAACCCAGTTCGTTTGTCATTGTCAGAGAAAACAGCAAAAACACATTGTTTATGAGGTTAACGTTATGTTCACGTCGGATCTCTAGGCTTAAGTATCAGTTCAAAGGGTAATCGTTTGTATAACATCTAAAGGTGTGTGTCATACAACGCTAAAACTGGTAAGACGCATGTTGGCCCAGCAGTTGTGTTTTGGATTTCGTAACTGTCAAACCAGAAGTCGTTAACCTGTGCTATACCATGAAATATTCTCCAGCTGTGTTATAAGAGTAAAAGTTTATCACCTTCGGAGTCTTCCCACTAAATACAAAATTAGTAAAGCACAAAAGATTTGAAATAATGCTTATTGCCATAAAGCTTCAAACCAGACTTCCCCTGCCCTGTCCACTACGGCGATTGTTTTTATTAATTTCGCACTACAGGAGGACTATCTGCGCTAGCCGTTCCTAATTTAGTAGTGTAAAACTAGAGGGAAGACAGCTAGTAATTACCACTCACCGCCAACTCTTGGGTTACTCTTTTACCAACGAATAGTGGGACTGACCGTCACATTATAACGCACCCGCGGCTGAAAGAGCAAGCATGTTTGGTGTGAAGGGGATTCGAATTCGTGACTCTCAGATTAGAAATGAAGTGCCTTCTAGGGGAATCGAACCCCAAATTTTACCGCTCACTCACCGGAATATAAAACAGAAAGAAATGTATAATGCAAAGTAAGCCGTTTTGTTTTTGCCATCCGTTTCCATGTTCGGCGTTTAGCAGGTGGTTCATTGTTTCTTAATTGTTTCCATGGTGATTTATATTCGGTCGCGTTGTGTGCGACCTGGGAAGCCAAGGGCTGTTCTGGACCTCTTCCTCTGTGTTTCTCTGTGCTCTATTTTTGTTTTAATTTCCACCTCAGTGTCCAGAAAAGGACTGTTAGCGCATAGTCGTTTCATATTTCAAACTGATAGATTAATATACATCAGAAGGACTGGAGTCAGCAATATTAAATATCAGTCCTTGGCTAAGCCTGGCTGACTGAATGAAAAAAACACATTTTTTCTGGTTATTCTTGTCGTGCACCTACAGCCAAACTTCGCTTGCGACAACGGGTAGCAAACCACACACTCTTGACTTCACAGTCCGAGCATGCTGATGGTAGCCACACTGATCTCATCACTTTAAATTTAAATCAGTTTTTGTTAGAGCAAAGCAATCTAGAGCAATCTACCGTTCACTACGGGGTCTCCAGGTTTTATAAGTCCATAGACTTATTACTGTTTCAACGGTGGAGTGGGGGAAGGAGAGACACTTATAAAAGAAAATGGAACATTTTCCTTCAAATGAGATTCAATAAAGCGTCAGTCTTTCTATAGAAAGCGGATCTGTCCGAAACAACAAGTGGAAGTTATTATTAGTTTCATCGCTGTGTAAACTCTTTTTTCCTCCCTGGTTTACAGTGTTTTGTCAGTTTTTATTACTATTATCAGTAAGTCGAATATCACTTCACCAAAGACATTTCATAAAACCTTATGAGAGGCTAGAGAGATTCGTATTTCGAAACATAATTGGACTCTTTTGTGTCCTCTTGTACTTTGAGTTTCTACAACCAGATGGTTCTATAATACAAATTTGAAGACTTAGAGGTGTATTCACAATAAACTGTACCAAACTTTCCAGTTTCAACTAGTTCCAGTTTTCAAAAAACAACAAAAAAAATCCCTTCATTTGTTACAGTTCGGCACAAGTGGTACTGGAGGAAACCAAATACAATTTAGAATGAACGTTGAATTCTCAAAACCTTAGAAACCTTGAGGCAATATAAGACGAGAAACCCATCTGCAGTAGAAATGTATTCTAAAGACGGCTGGTTTGGTTTGAATTTCGTGCAAAGCTATACGAGGGCTATCTGGGCTAGCCGTCCCTAATTTAGCAGTGTAAGACCAGAAGAAAGGCAGCTAGTCATCTCCACCAACTCTTGGACTACTCTTTTACTAACGAACAGTTGAATTGATCATGACATTATAACGCCTCCACGGCTAAAAGGGCTAACGTGTTTGATGTGAAGGGGATTCGAACCTGCGACCCTCATTTTACGGGTCAAGACGGCTGGTGTGGATATTAAAACTTTAATCAAAATAAATTACAGAACAACGGTTCGACCTTCTTCATTGGACTCAGCACGTAGCCCGTTGTGGCTTTGCTATAAGAAAACACACACATACACATAAAGTTATGTATTCTGATAAAAAACAGTATTTTGTTCAGGCAAACCCTTTTTTTTGTTTCTGCTTTTTGCTCACAATTTTAAAGTATAATATCTAGATTTGATTGAAATTTTCATTTCTGTTTTTCGGTTAATTGAGTTCCATTTTCAGTACCATGTTTAACGAGAAATATTTTAGCGTGGTTTAGCGTTATGAAATGACAAACGTAATTTTCTCGCTAAAATTTATGACTGAAGTTAAGAATATTTTAGTTCTAACACACGAATTACACAGATCTAGAAAACCTAACTGGTCGTTCCTGATATTTCATATAGTATGGAAAGCATACTAAAGCAAGACAAACCATATGAGCAAAGAAAGGAAGATCTTACACTTATCAAAGAGCAAAACGTGGCTTAATGGTCAAAGTGTCAGGCTGTGGATTGAAAGGTTCAAGGTTCGAGCCACGATAAGTCGCTGCACATGATTCGCATTTAAAATTACGAGAATGTTATAACCAAGATAGTTAATTCTTCATTTCGAGTAAAATAATTTGTGTTAGCAGTGGGTGCTGTTAGTTTGTTACCTTCCCTCTGGTCTTCCCTCTAAATTTGGGAAAAACTACGTATATATCCTGAGAATCTTTGTTCAAACTGTTTAATCCGTCCTTTGTATAATTTGTTGATTCAAGTTAAAAACACCAAATTAATATTACTTTACTTTACATGTTTTTTTTTAATACATCAAACTATTTTGGGAATTATTTTAATAAGTCGCCTGAACGATCTGTTTCCTGAGCATTATTTCTGAGCAACTTAAATGTAAAAAAAAGTATTCTTAAACGTACCTTTCGAGCAACATATGTACAAGCTTATGACTGGAAACCAATTAAAATAAAAATGTATATTAATTCAAAGGTGATTTAGTAGTAAGCAAATATTTTTTTTTATTTTGAACAACGCTAGTTAGATGTGGAAATATTCAGTTATTAACGTAAACCACCTTCAAAGTTAACAGCTACATACTTACAACTTAATAAGATAGGTTAAAATGTTTCAGATTCTTAACTTTATTTGCCATTATAAGTCTTCTTTGTCGTGTGTGTAGCATAGCATTCCATGATTGTTAGGCAGAAATGTAGCAGCTGTGTGAAGAAGATATATTTCCAAGAAAGCCATTAGCTTTTAGCACCTGAAACTCCACCCAGTACTAGAAGGTAATAGATTTAAATCAGTACAATAGATTAAGCTTCTTTTTTTTTTAAGCAAGAGAACAAGCACTTGCCAAATATTAGGAGACTGAATGAACACAACTGTCGAAAGCTTGAAAAATATAGAATATAAAGCAAATTAAAACTTCCTCGTCACATAACGTTAAGTATGTTTTTTTCTTCTCGTCTTCAGGCTTTTACTTTCAAGAGCTAAAAAAAAGAATCTCCCGCCAGTTTTTCAGGACAAATGGGAGGAGCTTTTCTTAAAACAAAAACACTATAATTGGTTCCCGAGATAAGACGTCACCTAAGGTTCCACAAGTTCTTGTAATACGATCAAATAGTACAGTAGCAGGGAGAAACACGTGTAGTTTTTTGGACTCTTTTAATCCAGAAAAAAAATGCAATAAATCGAGAGAGGAAAAAAGCAGACAAGTTTCTACCAGAGTTTCTCTTATTTTGTGTAAGTTCAAAGAAACTGTTTTTATTTCTTTGAGGCAATCAATCTTTTGGAAATCCGAAGAATGCTGGCTATGTAATAGAAAACTGTCTTCTCACACTGTTATTTGCCGCTCTTTATTCGTACGCTTCCAATCATTTTGTAGTAATTGGAAAGCATTTTTTTTTCTCTCTTCTTACCATGTGACTTACATACGAATGGACAGAACAATAAACAGATTTTAAGAAAACAATACCCCTAAAGAAAAACACAAAATGTCACTGTATTGAAATGCGGTAATTTTGAATGTATTCAAGACATTAAAAGAAAGTTCGATTACAGAATAACCGAGAACAAAAACTTGCAATCATCTTTTTATATGCAAAATAGAGTACGGATGTCAAGTGACATACAATATGTCAAACAACACACTCCAGAAAATCCAAGTTCAACAAAACATAATATTAAAATCTGCTTTCAGTCTACCATCATTCACACCAACAAATTATCTACACCAAATCAGCAATTTACCAACTATAAGAGATAGAATAACAGAACTTTCTCTCAAATATTATCTAAAAGCAGAAAATAGAAACAAACAAACGGCATCACTACACAAATTGTCCAGTGCAACCACAAAATACATTTCACCTCACAACATATTTCAAGAATCACAAATTACTCAACAAAAATTTAAATAAATAAACCCATGTCAATAATATATATTCCTTTTATCAGATATCGGGCACACGACAGGCAAAACTTTCGGCGCCTGTCCTGTGAAAGTGGGTTTTCTCGGGGCACTCCCGTTTCCCCCAACAACAAAAACTTAGGCATTGGATTTCTAAATCCCAGCCCAGGCAACTTTATTGCCAGACCCTGAATCGCGCCGTTTGATCTAAATTGTATTCATGTTCACATTTGCTTGACTTCCTTTCGGGACGGATCCCGGCCACTCTTTCCGGTGCTGCCTTTGCCTCCACCCAAGACAACATTTAGAGAGACATCCTCCACCCAAAGAGTTAAAAATAATAATAATAAATAAAATAATAATTTAAAACAAAACAAAAACACTTATTCCTTATAACAATCCACGAAAGGGGACGAAGAGGAACCACAACGTTTCTGAACACCCCACTTGGAGAGAGAACTCTACTGATTTCTCTCTCTCTAAACTAAATTCCTGCCACGTTAGTTTGAGTTTTATATGCAAAAACGGCTCGTTTGGGTTGGGAAAATATTTTACATAGAAGAGCGAACAACGTTTCGACCTCCTCGGTCATCGTCAGGTTCACAAAGAAAGAGGTAACTGACCGGAAGCTGACCACATGTTTGGAAGGGGTTGTGTAACTGAGTGTCGCAATGTAGAGGGCGGTGTTAGATGTTTGAATATATAATTTTATCTATAATATTAATATAGGTATATTGGCGTTCCTTTATATTGGTTTATTTTGGGTTTAAGTTGTTGTATAAGTAAGGCTTCTTTAATTTCGCGTTTGTTTATGTTTGTTTCTTTATTTAGTATTTGAGTGTTTTCTATGGTTATGTTGTGTTTATTTGACTTACAGTGTTCGAAAACGTGTGAAGGTGACTTTTTACGTTCTTTGAATCTGGTTTCCATTTTTCTACTTGTTTCTCCAATATAGAAGTCGTGGCAGTTATCACATTGTATTGTATAAATAATGTTGGTGTGGTGTTTGTCAGTGTAGTTTTTACATAGTATAGACCTCAGTTTTGTGCCTGGTTTTTGAATAAATTTAGTATTAACTGGAATGTCATATTTTGTTACTAGTTTTTGCCAAATGTTGTTTATTTGTTTGCTGATGTCAGGAATATATGGAATACAGCAGTATATGGTTTCGTGATTTTTTTTTCGTGAGATATATTTATTTTGATTCGTTGTTCGCTCTTCTATGTAAAATATTTTCTCAACCCAAACGAGCCGTTTTTGCATATAAAATTCTCAACAAGTGGGTTTCTCGACATCACTGATCGCAATCATCTTGTTCCCATAACAGTTCTTAGGCCTATTGGTTCTTTAATATTTGGTCGACGTTTGGCATTTAAACCGTAGTTATTAATTATATATATGAAAAAAAAGTACTAATAATGATTAGTCAAGTAACATCGAAAGTAAGGACTGTATTAAAAACAAAAAATCCAAACCTTTCACAGATGGTATTTTGTTTAAAACAAAACAAGCCTCAACAAAAATAAACAAAAAACACACTGGTGATTAGGGTACTTAACTCGCAACCTGGGCTTCATGAGCTCGAATTACTGAGTCACAACCCCCTGTGTAAAAACGTTATTGATTAAAACAAAATATTTGGGAGTCTGATCATAGGACTAGTTGGCATTAAGGTCGCATGAGAATGGAGTTCGTCCAACTGGTGAGTTTTGGTGTTGAGAGAGATGTTTGTTTGGCAGCAGCTTTGAGATACACGAGAGAGATCTTTGGTTTGATACTTCTTAAACACCGACGATTTCAAACCGCAATGGAGAAACCAAAAGGAAAAATCTGAAATTAAACTGTTTTTATAACAGTTTTTAAGCCTTTTCGTTTTTCAGTCTTTCATCGGCTTTCAATGCTTAGACTATAACCAAGTTGTAATCATACAGTTTATGATAATGTTTGTCTAATAATGAAGAATACTAAACTTTAAACTGTCTGAACCTCGAGATTTTAATCCATGTTCGATATCCATGTGAATATATTATAGAAAATATGGAAAAAGATGAATTTCTCACAACAGTTATCGTTTACCTCTCTGAATTACCTGATTATGTTAATCACAAGTTTGTATGTTTGTTTTTGAATTTCCCGCAAATCTATTCGAGGACTATCGAGGCAGCTAGTCTTCATCACACACCGCCAAATCTTGGGCTACTCTTTTACCCACGAATAATGTGATTGCCAGTCACAATGTAACGTCCCCACGGCTGAAAGGGCGAGCATGTTTAGTGTGACGGAGACTCGAACCCGCGAATCTCAAATTACGAGTCGAGCGCCTAAACCACCTGGCCATGTCAGGCCTGCAATAAATGAAATAAAAAAATTAGTTAATGAGGAATAAACGATAGCTATGAGATAGTAGTCTTTATTGATATATATATATATATATGCTATGTGCAATTTACAGATCGCAGGTTCGAACACTTGTCTCACCGAACATGCTCGACCTTTCAACAGTGGGGTTGTAATATCACGATTAATCCCATTATTCATCGCTAAAAGAGTATCTCAAGAATTGGCGGTAGGTATCGTTGACATGATGACTTCCCTTTAGTCTATCACTATTAAATTATGCAGGTCAAGCAAAGGCACCCCTTGTATAGCTTTGTGCGAAATTCAAACCAAGCTGGTATGTGTGAATATAAACCTACCGTGTTTACAACAGTGATTTTTGGTTTACGTTATCCAGAGTACCTTTATCAATTATTTCTTTGAATCAAAATATTAGACATGTTTTGTGGTTTTATTAGACATAACATTTGATATGTGGATAAAATTGAACTCAGTGTTAATTGGCTTGAAAGTGTGACGTTTTTTCACACAGTTAATTACACTGTAAGATATTAATGACAATTTCATGTTTCCCAGAGGTAATGACGCTGTAAGACAATAACGTTTCATACAGGTAATGACTTTGTAAGACAGCAATGAAAATTCCATGTTTCACACAGTGGTAACGACACTGTAAGATATTAATGACAATAACATGTTTCACACAGGTAAAGACGTTGTAAGATATTAATGACAATGACACGTTTCACACAGGTAATGACGTTATAAGATAGTAATGACAATGCTATATATCACAGATCTATTACCACATGACATAACATAACTCACATGTTCGGGAGTTTATAAGATACACTTAAACATAGTTAAAAGTTTCAATAGTATATCACACAGCCCAACAGGGTAACGAACAAAATTTGTAACATTGAAAAGAGGGAAGTGATACACATAACTGGAACATTTCATGACAACAGTTTGTTTGTCTTGAATTTCACACAAAGCTACACGAGGGCTATCTGCGTTAGCCGTCCCAAATTTAGCAGTGTAAGACCAGAGGGAAGGCAGTTAGCCATTACCACCTACCGCCAACTCCCGGGCTACTCTTATCAACGAATAGTGGGATGGACTGTTACTTTATAACGCCCCCAGAGCTGAAAAGACGAGCATGTTTGGTGTGACGGGGATTCGAACCTCGAATCGAGTGCCTTTACCACCTGGCCATGCCGGTGGCCTCTTGACAATGAAGAGAAACCCCTATTTCATACATCCATATCTTTCCATAAAGTTCCTTTGTGTGTGCGCTTTTCCTACATATCCTTCAGCGAACTCTTACGAGTATGTTAAATCACTAAACTCTAAATTAGTCAATAAATATAAGAAATTAATTTAACCAGTTTAAGGCTTATCCGAAATAACTGAAGACAGCTATGAAAAAAAAATTTTTTTTCACGTTTAATTTTTCTAATCTGAATATATTTCACTGAATCTCTTTTTGTTGTTGTTTTTTAACGAATTTTACACAAAGTTTAGAAGAAAATTTCATTTTCTAAGTTTATAAAATGTATGTAACTCTTATACTATTTACAATCCTTTATTGAACTATGATGGAGCACCTGGTAGTTTGAAATGTGGAACTATGATGGAGCACCTCGTAGTTTGAAATGTGGAACTATGATGGAGCACCTGGTAGTTTGAAATGTGGAACTATGACGGAGCACCTGGTAGTTTGAAATGTAAAACTATGATGGAGCACCTGGTAGTTTGAAATGTGGAACTATGATGGAGCACTTGGTAGTTTGAAATGTAAAACTATGATGGAGCACCTGGTAGTTTGAAATGTGGAACTATGATGGAGCACCTGGTAGTTTGAAATGTGGAACTATGATGGAGCACCTGGTAGTTTGAAATGTGAAAAACATTCTGTAAGACGCACTGATTGAATGGCACAAAACCAGTAGTTTCAATCTTCTGTTAATTTACAGTCAAGATTACAACATTTTTTGTTTAAATTTCTCGCAAACCTACTCGAAGACTAACTGTGCCAGCCGTCCCTAATTTATTAATGTAAGACTAGGAAGAAGGCAGCTAGTCATCACCACCCACTGCCAACTCTTGAACTACTCCTTTACCAACGAATAATGGGATTGTCCCGTCACAATAGGAAGGGAGAGCATGTTTGGTGCGACGGGGATTCGAAACCGCGATCCTCAGATTACGAGTCGAGTGCCTGGCCAGATTTCAAAAGACAGTAAGTTTTTTTTGTAGAGAAAACGTAAGTGGTACACAGTCCAGACGACAATGAACTAACAAACTATTGTAGAGGAAATGCCACACTGTAAAATAGTGTAGATAATAATATATTACATGGAGAAAACGTGACGTTCTACATAATCTGAATGAGGAGAGACAAACACATTTTGTAGGGGAAACAATACTCCGTACACAGTCCAGATGACAACGGACAAACACGTTTTTGTAGGGGAAACAATACTCCGTACAGAGTCCAGATGACAACGACAAACACGTTTTTGTAGGGGAAACAATACTCCGTAGACAGTCCAGATGACAACGGACAAACATGTTTTTGAACATGATGTACAACATCGTCAAAAAGTGTAAAATGTGAATAATTACCTTTAAGTTCGGTGCGTTGTCGTTTGTTTGAATAAGGCACCATAACATAACAACCATTATTTATAGATGATGACACTTAAACTAGCAACACAAAAATATTTGTCAATAACTAAATACTAAGAAGGAGCTCACCATGTTACCCATCACTATAATGGATTGTTGTTTGCTTGTTTATGGCAAATTCCCTAAAGGTACCTACTGCCGTTCATAATTTTGAGCTACTGACCAGAGGGAAGGCAGACGGTTTGCAGCACTCAACGTAAACTCTTGGGAATATTTCTATTTACAAATGGATATGTAGTGAGACTGACCATCACATTATAACTCTCATGGCCAAAACGACGAGCATGTTTGGATACCCAAATAAAGAAATGGAAGTCCATGTAAGCACTTATTTTTGCAGTTGGTCAAACACAGTTAAATAAGCTTGAAGAAGCTTATTCTATTGAAAATGAGTGACACTTCATGAAGTGTCTTAAGTTTGAACTCATTAATCTGTTAAAAATGAGTGTTCTTGAAGTGTCTTAAGTTTGAACTCACTAATCTGTTAAAAATGAGTGTTCTTGAAGTGTCTTAAGTTTGAACTCATTAATCTGTTGGAAATGAGTGTTCTTGAAGTGTCTTAAGTTTGAACTCACTAATCTGTTAAAAATGAGTGTTCTTGAAGTGTCTTAAGTTTGAACTCATTAATCTGTTGGAAATGAGTGTTCTTGAAGTGTCTTAAGTTTAAACTCATTAATCTGTTGGAAATGAGTGTTCTTGAAGTGTCTTCAATTTTAAATGATTATTCTGTTAAAAATGAATGTTCTAGAAATCTCTTAAGTTTGAACTGGTTATTCTGTTGGAAATTAGTGTCCTTTAAGTGTCCACCAGGCAAGCAAAGTATCATAATTTGTTTCACGTACATTCTGACACTACTTATTTCTGAAACTTAAATATACTAATTGTTATTATACCCAAACTGTGAATCCGTGTCCTCGTGCAGTGCATTATCTTCCTCCACCTCAAAGAAAAGTGTTTCATACTTTTGACGATATTGGCTACGTTATAATCGGTAAAATCACAATGTTCGGTCAGACAGTTTGATGGTGGGCGCTGTTGGCTAGCTGCATTTTTTTTTGTATTCTGCTAACTCAAACCTGGGAATAGAAAATTCTAAAACCAACTTATTCATAGCTCTGATTGACTACACCGAACTAATGGTCAACCGTGTGTACATGAATCGGTAATTTGATTTCTCGATTGGAACATTAGTTTAGTAAATAATTTGCGAAACTGAGTTATCAGTCTTAACATCGAATAAAGGACTAATTCAACGCACTTAATTATTTATAGGCTTCGACTAATAGAATGAAGATGTAGTCCTTACATTTAATAGGCAAAATGGTTTCTGTATGCATGTAAAGCTTAAAACTTTAATTTTGTGGAATTGTTTTAAAGTTTACGATTGTATGTTTATTTTAGAATTTCGCGCAAAGCTACACGAGGGCTATCTGCGCTAGCCGTCCCTAATTTAGCAGTGTAAAACTGGAGGGAAGGCAGCTAGTCATCACCACCCTCCACCAACTCTTGGGTTACTCTTTTACCAAAGAATATTGGGATTGAAGGTCACATTATAACGCCCCCACGGCTGAAAGAGCGATCATGTTTGGTGCGTCAGGGATTCGAACTCGCGACCCTCTAAGTTTACGAATGCATATGTACCTACATATAATAAAACCTAAACATCTATATTAAAATACAAGGAAAACGTTCCCTCGAACTTCCTGAAGTTTTTATAGGATTTTTTTTCTTCTAAAAGGGAGACGAATTTACATTCGTTCTGTCCAAATAAAGCAAATCTAATAAACAAAGTTTCTGTACGAAAACACAGATTTTAGATAGAGATTAAACTTTTAAATAATGCCTGTATTGAAAATGAGGCACTTGAAACGTGGTCGAAGGGATGGATGTAGAGAGAATATTAAGTGAGTCGAAACTGACTGATAAAAATAATTCAGCATTTCGAAGGACGCGATCAATAGGTTTACATTAATGATACAAAACATAGTGTTGTCTAAAATAGACAAGCCTACAATGGAAACATCTGAAAGTCTTAGAAGAACTATCAGGATGATACGAGGAAATCCTGGCTGAAGAGAAGATAATAAATAGTAGCACGGGGTGAAGCATATCCACGAAAAGGATATAAAAAGGTCATCAAAAATATGTTTTATGGTTCAGAGAACTGAGGAAAGCAGTGTAATCTTCAAAACCTAAAAAAAACAACAGATGGAAAGTAAAGAACCTTTTAATCAACTTGACACAAAAAGAAATCCCTTTCTCAATTGAAGTCTTAAAAGCCACAAAATCAGTGTCTAATAAATTATTCACTAACTCAAAGCAATAGAATACCAGCGTAAGGTGGTGTAGTTACCAACAGTAAGGCTCAATCGTGAGTGTTAACGTCTAAGTAATTCTTTTCTTTTTCCACGTTGCATAAAGAACTTTTATTTAATTTATTTTTTTTCAGAGCAAAGTCATGTCACTTTATATGTTGTGTCCAACGCGATGAATCGAACGTTGGATTTTGGAGTTGCAAGTCCGCAAACTTGTCGCTGTCCACCGGAGAACTGGCAGCTTCGGTCTTTATTAATAACTAGTCAGCCAAGCTGCAAATTGGAAGGTCTAAGGTTCGATCTAGTGATGGGCCTAGCATGGGTAGCCTATTGTAGAGCTTTACTCCAAATAATAACATCTGAATGATAACGACTGGTGTGCGCGCGTGAATATTTTTAAAGGTTTAATTTAATTTATTGAACAAGGCAGACCAGATGAACGAAAAGGTCGTTTGCTGCTCATTAATGTTATGTTATACTTGTGAGAAAGCAATGGGAGTGTTTCCACTTATTCAATAGGTAGAACAGATTTTATAAGCTGTGATCAGGTTTACATCTAAAGAACTTTATTCAATATTGCGAATTCTTCAAAGTTCACATAAAAATACATCCGTCTAAACTTGCGTTATTCAGGTATCTAGCACCAGGATAAATTTCTTGATATGAAATATATATTTCAAAACACCAGAGTTATATAAAGATGAACTGACTCCATGTGATAAAGAAAAGAAAACACGAGAATCTCAGATTGTCAAGCGATTAAGAGCACGTAGTATTGAATATGTTTTATAAAGTTAACGCTTTCTGAAAATTTAATTTCCGGCTGTACAAAGTAAAAGGTTCCGTTTCTCTACGGTTTTTTTTGTTGTTGTTTTTTGCCGGAGATTAAGTTTCTGCTCTTCAAAGTGAAAACTACCTCTATCCACATGATGTTTGTGAAGACTCATAATTTTCCGTGGAGAGCATCTGGGATGAATCAAACGCTCTTTGATGACGTTTTAATTTGACAGAATATGTGTGGATGGATGATGACTAATGAAAACAACATGAGTTTGGCGTATTGTTAACACCACTGTTGATGTAACGCATTCCCTCCTTCGCTACGCCTAACGTATGCTGTCACAATAGAGGTACTCAAATTAAAACATAATGGATATTTGCATAACAAAGACTTTATATAAAGCTGACTAAGTGGGTTACAGAACTTCATCGTATGTGCACATTAGCCTTAGGATGAACTAGAAATAACAGATAGATTACGTGCTTTCTTTGTTGGATAATGCTTTCCAAAACCGATGTGTTCTGCTGCTTTATTCAGATAAGAAGATAAAAGTTCATTCATGTTTGAATAGATTCCATCTAAATGCAGAGCCGTTACTTCTGGAAATCCATTGATGGTTAGAGTAAAAAATGCCAAAAAAATGTCGAGGAATAGTTTTTAATGTGACGTTTTTAAAACACTTGCAGTCGTGTAAAATGGTTAGACTGAAGAACATTTGATAGTTTTTTTAGGCTTACCAAAAGTGACGAAATCACACTGAAACTGAACTAAAATTTGTTCACAATACTGTTAATAATTTATTTCTCGCCTGAAGAAGTACACTTTGTAACAAAATGTTTACTTTTTCTTGTTCCTTGAAAGAAAGTGTTATTTCCCAATTGCCTATGCCTAAAGTAAATGGAAAATACCTATTTTTCTCTTCAAACTTTCCTTTCGTGACCTCAGAGCGTAGAACGAAAACGCGATGGGAGACTATATTTGGGGGCTGATACGTGAAAGTGATTTACATTACAGTCGCAAATCTCGAAAAGCTACTCACTTATAAACATTTTTGTTCG
This sequence comes from Carcinoscorpius rotundicauda, assembly GCA_011833715.1. NCBI lineage: Eukaryota > Metazoa > Arthropoda > Merostomata > Xiphosura > Limulidae > Carcinoscorpius > Carcinoscorpius rotundicauda. The sequence goes on from CM022398.1 coordinate 85,174,608, forward strand.
TTTTTTGTATAACTTTAGTATAAATACATGTAAATCTTCATTCATATGTTGTTTTATTCAGACCTTATGTAAATGAAAATGTGCAAATTTGCCCGTTTTCACATATAAAATAAGTTAATTTCTAAATTTCATTATCCAGGTCACAAAAGCAAAGTTTGAAGGGAATAATGGCCATTTTCTGTACTTTTACAACATAAGCAATTAAGAAATAACACATACTATCCAAGAACAAAATTTGTGTTACATAGTGTTATTGATTATTTTATTAGGCTTAACAAAAAGGACGAAATTGTAGTGTACAAAAATTTTGGTTGCATTCTTTTTAATTAGCACTAAACAGAATTTTAACTCTTTATTTTGCTTGTTGTTTTGTTGTTGTTTTGAATTAAGCACAAAGCTACACAATGGGCTATCTGTGCTCTGCCCACCACGGGTATCAAAACCCGGATTTTAGCGTGTAAGTCCGCAGACATACCGCTGAGCCTCTGGGGGGCCCTTTATTTTGCAGCGAAGTAGTAAACCTTTTCAAGCTTAAAAAATGACAAAGTTTCTTTTAGTTTCATTTTTCATATTCGTGTTAATTCGTTTTTTTATATAACTTTAACTTTTACCCTTGTTTCTGAACTAGTCTGTTTTCATACGTTCACAGGTTTTTTGTTTCCCTGATTTAGTACTTATTCTTTATTGTAACTAATATTATACTTACGTGAAATATTATTATAAAACGGTACAGAAAATTGAGAATTTGAATAACAAAATCTAAGTACTGGACCATGGGCATGTTCGTCACAAAGAAATATTTTACAGAAATCTTTACGAATAACAAAAACACAAAACCGAACACTTATACGTGTGTTCGTCAACAAGGAAAATTATCAGACAAAAAAAAAATTCAAATGGTTTGTTTCTTTGCTTTTTTTTAATTTCGCGCAAAGCCACGCGAGAGTTTTCTGCGTTAATCGTCCATAATTTTGCAGTATAAGACTAGAGGGAAGAGAGCTAGTCATAACCACCCATCGCTCTCTCTTTTACCAACGAATAAGGAGATTGGTCGTCATATTATAACGTCTTCGCAGCTGCAAGGGCGAACATATTTTGTGTGACAGAGATTCGAATCCTCGACCCTGAGATTACGAGTCGAGTACCTTAACCACCTGGTCATTTCAGGCCGCTAGACGGAAGAATAGACAATTAACAGTGCTAACTCTTTACCCATGAATTTCGGGATTGACCGTCACATTACAACACACGCGGGGCAAATGATGACAAATATGTTCGTGGTCAAGGTTCAAAACAGTCACCCTCAAGGTGTAAGTCGGGTGTCCTATACACCCAAGCCATGCCAAAAGTACACTAAATAAAGACTTACAAATTTAAACATACAGTACACAAAGATATACGTAAGCATATCACTTATAAAACTAGTATTAAAATAACGGAACAACAAAAACAATCGGACAATCGTGATGAAAACACAGAAACTCCACTTTGTTGGTTTAGGTTTTGCTTAGGGTCAGTAACTGGAAGACTCTTCAGTTGTTGTTGTTTATGCTGAGCTAGGCTTGTAGGCGGTGTTAGTGTCGAATTTACAAAGTGTTCATGAGTTGTGCATAATGTTAGATTGTCTCTAAAGCTTCATGGTAATATTTAATATTGTGATGCAAATACATGAACGACCTTTCAACACACTATTTATAAACTTAATTATTTATAATTACAGAACACACAATTTAATTTTACTGATACAAAATTACACCTTAGGGAATTAATTCGACATTTAACCACACGTGCTTGAGCACGTGGTAACATGTATAAGTGTAATTCATTTCTTTTTTTTTCTCCTAACGTCAGTTGTAAAACTGTCACAAGTAGTAGCTTTATAACATTCACTTTCACGAAACTTGGAACCTGATTTTTATGTTGAAAAAAAATTAATTATTTTTTAATTCAATAAGAAACAGAGGTACCATGGATTCTTTACGCTTGGCTAATACGGTTTTTAATAAAATAACATATGAAACACTCTGGATAACTTCCCTAAAGTAATTGTGTGTAGAATATTGTAAAAGCAAGCAATTATGGAACTGTTTGTTTGTTTAATTTCGCGCAAAGCTGCACAAGAACTATCTGTGCTAGGCGTCCCTAATTTAGCAGTGTAAGACTAGTGGGAAGGCAATTAGTCATCTCTTGGGATACTCTTTTGTCGACGAATAGTTGGATTGACCGTCACATTATAACGCCACTACGGCTGAAAGGGCAAGCATTTTTGGTTGGAGTGGATTTGAAACCCGCGACCCCGGATTACGAGTCGCACACCTTAACACGCTTGGCCATGCTGGTCTACAAATGGAGCTGGACCAACAAAAGATTAGAATTACGAAGTCGAGACAGGCAAACGTTGGTGAGCTAATCACAATTAAGATAATTCACGAAAGTAATTCGTGGGGTATCCGTAAAATAATTATTGGTATAAAAATACGTTATACACCCTCATTCAACTCGTAATAGACAGATAGAAATCAAACTGTTCTATCTGAATAAATGCATTTTGACTTTTATGACTCCTCGAATTTCAAAATGTCAAATGTGATGTGACACGTGCCGGCTTTTTTATTGGTTAGATTAACGGTATGTTCTCAATTCCATTCAAAGCTTTACAAGGGCTACCTGGGCTGGTCCCCAATAATTTAACAGTGAAATACAAGAGGAGAGGCAACTAGTCATCACCACTCATCACAGACTTTTGAGCTGTTCTTCTATCAACGTATAGTGACGTCGGCAGCACACTTATAACGCGTACATAGGTGAAAGGGCGTGCTTGTTTGGTGGAACGGAGATTCAAACCCGCGACCCTTTTATTGCTTCCACTTGGTCATGACAGGCCTACATTATTGGGGTCAGTACAGATTCAAAGTGTAGGACTAGAGGGAAGGCAGCTAGTCATCACCACTCACCGCCAACTTTTGGGCTTCTTTTTTACCAACGAGTAGTGGGATTGGCTGTAACATTATAACGTCCTCACAGCTGGAAGGACGAGCATGATTGGAGCGACGGGGATTCGAACCCGCGACCCTCGGATTATGAGTCGAACGCCTTAACCCACCTGGCCGTGTAAAACCTAAAGTTCGTTGTACCTGCAATTAATACAATGCAAAGATTGTATAACTTGTTTGTGTATGTTCTAAAGGTAAGACAAAAACAGCGTTAGGATGGTTTAATCTGTAATTGCATGCGGTGTTTCACGAAAGTTAAATTGACCAAATTTGGGAGATGGCGCCTCGAAATCCACTGTCAGTGCAATTTCTATTCAGTTCTTCCCATATAATTTTGTTGTATTTCAAAACAAATCATTTAGCAGATTCAACCTGTTTATGAGAAAATATCATCCAGAAATTAATTCTAAAACAGCTACAAGATTCAGCCAAGAGATGGCTCTGAGGAATGTGTTACTGTTACCGAATTTCAAATTGTCGGTACTTTGTTAGAGTGACAGTCAATCCCGCTATTTGTTTCCTAACAAGATCCTCCACTTGTGAAGGAACCGATTACTGACTGAATCCATTCTATTTCGTCAGTAGATAAAAAAGAAAACATCTCTATAGATGAGAACAAGACCCAGTCCGCTGGCCTCACTATTTAACACATGTTGGATATATGTGACATTTCTTTTACGAAGAATAGCAAATATCACTTGAGTAAATCGATTGTTCTACTTGTGTATAAAGTATATAAGTAAAGACATTTCAACAAATTCTGGTATTACATATTATTACAACAATTTCTACAGAAAGTTGGTATTACATATCCCAAAAACGAGTTATACAGAATGTCGGTACTACGTATTCTATTAACAAGTTCAACAAATTGTCAGTGTTATATATTCTAATAAAAAGTTCTAAAGAATGTGTGTACTACATATTGTGATAACAAGTTCTACAAAATATCGATACTACATATTGTGATAACATGTTCTACAGAATGTCGGTACTACATATTGTGATAACATGTTCTACAGAATGTCGATACTACATATTGTGATAACATGTTCTACAGAATGTCGATACTACATATTCTGATAACAAGTTTTACAGAATGTCAATACTACATATTGTGATAACATGTTCCACAGAATGTCGATAGTACATATTCTGATAACAACTTCTACAGAATGTCAGTACTATATATTCTGATAACAACTTCTACAGAATGTCAATACTACATATTGTGATAACAAGTTCTACACAATGTCGATAGTACATATTCTGACAAAACGATGGTATTACATAATGTGATAAGGATCTGAAATGAGTGCTTGGTTTACATTCTCTGGTAAAACGTACCGCTAATTTTTATTTTTACAATCATGCTACAGTCAAGTCCTCGCGTATTTGTTCTCGATATATTCTTGAATGGCAAGACACGTGACATTCGGGCTTTGTAAGTGTAAGTTAATTTTTCTGTTTGAACATGCTGTTCTTCCAATGTTTACATACTTCTTACCCACAAGAATTACACTCACATTCAGTTTCCACAAAGATTTAATGTGTACACAGCTTAAACAAACAGTTACAACAGCTGTCCACAAAACTCGTTCCTCGCAAATGTACGTAACTAGCTTGAAGTAACGCAATTGTTTAATATGATGTTTCTTTGTCACCGCTTTGACTTACTGTAGTTCTTCGTGAAAAAAGTCCTTAAAAAGAGATTAGAATGGACCGTCCTTCATAGTTGCATTTTCAACCAAAATGTTGAGTTTCAGTGGTTTAACAGAGTATACTATAGCACTGTTAATATAACAATGGTACATATTTCAGTAGTGTTAATGTAACACGAGAACGTCCCAGCATCACCAGGTGCGTTAAGGAGTTCGACTCGTAATTTGAGGGTCACAGGTTCGAATCCCGTCACACCAAACATGCTCGCCCTTTAAGCTGTGGGGGTGTTATAACGTTCCGGTCAATACCACTATTCCTCGGTGAAAGAGTAGCCCAAGATTTAGCGGTGGATAGTGATGACTACCCGCAAACTTAGGAATGGCTTCCGCAGATTACCTTCGTGTAGCTTTTCGCAAAATCCAGAACAAACAATTTTATCTACTGTCAAATAACGAATTGAATTTTAACAGCAATTTTTACTGTTCTGAGAACTTCTTCGCAGTCTATATGTCTGTAACAAGTATTAATTTGTTTACAAGTTTTTGGCTCCCAAAAATTGTTACTTCCATTAAATATTGTCTTTGAATATTCAAACATTTTAAAATAAAACAATAATCATCACATAGATGTCTCTATACCGCCATCTCTTAAAGACAATGAGAACTATTCATTAGCCATAGATACTAATCGTAAACAGGGATTGCAGATTAACATTAAAATATCAATTTAATGCATCTGTTAAACCTCTGTAAAAGCACGAGGTTTCACGAGCAATGACAAAGTTTAATACAAATATATTACATTTCAATAATAATTCATTTTCTTACGCATATCTGTACCATGCTTTAGCAACACTGATTTTGAGTTGTTTTGAATTAAGCACAAAGCTACACAATGGGCTATCTGTGCTCTGCCCACTACGGGTATCGCAACCCGGATTTTAGCGTGTTAGTCCGCAGACATACCACTGAGCCACTGGGGGGCCTGATTTTGAGAGCTTTTTTTTCCAGTGTTGTTAGATATTGACAACACGTAGTACTGCAATGTTGACGAAACCCAGGCCACCAAAGGGTGTAATCTTGTGTTTTGTATAGATCTTAACTAACCACCAAAATCATGTTTGTATTGACCTTCTAACTGTCCAGTCGTTGCCCTTTGGGCCCAGTATGGCCAGGCGGTTATAGCGCTCGGCTCGCAATCCTTTGGTCGCGGGTTCAAATCCCCGTCACACCAAACATGCTCGCCCTTTTAACCGTGAAAGCGTTATAATGTGTAGTCAATCCCATCATTCGCTATTATAACAACAGGCTAAGGTTGGCGGTGGGTGAGAATGACTAGCTGCCTCACCGCTAAATTAGGGATAGCTAGAGATAATAGCCCTCGTGTAGGTTTAAGCAAAATTAAAAAAAAGCAAAAACATTGGTGTCTGTTGTTATATTCGAGGTGGGGGGGTGCAAGTTACCCTTATGTGACGGAGATCTAGATCTCGCAGCTGGCGAACTGGGTTCGAATACTTACGATACCATAAAAACATTCCCTGCACATTAATTCATGGGATAACGGTGAATCCTCTAGACGTAAATGGTGGGCGATAGAATGTGTCGCTGAACGATTGTATTCCTTCTAATAAGTAGTTAAAAACAAGGATATGTGGCAAACGACCTGAGTAACTTTGCTTCACGTGAGTCGTTTCAGTGACAAAACCGAGCTAAGTTTATTCCACTAGTGGTCATCCAAAGCAACACGGAGGATTACTATAAAAAGATAATACGGTGTATTGTGTTTCTCTATACTATATCCTTCTTTCTGTATTTTTCTACAAAGCCACCGAATGGGTTACGTGCATCTTTCCTGGGTTACATGCACCTCTCATGGGTTACGTGCACCTCTCCGTCCCTAATTTTCAACTGATAAACTCGAGAAAAGACAATAAACATCACGCGTGCCGATATTAAAGCAGTCTTAAACTACACTCAACAGTTTACTGCATGTGTTGTTAAAGTAAATAATTCCAATAAACTTTCGTATCACTGAATGACATGCGCACTAGTGATGTAATCTCTTGATTAGATGCCATTATTACAAAGTCAGTTAGAGTTAAGTTCGTTCTCTTCTGTTTGATTAACCAGCTTTCTCCATTAGTTTTTTGTACACTTTATAAACACTATAAATACATATTAATAAAAAAAGAGACAAAAATACATGTTTGTTGTGGAATTTTGAGTAAACATACATTGAATAAATACTAATCACCGTAAAGTGCCACAATTTGCAGCAAAGCACTTCAAACTACCAAAAAACTACACGGTTCCACACACTTACAGAACATACCACAAAGTACCATAGATCATTACGAAGAAGACGAATAATATGTACATGTCATTGGATTCATACCTACATGTGCATCTGATGAATAATGTGCAATGTCGCTGGATTCACACCTACATGTACATTTGATGAATAATGTGTAGACGTCACTGGATTCACACCTACATGTACATCTGATGAATAATGTGTAGATGTAACTGGATTCACACCTACATGTACATCTGATGAATAATGTGTAGATGTAACTGGATTTATACCTACATGTACATCTGATGAATAATGTGTAGATGTCACTGGATTCACACCTACATGTACATCTGATGAATAATGTGTAAATGTAACTGGATTCATACCTACATGTACATCTGATGAATAATGTATAGATGTCACTGGATTCACACCTACATGTACATCTGATGAATAATGTGTAATGTCGCTGGATCCATACCTACATGTACATCTAATGAATAATGTATATATGTCGCTGGATTCCTTCTGCATGAACATCTGACGAATAACGAGTGGATGTCACTGAATTTTCAAGCCTATGTAATTCTCATTAGTAGTGTGTAGACACCACTAGCTGGTGTTTGGATACTACTAGCTGGATTCACACCCACATGGTCATCTGATGCATAACGTTTGGACGTCACTGGATCATCATCCACGTAGACTTTAGTAAATAGTGCGTGATGTGGATCTGGACAAAAGGTCATCCATTTTCCAGAACATCCCAGGTAGATTCAGTGCTGAGCAGCTGATGGAGAATTTTCTCAAACTTATAAGGATTTTCAAGAACTTTCTAGAATGTTGTAGAAGAGGAGGTAGACATTGAAGATCCAGATTAAGGTACACCTGGTGAGAGAAACCCATACTACCCTAACCAAAGAGACCTCAATAACTTGATCAGAGGTCTTGGTCTAACAAAGTCGAATGCCGAGCTTTTGACATCCAGGCTCAAGGAGTGGGATTTGCGAGATGAAAGTGTGCAAGTCACAAGTCAGAGGAAGTGTCACCAACATTTTTCAAGCTTCTTCACTCGTCAAGATGAGCTCTGCTTCTCCCACAATGTATGTGGTCTCTGCAAGGCAACTGGAATTGCCTGTAAACCAAACGAGTGGCACCTCTTCATTGATAGCTCATCAGAAACCTCAAAGCTGTGCTGCTCCATAATGGGAATAAGTATTCGTCTTTTTCCCTGGCTCATTTGATGCACCTCAAAGAGGAATACAACAGCATCAAGATTTTGCTAAAATCCTTGAAGTATGAAGAGTATGGCTGGGAGGTTATCGAATACTTCAAAATGATGACATTCCTGATAGGTGTTCAAGGAGGCTTTATTAAGTTTCTCTGTTTTCTTTGCCTTTGGGACAGCAGGGACACTGCAGTGCACTAGAACAGGAAGCACTGGTCACAACTGACTGACCCTGTGGGAAGGCACAATGTCAAGTGTGAGCCACTTGCTAGTGGACTTCCAGAAGGTGTTGTTCCCACTATTGCACATAAAACTGGGTCTTATGAAACTATTTGTCACAGCTATTGATAAGGAGTCTGCAGCCTTCAAGTACCTTCGAGGCTTCTTCCCTAAGCTATCTGAAGCAAAGATTAAAGCTAGTGTCTTCATTGGACCACAAATAAAGAAGATCCTGGAGTGCAAAAAATTCCCAAAGAAGCTCATTAGGAAGGAAAAAAAAAGGTTGGAGCAGCTTTGTTGTAGTGGTTCGGGGCCTCTATGGCAAAATGGGCTGCAGGATGTCCCTGAAAGTCCATATCCTTAATGCTCATCTTGATAAATTCAAGGAGGACAAGGGAGCATACTCAGAGAAGCAAGGCAAGAACTTCCACCGAGATATATGAGATTTGAATGCTGCTACTAAGGAACATGTGACAAAAACATGATGGGAGACTATATTTGGGGTCTGATACATGAAAGTGATTTACATTACAGTCACAAATCTTGAAAAAAAAAGCTCAATTCTAAACATTTTTGTATAACTTTAGTATAAATACATGTAAATCTTGATTCACATGTTATTTTATTCAAACTTTATGTGAATGTAGATGTACAAATTTGCCTGTTTTTACATAGAAAATAGGTTAAATTCTAAATTTCATTACCCAGGTCACAAAAGCAAAATTTCAAGGGAATAATGACCATTTTCTGTACTTTTACAACATAAGTAATTTACAAATAACACATACTATCCAGGAAGAAAATTTGCATTACATAATGTTATATTTGAATTATTCTTTGGCTGCCCATAAGCCTCATCATGAAATCATGTGAAAAACCCTCAGACAGCTTGGAATGTTGAACAAGAAAAAGGGGTGACAGATTAAATATTGTTTAGTTAATTAACATGCGAGTCTGATCAACACAAAGTTTCAGAGGGTTGTGAGAAATATTGCTTTTGCAAAAGAGACAAAATTAATTCTGATTTCATTTCACAAAAAGTATTTCCAAACATTTAAAAAGTAAATAATTATTTATCACAGAATGATCAACCTTAAAAACTGTATTTTTCCTCATAATTATTTATCACAGAATGAACTTTTTTAAAAGCTGTATTTTTCCTCATAATTATTTATCACAGAAAGAGATATCTTAAAAGCTGTATTTTTCCTCATAATTATTTATCACAGAATGAACTTTTTAAAATCTGTATTTTTCCTCATAATTATTTATCACAGAATGAACTATCTTAAAAACTGTATTTTTCCTCATAATTATTTATCACAGAAAGAGCTACCTTAAAAGCTGTATTTTTTCTCCTAATTATTTATCCTGAATGAGCTTTTTTAAAAACTGTATTTTTCCTCATAATTATTTATCACAGAAAGAGCTATCTTAAAGGCTGTATTTTTCCTCATAATTATTTATCACAGAATGAACTATCTTAAAAACTGTATTTTTCCTCATAATTATTTATCACAGAAAGATCTATCTTAAAAACTGTATTTTTCTTCATAGTTATTTTACACAGAATGAACTATCTTAAAAACTGTATTTTTCCTCATAATTATTTATCACAGAAAGAGCTACCTCAAAAACTGTATTTTTCCTCATAATTATTTATCACAGAATGAACTATCTTAAAAACTGTATTTTTCCTCATAATTATTTATCACAGAATGAACTATCTTAAAAGCTGTATTTTTCCTCATAATTATTTATCACAGAATGAACTATCTTAAAAACTGTATTTTTTCTCCTAATTATTTATCCTGAATGAGCTTTTTTAAAAACTGCATTTTTCCTCATAATTATTTATCACAGAAAGAGCTATCTTTAAAACTGTATTTTTCCTCATAATTATTTATCACAGAAAGAGCTACCTTAAAAGCTGTATTTTTCCTCATAATTATTTATCACAGAAAGAGCTATCTGAGAAACTGTATTTTTCCTCGTAATTATTTATCACAGAAAGAGCTACCTTAAAAACTGTATTTTTCCTCATAATTATTTATCACAGAATGAACTATCTTAAAAGCTGTATTTTTCCTCGTAATTATTTATCACAGAATGAACTTTTTAAAAACTGTATTTTTCCTCATAATAACTTATCACAGAATGAGCTATCTTAACTGTATTTTTCCTCATAATTATTTATCACAGAAAGAGCTATCTGAAAAACTGTATTTTTCCTCGTAATTATTTATCACAGAAAGAGCTACCTTAAAAATTGTATTTTTCCTCATAATTATTTATCACAGAAAGAGCTATCTGAAAAGCTGTATTTTTCCTCATAATTATTTATCACAGAATGAACTATCTTAAAAGCTGTATTTTTTCTCCTAATTATTTATCCTGAATGAGCTTTTTAAAAACTGTATTTTTCCTCATAATTATTTATCACAGAAAGAGCTATCTTAAAAGCTGTATTTTTCCTCATAATTATTTATCACAGAATGAACTATTTTAAAAACTCTATTTTTCCTCATAATTATTTATCACAGAAAGATCTATCTCAAAAACTGTATTTTTCCTCATAGTTATTTTACACAGAATGAACTCTTAAAAACTGTATTTTTCCTCATAATTATTTATCACAGAAAGAGCTACCTCAAAAACTGTATTTTTCCTCATAATTATTTATCACAGAAAGAGCTACCTCAAAAACTGTATTTTTCCTCATAATTATTTATCACAGAATGAACTATCTTAAAAGCTGTATTTTTTCTCCTAATTATTTATCCTGAATGAGCTTTTTTAAAAACTGTATTTTTCCTCATAATTATTTATCACACAAAGAGCTATCTTAAAAGCTGTATTTTCCTCATAATTATTTATCACAGAATGAACTATCTTAAAAGCTGTATTTTTCCTCATAATTATTTATCACAGAATGAACTATTTTAAAAACTGTATTTTTCCTCATAATTATTTATCACAGAAAGATCTATCTTAAAACTGTATTTTTCCTCATAGTTATTTTACACAGAATGAAGTATCTTAAAAACTGTATTTTTCCTCACAATTATTTATCACAGAAAGAGCTACCTCAAAAACTGTATTTTTCCTCATAATTATTTATCACAGAATGAACTATCTTAAAAACTGTATTTTTTCTCCTAATTATTTATCCTGAATGAGCTTTTTTAAAAACTATATTTTTCCTCATAATTATTTATCACAGAAAGAGCTATCTTAAAAGCTGTATTTTTCCTCATAAATATTTATCACAGAATGAACTATCTTAAAAGCTGTATTTTTCCTCATAATTATTTATCACAGAATGAACTATTTTAAAAACTGTATTTTTCCTCATAATTATTTATCACAGAAAGATCTATCTTAAAAACTGTATTTTTCCTCATAGTTATTTTACACAGAATGAACTATCTTAAAAACTGTATTTTTCCTCATAATTATTTATCACAGAATGAACTATCTTAAAAGCTGTATTTTTTCTCCTAATTATTTATCCTGAATGAGCTTTTTTAAAAACTGTATATTTCCTCATAATTATTTATCACAGAAAGAGCTATCTTAAAAGCTGTATTTTTCCTCATAATTATTTATCACAGAATGAACTATCTTAAAAGCTGTATTTTTCCTCATAATTATTTATCACAGAATGAACTATTTTAAAAACTGTATTTTTCCTCATAATTATTTATCACAGAAAGATCTATCTTAAAAGCTGTATTTTTCCTCATAATTATTTATCACAGAATTAACTATTTTAAAAACTGTATTTTTCCTCATAATTATTTATCACAGAAAGATCTATCTTAAAAGCTGTATTTTTCCTCATAATTATTTATCACAGAATGAACTATTTTAAAAACTGTATTTTTTCTCCTAATTATTTATCCTGAATGAGCTTTTTTAAAAACTATATTTTTCCTCATAATTATTTATCACAGAAAGAGCTATCTTAAAAGCTGTATTTTTCCTCATAATTATTTATCACAGAATGAACTATCTTAAAAGCTGTATTTTTCCTCATAATTATTTATCACAAAATGAACTATTTTAAAAACTGTATTTTTCCTCATAATTATTTATCACAGAAAGATCTATCTTAAACTGTTTTCCTCATAGTTATTTTACCACAGAATGAACTATCTAAAAACTGTATTTTCCTCATAATTATTTATCACAGAAAGAGCTACCTCAAAAACTGTATTTCCTCATAATTATTTATCACAGAAAGAGCTACCTCAAAAACTGTATTTTTCCTCATAATTATTTATCACAGAATGACTATCTTAAAAAGCTGTATTTTTCTCCTAATTATTTATCCTGAATGAGCTTTTTTAAAAACTGTATTTTTCCTCATAATTATTTATCACAGAAAGAGCTATCTTAAAAACTGTATTTTTCCTCATAATTATTTATCACAGAAAGAGCTATCTTAAAAGCTGTATTTTTCCTCATAATTATTTATCACAGAATGAACTATCTGAAAAACTGTATTTTTCCTCATAATTATTTATCACAGAAAGATCTATCTTAAAACTGTATTTTTCCTCATAGTTATTTTTCACAGAATGAACTATCTTAAAAACTGTATTTTTCCTCACAATTATTTATCACAGAAAGAGCTACCTCAAAAACTGTATTTTTCCTCATAATTATTTATCACAGAATGAAGCTATCATTAAAACTGTATTTTTCTCATAATTATTTATCCTGAATGAGCTTTTTTAAAAACTATATTTTTCCTCATAATTATTTATCACAGAAAGAGCTATCTTAAAAGCTAATTTTTCCTCATAAATATTTATCACAGAATGAACTATCTTAAAAGCTGTATTTTTCCTCATAATTATTTATCACAGAATGAACTATCTTAAAAGCTGTATTTTTCCTCATAATTATTTATCACAGAATGAACTATTTTAAAAACAGTATTTTTCCTCATAATTATTTATCACAGAAAGAGCTATCTTAAAAGCTGTATTTTTCCTCATAATTATTTATCACAAAATGAACTATTTTAAAAACTGTATTTTTCCTCATAATTATTTATCACAGAAAGATCTATCTTAAAAACTGTATTTTTCTTCATAGTTATTTTACACAGAATGAACTATCTTAAAAACTGTATTTTTCCTCATAATTATTTATCACAGAAAGAGCTACCTCAAAAACTGTATTTTTCCTCATAATTATTTATCACAGAATGAACTATCTTAAAAGCTGTATTTTTACTCATAATTATTTATCACAGAATGAACTATCTTAAAAGCTGTATTTTTTCTCCTAATTATTTATCCTGAATGAGCTTTTTTAAAAACTGTATTTTTCCTCATAATTATTTATCACAGAAAGAGGTACCTTAAAAACTGTATTTATCCTCGTAATCATTTATCACAGAATGAACTATCTTAAAAGCTATATTTTTCTGGTAATTATTTATTACAGAATGAACTTTTTAAAAACTGTATTTTACCTCATAATTATTTATCACAGAAAGAGCTACCTTAAGAGCTGTATTTTTCCTCATAATTATTTATCACAGAATGACTTATCTTAACTGTATTTTTCCTCATAATTATTTATCACAGAAAGAGCTATCTGAAAAACTGTATTTTTCCTCGCGTAATTATTATCACGAAAAAGCTACCTTAAAATTGTATTTTCCTCATAATTATTTATCACATGAAAGAGCTATCTGAAAAGCTGTATTTTTCCTCATAATTATTTATCACAGAATGAACCATCTTAAAAGCTGTATTTTTTCTCATAATTATTTATCACAGAATGAACTTCTTAAAAGCTGTATTTTTCTCCTAATTATTTATCCTGAATGAGCTTTTTAAAAACTGTATTTTTCCTCATAATTATTTTATCACAGAATGAACTATTTTAAAAACTGTATTTTCCTCATAATTATTTATCACAGAAAGATCTATCTTAAAAACTGTATTTTTCTTCATAGTTATTTTACACAGAAAGAGCTATCTGAAAAACTGTATTTTTCCTCGTAATTATTTATCACAGAAAGAGCGACCTTAAAAATTGTATTTTTCCTCATAATTATTTATCACAGAATGAACTATTTTAAAAACTGTATTTTTTCTCCTAATTATTTATCACAGAAAGAGCTGTCTGAAAAACTGTATTTTTTTCTCCTAATTATTTATCCTGAATGAGCTTTTTCAAAAACCTGCATTTTTCCTCATAATTATTTATCACAGAAGAGCTATCTAAAACTGTATTTTCCTCATAATTATTTATCACAGAAAGAGCTATCTTAAAAGCTGTATTTTTTCTCATAATTATTTATCACAGAAGAGCTATTGAAAACTGTATTTTTCTTCATAATTATTTATCACAGAAAAGCTATTGTAAAACTGTATTTTTCTTCATAATTATTTATCACAGAATGAACTATCTTAAAAGCTGTATTTTCCTCGTAATTATTTATCCAGAACGAACTTTTTAAAAACTGTATTTTTCCTCATAATTATTATCACAGAAGAACTTATTAAACTGTATTTTTTCCTCATAATTATTTATCACAGAAAGAGCTATCTTAAAAACTGTATTTTCTCGTAATTATTTATCACAGAAAAGCTACTTAAAAATTGTATTTCCTCTAATTATTTATCACAGAAAGTATCTTAAAAGCTGTATTTTTCTCCTAAATTATCACAATGACTTAAAAACTGTATTTTCCTCATAATTATTTATCACAAAAGACTATCTTAAAAGCTGTATTTTCCTCAATTATTTATCCTGAATGACTATTTAAAACTGTATTTTTCTCATAATTATTTATCACAGAAAGAGCTATCTTAAAAGCTGTATTTTCCTCATAATTATTTACACAGAATGAACTATCTTAAAACTGTATTTTTCCTCATAATTATTTATCACTGAAAGAGCTATCAAAACTGTATTTTTCCTCATAATTATTTATCACAGAAAGAGCTACCTAAAAACTGTATTTTCCTCATAATTATTTATCACAGAATGACTATCTTAAAAGCTGTATTTTTCTCCTAAGTATTTATCACTGAATGAGCTTTTTTAAAACTGTATTTTCCTCATAATTATTTATCACAGAAAGAGCTATCTTAAAGCTGTATTTTTCCTCATAATTATTTATCACAGAATGACTATCTTAAAACTGTTTTTCCTCATAATTATTTATCACAGAAGAAACTATTTTAAAACTGTATTTTCCTCATAATTATTTATAACAGAAAGATCTATCTGAAAACTGTATTTTTCCTCATAGTTATTTTACACAGAATGAACTATCTTAAAAACTGTATTTTTCCTCACAATTATTTATCACAGAAAGAGCTACCTCAAAACTGTATTTTTCCTCATAATTATTTATCACAGAATGAACTATCTTAAAAACTGCATTTTTTCTCCTAATTATTTATCCTGAATGAGCTTCTTTAAAACTATATTTTTCCTCATAATTATTTATCACAGAAAGAGCTATCTTAAAAGCTGTATTTTTCCTCATAATTATTTATCACAGAATGAACTATCTTAAAAGCTGTATTTTTCCTCATAATATTTATCACAGAATGAACTATTTTAAAAACTGTATTTTTCCTCATAATTATTTATCACAGAAAGATCTATCTTAAAAAACTGTATTTTCCTTCCTCATAGTTATTTTACACAGAATGAACATCTAAAAACTGTATTTTTCCTAATAATTATTTATCAAAGATGCACTATCCTTAAAGCTGTATTTTCCTCATAATTATTTATCACAGAATGAACTATCTTAAAAGCTGTATTTTTTCTCCTAATTATTTATCCTAAATGGGCTTTTTTAAAAACTGTATTTTCCTCAAAATTATTATTTAACACAGAATGAACTATCTTAAAAGCTGTATTTTTCCTCATAATTATTTATCACAGAATGAACTATCTTAAAAGCTGTATTTTTCCTCATAATTATTTATCACAGAATGAACTATCTTAAAAACTGTATTTTTCCTCATAATTATTTATCACAGAATGAACTATTTTAAAAACTGTATATTTCCTCATAATTATTTATCACAGAATTAACTATTTTAAAAACTGTATTTTTCCTCATAATTATTTATCACAGAATGAACTATCTAAAAAGCTGTATTTTTTCTCCTAATTATTTATCACAGAATGAACTATCTTAAAAGCTGTATTTTTCTCCTAATTATTTATCACAGAAAGAGCTATCTGAAAAACTGTATTTTTCCTCGTAATTATTTATCACAGAATGAACTATCTAAAAGCTGTGATTTTCCTCATAATTATTTATCACAGAATGAACTATCTTAAAAGCTGTATTTTTTCTCCTAATTATTTATCCTGAATGAGCTTTTTTAAAAACTGTATTTTTCCTCATAATTATTTATCACAGAAAGAGCTATCTTAAAAGCTGTATTTTTCCTCATAATTATTTATCACAGAATGAACTATCTTAAAAGCTGTATTTTTCCTCATAATTATTTATCACAGAATGAACTATTTTAAAAACTGTATTTTTCCTCATAATTATTTATCACAGAAAGAGCTATCTTAAAAACTGTATTTTTCCTCATAATTATTTATCACAGAATGAACTATTTTAAAAACTGTATTTTTCCTCATAATTATTTATCACAGAAAGAGCTATCTGAAAAACTGTATTTTTCCTCGTAATTATTTATCACAGAAAAAGCTACCTTAAAAATTGTATTTTTCCTCATAATTATTTATCACAAAAAGAGCTATCTGAAAAGCTGTATTTTTCCTCATAATTATTTATCACAGAATGAACCATCTTAAAAGCTGTATTTTTCCTCATAATTATTTATCACAGAATGAACTATCTTAAAAGCTGTATTTTTTCTCCTAATTATTTATCCTGAATGAGCTTTTTTAAAAACTGTATTTTTCCTCATAATTATTTATCACAGAATGAACTATTTTAAAAACTGTATTTTTCCTCATAATTATTTATCACAGAAAGATCTATCTTAAAAACTGTATTTTTCCTCATAGTTATTTTACACAGAATGAACTATCTTAAAAACTGTATTTTTCCTCATAATTATTTATCACAGAAAAAGCTACCTCAAAAACTGTATTTTTCCTCATAATTATTTATCACAGAATGAACTATATTAAAAACTGTATTTTTCCTCACAATTATTTATCACAGAAAGAGCTACCTCAAAAACTGTATTTTTCCTCATAATTATTTATCACAGAATGAACCATCTTAAAAACTGCATTTTTCTTCATACTTATTTATCACAGAATGACCTTTTTTAAAAGCCGTATTTTTCCTCATAATTATTTATCACAGAAAGAGCTATCTTAAAAACTGAATTTTTCCTCATAATTATTTATCACAGAATGAAATATTTTAAAAAAGTGTATTTTTCTCGTAATTATTTATCACAGAATGAACTTTTTAAAAGTTGTATTTTCCTCATAATTATTTATCAGAGAAAGAGCTATCTTACAAACTGTATTTTTCCTCATAATTATTTATCACAGAAAGAGGTACCTTAAAAACTGTATTTATCCTCGTAATCATTTATCACAGAATGAACTATCTTAAAAGCTGTATTTTCCTCCTAATTATTTATCACAGAATTCAACTATCTTAAAGCTGTATTTTGTTCTCCTAATAATTTATCCTGAATGAGCTTTTTTAAAAACTGTATTTTTCTCATAATTATTTATCACAGAAAGAGCTATCTTAAAAGCTGTATTTTTCCTCATAATTATTTATCACAGAATGAACTATCTTAAAGCTGTATTTTTCCTCATAATTATTTATCACAGAATGAACTATCTTAAAAGCTGTATTTTTCCTCATAATTATTTATCACAGAAAGAGCTATCTTAAAAACTGAATTTTTCCTCATAATTATTTATCACAGAATGAACTATTTAAAAAAACTGTATTTTTCTCGTAATTATTTATCACAGAATGAACTTTTTAAAAACTGTATTTTTCCTCATAATTATTTATCACAGAAAGAGCTATCTTATAAACTGTATTTTTCCTCATAATTATTTATCACAGAATGAACTATCTTAACTGTATTTTTTCTCATAATTATTTATCCTGAATGAGCTTTTTTTAAAAACTGTATTTTTCCTCATAATTATTTAACACAGAAAGAGCTATCTTAAAAGCTGTATTTTTCCTCATAATTATTTATCACAGAAAGAGCTATTTTAAAAACTGTGATTTTCCTCATAATTATTTATCACAGAAAGAGCTATCTTAAAAGCTGTATTTTTTCTCATAATTATTTATCACAGAATGAACTATCTTAAAAGCTGTATTTTTCCTCATAATTATTTATCACAGAAAGAGCTATCTGAAAAACTGTATTTTTCCTCATAATTATTTATCACAGAAAGAGCTATCTGAAAAACTGTATTTTTCCTCGGAATTATTTATCCTGAATGAGCTTTTTTAAAACTATATTTTTCCTCATAATTATTTATCACAGAAAGAGCTATTTTAAAAACTGTATTTTTCCTCATAATTATTTATCACAGAAAGATCTATCTTAAAAACTGTATTTTTCCTCATAGTTATTTTACACAGAATGAACTATCTTAAAAACTGTATTTTTCCTCATAATTATTTATCACACAATGAACTATCTTGAAAGCTGTATTTTTCCTCATAATTATTTATCACAGAATGAACTATCTTAAAAGCTGTATTTTTCCTCATAATTATTTATCACAGAATGAACTATTTTAAAAACTGTATTTTTCCTCATAATTATTTATCACAGAAAGATCTATCTTAAAAGCTGTATTTTTCCTCATAATTATTTATCCTGAATGAGCTTTTTTAAAAACTGTATTTTTCCTCATAATTATTTATCACAGAAAGAGCTATCTTAAAAGCTGTATTTTTTCTCCTAATTATTTATCCTGAATGAGCTTTTTAAAAACTGTATTTTTCCTCATAATTATTTATCACAGAAAGAGCTATCTTAAAAGCTGTATTTTTCCTCATAATTATTTATCACAGAAAGAGCTACCTCAAAAACTGTATTTTTCCTCATAATTATTTATCACAGAAAGAGCTACCTCAAAAACTGTATTTTTGCTCATAATTATTTATCACAGAATGAACTATCTTAAAAGCTGTATTTTTTCTCCTAATTATTTATCCTGAATGAGCTTTTTTAAAAACTGTATTTTTCCTCATAATTATTTATCACAGAAAGAGCTATCTTAAAAGCTGTATTTTTCCTCATAATTATTTATCACAGAATGAACTATCTTAAAAGCTGTATTTTTCCTCATAATTATTTATCACAGAATGAACTATTTTAAAAACTGTATTTTCCTCATAATTATTTATAACAGAAAGATCTATCTGAAAACTGTATTTTTCCTCATAGTTATTTTACACAGAATGAACTATCTTAAAAACTGTATTTTTCCTCACAATTATTTATCACAGAAAGAGCTACCTCAAAAACTGTATTTTTCCTCATAATTATTTATCACAGAATGAACTATCTTAAAAACTGCATTTTTTCTCCTAATTATTTATCCTGAATGAGCTTCTTTAAAAACTATATTTTTCCTCATAATTATTTATCACAGAAAGAGCTATCTTAAAAGCTGTATTTTTCCTCATAATTATTTATCACAGAATGAACTATCTTAAAAGCTGTATTTTTCCTCATAATTATTTATCACAGAATGAACTATTTTAAAAACTGTATTTTTCCTCATAATTATTTATCACAGAAAGATCTATCTTAAAAACTGTATTTTTCCTCATAGTTATTTTACACAGAATGAACTATCTTAAAAACTGTATTTTTCCTCATAATTATTTATCACAGAATGAACTATCTTAAAAGCTGTATTTTTCCTCATAATTATTTATCACAGAATGAACTATCTTAAAAGCTGTATTTTTTCTCCTAATTATTTATCCTCAATGAGCTTTTTTAAAAACTGTATTTTTCCTCATAATTATTTATCACAGAAAGAGCTATCTTAAAAGCTGTATTTTTCCTCATAATTATTTATCACAGAATGAACTATCTTAAAAGCTGTATTTTTCCTCATAATTATTTATCACAGAATGAACTATTTTAAAAACTGTATTTTTCCTCATAATTATTTAGCACAGAAAGATCTATCTTAAAAGCTGTATTTTTCCTCATAATTATTTATCACAGAATTAACTATTTTAAAAACTGTATTTTTCCTCATAATTATTTATCACAGAAAGATCTATCTTAAAAGCTGTATTTTTCCTCATAATTATTTATCACAGAAAGGTCTATCTTAAAAACTGTATTTTTCCTCATAATTATTTATCACAGAAAGAGCTACCTCAAAAACTGTATTTTTCCTCATAATTATTTATCAAGAATGAACTATCTTAAAAGCTGTATTTTTCCTCATAATTATTTATCACAGAATGAACTATCTTAAAAGCTGTATTTTTTCTCCTAATTATTTATCCTGAATGAGGTTTTTTAAAAACTGTATTTTTCCTCATAATTATTTATCACAGAAAGAGCTATCTTAAAAGCTGTATTTTTCCTCATAATTATTTATCACAGAATGAACTATCTTAAAAGCTGTATTTTTCCTCATAATTATTTATCACAGAATGAACTATTTTAAAAACTGTATTTTTCCTCATAATTATTTATCACAGAAAGATCTATCTTAAAAGCTGTATTTTTCCTCATAATTATTTATCACAGAATGAACTATTTTAAAAACTGTATTTTTCCTCATAATTATTTATCACAGAAAGAGCTATCTGAAAAACTGTATTTTTCCTCGTAATTATTTATCACAGAAAGAGCTACCTTAAAAATTGTATTTTTCCTCATAATTATTTATCACAAAAAGAGCTATCTGAAAAGCTGTATTTTTCCTCATAATTATTTATCACAGAATGAACTATCTTAAAAGCTGTATTTTTCCTCATAATTATTTATCACAGAATGAACTATCTTAAAAGCTGTATTTTTTCTCCTAATTATTTATCCTGAATGAGCTTTTTTAAAAACTGTATTTTTCCTCATAATTATTTATCACAGAATGAACTTTTTTAAAAGCTGTATTTTTCCTCATAATTATTTATCACAGAAAGAGCTATCTTAAAAACTGTATTTTTCCTCATAATTATTTATCACAGAATGAACTATTTTAAAAACTGTATTTTTCCTCATAATTATTTATCACAGAAAAAGCTACCTCAAAAACTGTATTTTTCCTCATAATTATTTATCACAGAATGAACTATCTTAAAAACTGTATTTTTCCTCACAATTATTTATCACAGAAAGAGCTACCTCAAAAACTGTATTTTTCCTCATAATTATTTATCACAGAATGAACCATCTTAAAAACTGCATTTTTTCTCCTAATTATTTATCCTGAATGAGCTTTTTTAAAAACTATATTTTTCCTCATAATTATTTATCACAGAAAGAGCTATCTTAAAAGCTGTATTTTTCCTCATAATTATTTATCACAGAATGAACTATCTTAAAAGCTGTATTTTTCCTCATAATTATTTATCACAGAATGAACTATTTTAAAAACTGTATTTTTCCTCATAATTATTTATCACAGAAAGATCTATCTTAAAAACTGTATTTTTCCTCATAGTTATTTTACACAGAATGAACTATCTTAAAAACTGTATTTTTCCTCATAATTATTTATCACAGAATGAACTATCTTAAAAGCTGTATTTTTCCTCATAATTATTTATCACAGAATCAACTATCTTAAAAGCTGTATTTTTTCTCCTAATAATTTATCCTGAATGAGCTTTTTTAAAAACTGTATTTTTCCTCATAATTATTTATCACAGAAAGAGCTATCTTAAAAGCTGTATTTTTCCTCATAATTATTTATCACAGAATGAACTATCTTAAAAGCTGTATTTTTCCTCATAATTATTTATCACAGAATGAACTATCTTAAAAACTGTATTTTTCCTCATAATTATTTATCACAGAAAGAGCTATCTTAAAAGCTGTATTTTTCCTCATAATTATTTATCACAGAATGAACTATCTTAAAAGCTGTATTTTTCCTCATAATTATTTATCACAGAATGAACTATTTTAAAAACTGTATTTTTCCTCATAATTATTTATCACAGAAAGAGCTATCTTAAAAGCTGTATTTTTCCTCATAATTATTTATCACAGAATGAACTATCTTAAAAGCTGTATTTTTTCTCCTAATTATTTATCCTGAATGAGCTTTTTTAAAAACTGTATTTTTCCTCATAATTATTTAACACAGAAAGAGCTATCTTAAAAGCTGTATTTTTCCTCATAATTATTTATCACAGAATGAACTATTTTAAAAACTGTATTTTTCCTCATAATTATTTATCACAGAAAGATCTATCTTAAAACTGTATTTTTCCTCATAGTTATTTTACACAGAATGAACTATCTTAAAAACTATATTTTTCCTCACAATTATTTATCACAGAAAGAGCTACCTCAAAAACTGTATTTTTCCTCATAATTATTTAACACAGAATGAACTATCTTAAAAACTGTATTTTTTCTCCTAATTATTTATCCTGAATGAGCTTTTTTAAAAACTATATTTTTCCTCATAATTATTTATCACAGAAAGAGCTATTTTAAAAACTGTATTTTTCCTCATAATTATTTATCACAGAAAGATCTATCTTAAAAACTGTATTTTTCCTCATAGTTATTTTACACAGAATGAACTATCTTAAAAACTGTATTTTTCCTCATAATTATTTATCACACAATGAACTATCTTGAAAGCTGTATTTTTCCTCATAATTATTTATCACAGAATGAACTATCTTAAAAGCTGTATTTTTCCTAATAATTATTTATCACAGAATGAACTATTTTAAAAACTGTATTTTTCCTCATAATTATTTATCACAGAAAGATCTATCTTAAAAGCTGTATTTTTCCTCATAATTATTTATCCTGAATGAGCTTTTTTAAAAACTGTATTTTTCCTCATAATTATTTATCACAGAAAGAGCTATCTTAAAAGCTGTATTTTTCCTCATAATTATTTATCACAGAATGAACTATCTTAAAAGCTGTATTTTTCCTCATAATTATTTATCACAGAATGAACTATTTTAAAAACTGTATTTTTCCTCATAATTATTTATCACAGAAAGATCTATCTTAAAAGCTGTATTTTTCCTCATAATTATTTATCACAGAATGAACTATTTTAAAAACTGTATTTTTTCTCCTAATTATTTATCCTGAATGAGCTTTTTTAAAAACTATATTTTTCCTCATAATTATTTATCACAGAAAGAGCTATCTTAAAAGCTGTATTTTTCCTCATAATTATTTATCACAGAATGAACTACCTTAAAAGCTGTATTTTTCCTCATAATTATTTATCACAGAATGAACTATCTTAAAAGCTGTATTTTTCCTCATAATTATTTATCACAGAAAGATCTATCTTAAAAACTGTATTTTTCCTCATAGTTATTTTACACAGAATGAACTATCTTAAAAACTGTATTTTTCCTCATAATTATTTATCACAGAAAGAGCTACCTCAAAAACTGTATTTTTCCTCATAATTATTTATCACAGAATGAACTATCTTAAAAGCTGTATTTTTCCTCATAATTATTTATCACAGAATGAACTATCTTAAAAGCTGTATTTTTTCTCCTAATTATTTATCCTGAATGAGCTTTTTTAAAAACTGTATTTTTCCTCATAATTATTTATCACAGAAAGAGCTATCTTAAAAGCTGTATTTTTCCTCATGATTATTTATCACAGAATGAACTATCTTAAAAGCTGTATTTTTCCTCATAATTATTTATCACAGAATGAACTATTTTAAAAACTGTATTTTTCCTCATAATTATTTATCACAGAAAGATCTATCTTAAAAGCTGTATTTTTCCTCATAATTATTTATCACAGAATGAACTATTTTAAAAACTGTATTTTTCCTCATAATTATTTATCACAGAAAGATCTATCTTAAAAACTGTATTTTTCCTCATAGTTATTTTACACAGAATGAACTATCTTAAAAGCTGTATTTTTCCTCATAATTATTTATCACAGAATGAACTATCTTAAAAGCTGTATTTTTTCTCCTAATTATTTATCCTGAATGAGCTTTTTAAAAACTGTATTTTTCCTCATAATTATTTATCACAGAAATAGCTATCTTAAAAGCTCTATTTTTCCTCATAATTATTTATCACAGAATGAACTATCTTAAAAGCTGTATTTTTCCTCATAATTATTTATCACAGAATGAACTATCTTAAAAGCTGTATTTTTCCTCATAATTATTTATCACAGAATGAACTATTTTAAAAACTGTATTTTTCCTCATAATTATTTATCACAGAACGATCTATCTTAAAAACTGTATTTTTCCTCATAGTTATTTTACACAGAATGAACTATCTTAAAAACTGTATTTTTCCTCATAATTATTTATCACAGAAAGAGCTACCTCAAAAACTGTATTTTTCCTCATAATTATTTATCACAGAATGAACTATCTTAAAAGCTGTATTTTTTCTCCTAATTATTTATCCTGAATGAGCTTTTTTAAAAACTGTATTTTTCCTCATAATTATTTATCACAGAAAGAGCTATCTTAAAAGCTGTATTTTTCCTCATAATTATGTATCACAGAATGAACTATTTTAAAAACTGTATTTTTCCTCATAATTATTTATCACAGAAAGATCTATCTTAAAAACTGTATTTTTCCTCATAGTTATTTTACACAGAATGAACTATCTTAAAAACTGTATTTTTCCTCACAATTATTTATCACAGAAAGAGCTATTTCAAAAACTGTATTTTTCCTCATAATTATTTATCACAGAATGAACTATCTTAAAAACTGTATTTTTCCTCATAATTATTTATCACAGAATGAACTATCTTAAAAGCTGTATTTTTCCTCATAATTATTTATCACAGAATGAACTATCTTAAAAACTGTATTTTTCCTCATAATTATTTATCACAGAAAGATCTATCTTAAAAACTGTATTTTTCCTCATAGTTATTTTACACAGAATGAACTATCTTAAAAACTGTATTTTTCCTCATAATTATTTATCACAGAAAGAGCTACCTTAAAAACTGTATTTTTCCTCATAATTATTTATCACAGAATGAACTATCTTAAAAACTGTATTTTTCCTCATAATTATTTATCACAGAAAGAGCTATCTTAAAAGCTGTATTTTTCCTCATAATTATTTATCACAGAATGAACTATCTTAAAAGCTGTATTTTTCCTCATAATTATTTATCACAGAATGAACTATCTTAAAAGCTGTATTTTTCCTCATAATTATTTATCACAGAATGAACTATCTTAAAAGCTGTATTTTTTCTCCTAATTATTTATCCTGAATGAGCTTTTTAAAAACTGTATTTTTCCTCATAATTATTTATCACAGAAATAGCTATCTTAAAAGCTCTATTTTTCCTCATAATTATTTATCACAGAATGAACTATCTTAAAAGCTGTATTTTTCCTCATAATTATTTATCACAGAATGAACTATCTTAAAAGCTGTATTTCTCCTCATAATTATTTATCACAGAATGAACTATTTTAAAAACTGTATTTTTCCTCATAATTATTTATCACAGAACGATCTATGTTAAAAACTGTATTTTTCCTCATAGTTATTTTACACAGAATGAACTATCTTAAAAACTGTATTTTTCCTCATAATTATTTATCACAGAAAGAGCTACCTCAAAAACTGTATTTTTCCTCATAATTATTTATCACAGAATGAACTATCTTAAAAGCTGTATTTTTTCTCCTAATTATTTATCCTGAATGAGCTTTTTTAAAAACTGTATTTTTCCTCATAATTATTTATCACAGAAAGAGCTATCTTAAAAGCTGTATTTTTCCTCATAATTATTTATCACAGAATGAACTATCTTAAAAGCTGTATTTCTCCTCATAATTATTTATCACAGTATGAACTATTTTAAAAACTGTATTTTTCCTCATAATTATTTATCACAGAACGATCTATCTTAAAAACTGTATTTTTCCTCATAGTTATTTTACACAGAATGAACTATCTTAAAAACTGTATTTTTCCTCATAATTATTTATCACAGAAAGAGCTACCTCAAAAACTGTATTTTTCCTCATAATTATTTATCACAGAATGAACTATCTTAAAAGCTGTATTTTTTCTCCTAATTATTTATCCTGAATGAGCTTTTTTAAAAACTGTATTTTTCCTCATAATTATTTATCACAGAAAGAGCTATCTTAAAAGCTGTATTTTTCCTCATAATTATTTATTACAGAATGAACTATTTTAAAAACTGTATTTTTCCTCATAATTATTTATCACAGAAAGATCTATCTTAAAAACTGTATTTTTCCTCATAGTTATTTTACACAGAATGAACTATCTTAAAAACTGTAGTTTTCCTCACAATTATTTATCACAGAAAGAGCTATTTCAAAAACTGTATTTTTCCTCATAATTATTTATCACAGAATGAACTATCTTAAAAACTGTATTTTTCCTCATAATTATTTATCACAGAATGAACTATCTTAAAAGCTGTATTTTTCCTCATAATTATTTATCACAGAATGAACTATCTTAAAAACTGTATTTTTCCTCATAATTATTTATCACAGAAAGATCTATCTTAAAAACTGTATTTTTCCTCATAGTTATTTTACACAGAATGAACTATCTTAAAAACTGTATTTTTCCTCATAATTATTTATCACAGAAAGAGCTACCTCAAAAACTGTATTTTTCCTCATAATTATTTATCACAGAATGAACTATCTTAAAAACTGTATTTTTCCTCATAATTATTTATCACAGAAAGAGCTATCTTAAAAGCTGTATTTTTCCTCATAATTATTTATCACAGAATGAACTATCTTAAAAGCTGTATTTTTCCTCATAATTATTTATCACAGAATGAACTATTTTAAAAACTGTATTTTTCCTCATAATTATTTATCACAGAAAGATCTATCTTAAAAACTGTATTTTTCCTCATAGTTATTTTACACAGAATGAACTATCTTAAAAACTGTATTTTTCCTCACAATTATTTATCACAGAAAGAGCTACCTCAACAACTGTATTTTTCCTCATAATTATTTATCACAGAATGAACTATCTTAAAAACTGTATTTTTCCTCATAATTATTTATCACAGAATGAACTATCTTAAAAGCTGTATTTTTCCTTATAATTATTTATCACAGAATGAACTATCTTAAAAACTGTATTTTTCCTCATAATTATTTATCACAGAAAGATCTATCTTAAAAACTGTATTTTTCCTCATAGTTATTTTACACAGAATGAACTATCTTAAAAACTGTATTTTTCCTCATAATTATTTATCACAGAAAGAGCTACCTCAAAAACTGTATTTTTCCTCATAGTTATTTTACACAGAATGAACTATCTTAAAAGCTGTATTTTTTCTCCTAATTATTTATCCTGAATGAGCTTTTTTAAAAACTGTATTTTTCCTCATAATTATTTATCACAGAAAGAGCTATCTTTAAAGCTGTATTTTTCCTCATAATTATTTATCACAGAATGAACTATCTTAAAAGCTGTATTTTTCCTCATAATTATTTATCACAGAATGAACTATTTTAAAAACTGTATTTTTCCTCATAATTATTTATCACAGAAAGATCTATCTTAAAAACTGTATTTTTCCTCATAGTTATTTTACACAGAATGAACTATCTTAAAAACTGTATTTTTCCTCACAATTATTTATCACAGAAAGAGCTATCTTAAAAACTGTATTTTTCCTCATAGTTATTTTACACAGAATGAACTACCTCAAAAACTGTATTTTTCCTCATAATTATTTATCACAGAATGAACTATCTTAAAAACTGTATTTTTCCTCATAATTATTTATCACAGAATGAACTATCTTAAAAGCTGTATTTTTCCTCATAATTATTTATCACAGAATGAACTATCTTAAAAACTGTATTTTTCCTCATAATTATTTATCACAGAAAGATCTATCTTAAAAACTGTATTTTCCTCATAGTTATTTTACACAGAATGAACTATCTTAAAAACTGTATTTTTCCTCATAATTATTTATCACAGAAAGAGCTACCTCAAAAACTGTATTTTTCCTCATAATTATTTATCACAGAATGAACTATCTTAAAAGCTGTATTTTTCCTCATAATTATTTATCACAGAATGAACTATCTTAAAAACTGTATTTTTCCTCATAATTATTTATCACAGAAAGATCTATCTTAAAAACTGTATTTTCCTCATAGTTATTTTACACAGAATGAACTATCTTAAAACTGTATTTTTCCTCATAATTATTTATCACAGAAAGAGCTACCTCAAAAACTGTATTTTTCCTCATAATTATTTATCACAGAATGAACTATCTTAAAAACTGTATTTTTCCTCATAATTATTTATCACAGAATGAACTATCTTAAAAGCTGTATTTTTCCTCATAATTATTTATCACAGAATGAGCTTTTTTAAAAACTATTTTTCCTCATAATTATTTATCACAGAATGTTCTATCTTAAAAACTGTATTTTTCCTCATAATTATTTATCACAGAATGAGCTTTTTTAAAAACTGTATTTTTCCTCATAATTATTCATCACAGAAAGAGCTATCTTAAAAACTGTATTTTTCCTCAGTTATTTTACACAGAATGAACTATCTTAAAAACTGTATTAGTGGGACAACTTTTATCATTTTTGTTGAAAATAGGAGTTACAGTAGCTAACTTTCAATCCTCTGGTACCTGCCCACTATTCAATGACAACAAAAAATAGTAGTAAGTAACTTAAGTATCCCATCTTTAATCTCCAAGGGTTTTGAAGGAAATTTTATGAAGAAAAATTGAAGTACTATTCGACATCTAGAACAGTTGATAAAAACAGAGGAAAGAACAAATTCAGTAACCATGTTCAACAGTACCAGTAACCACGATCAACAGTACTAGTAACCATGATCAACCGTACTAGTCTTTCTTTATCATTCATCAAGGGTCCTATCCACATTCTAAAACTTTGTTTACCATTAATGTATTTAAATAAATCCTTATTGTTAATTCAGCCAGTATTTCCTGTTTCACCAATTGTTTTGATATTCTAAGCCTGTTACAGTACCAGTCAATTTAAAGTTCTAAATGTATGTTGCTTTTTAAATTTTATTTTTTAAACTCTTTTTAAGCCAACATGGTTTTCACTTGAAGCTACTTTTCTATGATATGTTTGTTTACCTTGAATATTTAAAAACTTATCTTTGAAAGTTTTCCACATCTGATCAATTTCTCCATATAACTTTGCTGCCAGTTCACATAACAGATAATTCTTGTTGCATCTCCTCAAAATTAGTTTTAAAATTTATAACCAAACTATCATTATCTCCACATGCAACAAAACATTGAAACTAATACAACAATGCACACTTGCATCCAGATGCTCCCTCTCTATCATTTCTATATTTAAAGTTAACAATAAATCTAAACTATGTTACGTATTTTTTATTTTTTTTATGTTTTATGTTTTTCGTAGACCAAACACAACAGAAAGACACAGATAACAGCTTGTATAATTTATTACACTAAACTATTATATATATATAACAGATATAA
Source organism: Carcinoscorpius rotundicauda (assembly GCA_011833715.1). Taxonomy (NCBI): domain Eukaryota; kingdom Metazoa; phylum Arthropoda; class Merostomata; order Xiphosura; family Limulidae; genus Carcinoscorpius; species Carcinoscorpius rotundicauda. The sequence continues at coordinate 85,204,721 of CM022398.1, forward strand.
CATAAATTATATAATAACAATGACAGATACTAAGTTACAACATTCAAAATTAATTACAACACAAAATAGTACTGGTTTCAACCTTCAAAGTTAATTACGATACAAAATGGTACTAGTTTCAACCTTCAATGTTAATTACGATACAAAATGTTACTGGGCTGTGTCAAATATAATGATCTAGAATGAAAGTCCAAAAGTTCAGATCAGAAATCCGAAATTCCAGTCTTGGGTGTGAATTTGGTCCCACGAAGAAATTTCGAAGTTTGAATGGAAAATGACGAAGTTCTTTTTACGATGCCTCCGATGAACGTCTCAAACTTTATCGCCTTCCAATTTTTCCAATCTCCCTTGGCTAGTCCCGTACATGTCGACTCTCAGCACAACCAGTAATTCGAATGAATCGTAGAGATTTACGAAATAAAATCACAGCTTCTGTAGAATTAACTTCAGTCACAAATCACAGCAAACACTTGAACTTTCTCAAACGAATGACTGACTCTCTTCTCTTTTGAATAAAACTAATGTCTGACTCTTTTCTCCTTTCTTCCTCGCATCTTCGTCTGTTTATATATTGTAGGCCTAGACTTCTTGAAACACTTCGAAACTTCTACAGAACTCCAGAGCAATCCGCGCATGTCTGCTCTTGCACGAGACTCAACGTCTATACACGAGGCCGCCAACATTTCATTTACATACATATGATTGGTCTACTTAATTCTAGAAAATTCTAAATGTTATTTTAAATGAATAACAACATATTTTATTAGTTTAAACTTTGAAACAATAATATAAATATGGAAATATAAATAATAGAAATGAAAATTAGAACACAACACGACATGTTTTTGCTTACAAAACATTTACACGACATTAACATAACAACTATCAGTTTCTAGTAGGTTCCTTGGCTAATAATAATAAATAATTAATTGGTGAAGAAAACCATCCTGAACAGTTTCCATAAACAGTTCTTCCTCACTGTTTGACATTTTTCAGTCTATGTGCCTGAAATTAAAACCACCCAGAATTATGACTTCACTAAAAGTTGGAATCTTAATCTTACTGTACAGTTTCTCATCAGTATCATTTGGTGGTCTGTAATAAATACCTTCTGGAAACCTTTCCACTTTATATCTCTGTAGTTACTTCTGAATAGTAACCCTCATAAAATTAAGTTATAGTTTTTCATGTTAAATACCTTTATTAACCCTTTGTATTTATTAATTAGTTTTTGTAACCTACCTTTATCTACATCATTATCCCTAACATGCATCTCTGTTAGCCCCCATTATCTCCTGTTTTGTCAGTTATATCCTCACTGTGTCCCGTGATATCATAAACTGATTATTTTCTTCTTGTTTACCCTACAAACTATTTTATCTACATGTCTTGTCAAGGAATCACTTATAACCTTCATGTTACACATTGTTAATGTTTTATTTGATATCAATACTGTGTTACACATTGTTAAAGTTTTGAGTGTTAGCTAAATTTGAAAGTACTCTGTCTCTTTCTCTCAAACACTGTGTTTAATATTATTTAAAGTTATTGTAGGTCCAGATAATGAGATGTTATTTTAACTAAAGATTATAAGTTGTGTTGAGTTGATAAACAATGTTAACACATGATTCTGACAGTAGCTACAACAACACCTTCTTCAACCTTCTATATACTAAAACACAGTTTCAGTAACACATACTTACACTTGCAATGGGAAGCAAACTAAAGATATGTAACCTATAACAGTGTCATAATCAAATAGGTTATAACTCACGATAATAACTGACATCTGATCATCCAGTTGTTGCTAGCAATATAAAAATATTCTAAGAATACAACAAACAAGTAATAACCCATTACATATGTCCAAAAATATGTATCTTGTTATTAAAAACATAAAAATATATTCTAAAAATATGTATAGCTTGTAAAGACAAGTTATCAAAATATGCCAAGCTGGTAACAATATATAAACAATTGATAAAAATATGGCTCGCTGGTAACAGTGTACAAACAAATAATCATAATATACCTAGATGGCAAGAGTGTACAAACAAGTAATCATAATATAACTAGCTGGCGACAGTGTACAAACAAGTAATCATAATATACCTAGCCGGTAACAGTGTACAAACAATTAATCAAATTATGCCTAGCTAGTAACAATGTACAAACAAGTAATCAAAATATGACTAGCTGGTAATAATATAAGATCCTCAGTTATAAAAAGCTAACCCATCTAGGTGTCAGACAATGTTTTGAAATATTATGTCCCAGAATAGGCTGATTGGTAGATATAAATTACATAACTGTACAATTCAGAATGTTTTTTTTCATATTTGAAATCCGTGAAGTATGAAAAAATATACAGCTGTATATACAAGGGGTGGACAACCCTCCCCAAATGTTATTAATTTGTTATATCTTTTATTAAATAACAGAAACATATGTAAAGGTATGTTTATAGAATGCACCCAATAAGATCTGTTCGAATTTGATTTCAACTCCTAGTTTTAGCTCTGGCTTTCATAAATATCTGAGCTTTTCATGATTTTCTCATAAAAACATACTATGTACCAGCTGTGGTTTCTTAGACCTTCTTTTTACAATTAGCTTATAAAATGATCAAACAAGTTTCTCTGCAATAATCCAATGTAAAAATGAAACTCAAAATAACACCAACCAATTTTATAAGTTAATAGTTAGTGGACGTTCCCTTGGATTTCAGTAATGTTTCACATGGACGTTTTCAGTGAGTGTCTACAGATATTCCTGAGTGATTGACTACCATCCTTCTTTGAGTAGTTCTAAAAGTTCATCTTCAGTGTTTGGTTTGTGCTCTTTCATTAATTGGTTTGACTCAGTTCATAAATTTTCAATCGAATTAATACAGGTGATTGATCTGGCCATTCTATAATATCAAATTTCTTACTCATATTTTATAATAATTCCACAATTACATAAGAACTTGTCTGATCATTTTGTAAGCTAATTGTAATAAGAAGACCAAAGAAATTACAGCAGGTGTACAGCTTTTGTTATGAGAAAATGTAACTAAAATAAAAACTTCAGGTATTTAATATATATCAAGCCAAAGTTAAAATTAGAATCTGAGATCAAATTCAAAGAGATCTCATGGAGTAATTTTTAAAACGAAGTTTTATTTTCTTTCAGTATCATTTGTTCACTGCCATTTAATATGATTTGCTTTATCTAAAGGTAAGCAGCATCTACAAACACCACAGTCTCCTTTCTAATGTTTACGGTCATGGCAACAAATATTAACTTATGTGTGTATTGTCAATCAGAAGAATAACATGCTTCAATTTGTTACAGATTGTATTACTGGATTATGGGTGAGTAATTTGGAGATTCCACTCCTGCTTTTGTAGTTCTCTAGTTTGTTGTCCCTAAAGTTGGGTCAGTAAATTGAGATTGGGAATCATACAAAACAGGTAATAAAATATGTCAAGCTATTAATAATACAAAAACAGGTAATCAAAATATTTCTAGCTAGTAATAATATAAAAAACAGGTAGTACCAATATATTTCAAGCTAGTAATAATATAAAAAACAGGTAATCAAAACATCCCTAGCTGGTAATAATATAAAAAAACAGGTAATCAAAATATCTCTGTGTGGTAACACAAAAAAAAAATCCAAGTAATCAAATACACTTAGTTTATAACAATGTAAAAATGAGTATACTAAAAGATGGTAACAGAGCAAAAGATGGTATTTTAAAATTAACATTTGGATTAATTTACTTTAATAATTTACAATACCTGTTTCTCCTAATCCATAAAACCAGGCTCTGTTGTTCATTCCAACAGCAAGATGGTAAGGTCCAAGTGCAAGAAATCCTGGTTCCACTTCTACTCTAAGACTAACAGGGATTTCCTATGATATACAAAAATTCCAAAACTTGTATGCTATCTTTATTTCACTGATGTTGGGCTAACTTAACATTTTGATAAGTAGGTCAACCTGGATTGTCTTACTAACAACCATAACACTGTTCAGATGGTGTTGAAATAATTGAGAAACTTTTCCAGAGGGAAATGTCTCGTACCAATTTCTCCTTATAGTAACAGATCACTCATTTTTATACCAATGTTTGACCAAAGCAACAAGATGTTGGACATTTGTGTTTATAAATTTAACAATTCATATAAATCAAGATGTGATGGATACTTTGATTACCACAAACACTTCTTAATCTAATTTTAATTTACATAGAAAGAATAACCACAATGAGACATAGCTGTATCATTATGCAATACTCCCCCCATCACTGATCTGAAAGCAAGATTTTAACCACAAGCTTAATGCTTGAAGAGAAGGAAATATTATGAAGAAAACATTATCTCAGCTTTCAAATGATGTATTAAGTTTAGATATTGGAAAATGGAAAAATCAGTTGATTGTATTTTACACTGTTTCATACAATAAACTTAAAATGTTCACTACCTACAAACATTTGGTAAGAAATAAACAATAAATGTGTGTTAATATGACATGCTGCAGCTAAATGTCATACTTGGACAAGCTCCACATATGCAGTCAGTAAGTTTCAAATTTGTATTCTTCAATTACAAATTACGATTTGGGAGATGGGGTATAAATATTCAAATGAATCCACTTGCTGTTTTAATTTCTTTTAGCTTAGTCAGTGTTAATAAATATTATATTAAAACAACATAATGACTCTTTCTTTGATTTGTGCAGAACAGAAGTAAATTCTGTAATTTGTATTTTCCTTTAAGTTATTAATTTTATTTTGTTCTCAAACAGATCGTACAGGTTTGGTTTTAAAAATCCAACAATGTCATTAACCCTAAAAACAGCTACACAATGTACATCATTCCAAATTATTTCATATCTTTGTTTTTTTCTGGAATATGTACACATTAAAAGGAAGTTCTATTCATCTTATGCTGGATTTCCCTTCTTCAGATTCATTTGATTTTTACAAAAATATTATTCCTAAAAACAACCACATACCATTCATTCAAGTTACCATAATTATAGTAAGTGCAACTACTTTTTACAGTAAAACTTTCAGTACTTTGTTTACTATCAATTAGGGTAAATACAAATACTTTTTACTGTAAAACTTTCAGTACTTTGTTTACCATCAATTAGGGTAAATACAAATACTTTTTACTGTAAAACTTTCAGTACTTTGTTTACCATCAATTAGGGTAAATACAAATACTTTTTACTATAAAACTTTCAGTATTTTGTTCACCATCAATTAGGGTAAATACAAATACTTTTTACTGTAAAACTTTCCGTACTTTGTTTACCACCAATTACAGTAAATACAAATACTTTTTATTGTAAAACTTTCAGTATTTTGTTTACCATCAATTACAGTAAATACAAATACTTTTTACTGTAAAGCTTTCAGTATTTTGTTTACCATCAATTACAGTAAATACAAATACTTTTCACTGTAAAACTTTAACTTCTTTCTTTCTTGAATAGACAAGACTCAGCAGCTATGCTTTCATTTCTTATCCATCTTAGCTTCTGATACAAATAACACAAAATAAAAAAAAAACTTTAACTGATGGTAAACAAAATACTAAATTAAAAGTTTACATTTTCAAAATAAGGAAAGTTTTTGCCTGAAGTAAAGAAACTTACATTGACAATATCAAAACTCAATGAAATATAATTATTTTCTAATTTCGTAAGAATTAACGAATCCATAATTTTCATTTTGTGGTTTTAACATAAAAGTGAAATTCATCGAGCACGATGCGAAATAAATAGTGTAAATAATAGACACGAGATGGCGGCACAAAACACATCAGTTTGTTTTGAATTACGCGTAAAGCGACACGAGGGCTATCTGCACTAGCCGTTCATAATTTAGCAGTGTAAGACTAGGGGAAAGGCTGCTAGTCATCACCACACACCGCCAACTCTGAGGCTATTCTTTTGTCTTCAAATTATGAGTCGAGTGCCTTAACCACCTGGACCGTTTTTTATTTGAAGAATATTCGTTCTAGATCACGAAAGTTCAACTTCTCAGCAACAAGACTTTAACATATATGTTAACAGCAGTGGAAATCGCGTGTTTTTTTAAATAATTTTCAATCACCAAATGATGAGACACTTCGTCATGGAAACGATAACGTTGAATGTTTCAAATCTCATATGTTATTATTTCTTATATAATTACCAAAAATATTTTGTCTCATACAGGATCAATGGAACATAAATTTAGCCCAATAATTAAGATAAAAACAATTTAATTATTTATTTATTAAATTAATGATAAATATAAAGTCACTAACAGTATCAAAATGTGTGCGGAAGAAAATAAATCAAATCACGCAGAGAAAAAATGAAAAAAGTTACGAGATACATGCTGGGTTTGTGCCAAGTTTCCCGAGGTCTACTAGCCAACTAGATACACGGAACAAGAATAAATACTACTTATATGCTATTTATAGCTTTAACGTAAAAGCATGTACTATTTCACTCCTTCGCAATATAAATGTATTTGTATATTCTTCTATTATTTCACGTATTTCGTAAATTTACATTTTATTACTTTAAAATAACTTAACAAAAGCATTTTACAATAACAAAAATATAACCGTCACACGTTCCAATTTTATTCTCACTCGGCAACACTCGCGACCTCTCAAATCATTTTCAAACACATAAATTATATTTAAACGTATATATTTCTTTTATTTAGAATACTCATTAATTTACCAATCGCTATTTACACATTTACTTTCCATTCGCTCTGCAATAATTTATAGCTTATATGTTGTCAATAGGAACATCTCTGTAAATATCTTTATTACTTTCTTCTTTTTCAATTTTGCGCAAAGCTGCACCAGGACTACTTGCGTTACTCCACCCTAATTTAGCGGTGTAACACTAGAGGGAAGGCAGTTAATCATCACCACCCACCACCTACCCTTGGGCTACTCTTTTACCAACGAATAGTGGAACTAACCGTCAGTTTTTATAACGCCCCTCAGCTGAAAGAACTAGCATGTTTCGTGCGAAGGGGGTTCGAAAACGCAACTCCGGGATTACACACGAGTCGAGTGCCTTAACCACCTGGCCATGCCAGGCCTTCCTTGTTACTATACTCAAATATGCACTCCTGTATTCTTTCAACATACTTATATATAGCAGCAAGATTCATCATCTGTGTAATGTATACCCATTAATTAAAATGTACGGGTGCGTAGATCATGGGGAGGGAAGGAGGATACATTCCCCCTTCATTTTAGGTGGGGGTGCATGCAATCATCCCTCCCTACAGTTTGGTCTGTTGAATTTTTTTATTGCATCACAGGTCTACAAACTGTGTGTTTGTTCTTGTGATTCTCGTGTTCTTACCAATCGAATCACATAATTAGGCCTAGATGTAGGCTTTTTCGGTAGCCGAAATGTACATCTTTAATATAGGCGTGCTTCTAAGCTTTTCGATCTGAGCGATAGTTCGTAAGTATCAGTCAGTAGGCCTAAGTATATATGCAAGTATCCTGGCAACAAGATTACTGCATGTTTACAGCTTTCAGGTTCTCGTAATCAGATTACCAATTTGCAAACTGAACAGTCCACATAAGTCGTTGCAAAAATCATCCTCCATCGGGTGTAAAAAATCTACGCCCCTGAATATATACCACAATATTCCATCGTCCAATTAACAAGATAACTCTTCAAAAGTAAAGTGTTAATTAAAATATATATTGGTCTAAGCACATTTATTTTTATAGTATTTTTCTTCAATACATTGGTGCAAAATATCTAATTTTTAACGTAATTAAGTTGTGTGTGTGCTGTAACTCGCACATTGTTTTCATAATTAGAAGTAATACTTCGAGGTACACACGTTAATCACCTGGGGAAATCTTATATGTTTGTGCTTACTAACACATGCAAACACCTTCCACCCTCATAAGTGAAAAAAATAATAGAAATAATTAAAAACGATCATTTTAAAAGTAAAATATAAGTCCATAACTTTAACAAAATATAAACTATCCATTATTTGCTAAATAACTTTTATTTCACAAATTCAAAAACAATATTAATTTGGATTAGATTTTGAGAAACATGTCCCCTTTAAATATAGACGTCGTATAAACTATAAAGAATGTATCTGCCATCATGTATCCTGACCTTCCATCATCCAGTTCCACACTGTCCTGAGGACCCTGTACCCACTCCTCCAGAGAGAAAGCAGCCATTCTCGGAATAGAGCAGCAAATCAGAAGAAGAGGTAGAGGTTGAAGATTTAGATTACAGTTTCATTCCTGATGGGTCGCCAAGGAGGCTTTACCAAGTTTCCCTGTTATCTTTGCCTTTGGGGCAGTAGGGACTACTCAGAGCATTACAACAGAAAGCACTGGCCTCAACGGACCGAGTTTTCTGTGGGGAGTGTTTGTAAATGTGTAAACATTTTGTAAGCGACAACATGTCGTGTTGTGTTTAAATTTTCATTTCTATTATTCATTTTTCCATATTTATATAATTGTTTCGAAGTTTAAACTAATATTTTGTTATTCATTTAGGGTAACATTTAGAATTTTCTTGAATTAAGTAGACCAATCATATGTTTGTAAATGAAGTGCTGGTGACTACGTGTCTAGACGTGTAGTCTCGTGCAAGAACGGACATGCGTGGATTGCTCTGGAGACCTGTAGAATTTTTGCGGTCTTTCGGGGAGTTTAGGCCTACAATATATAAACAGACGAAGATGCGAGAGACAAGAGAGAGATTCAGACGTCAGTTTTTATTCGAAGAAAAAGAAGAGAGTTATTTGAGAAAGATTAAGTGTTTGCTGTGATTATTCAACTTGGATTTGTGACTAAAGTTAGATCTACGGAAGCTGTGATTTTATTTCGTCAATCTCTACGATTCATCTGAATTACTGCTTGTGCTGAGAGTCGGCGAATTTATTGAACTGTGAGCTGTTTCTGAACTTCTTCATTTAAGCTTCGGAATTTCTTCGTGGGACCAAATTCACACCCTAGACTGGAATTTGAGACTTTCATTTTAGATCATTATATTAGATACAGGCCAGTACCATTTTTGTATTGTGATTAATTTTGAAGTTTGAAACTAGTATTATTTTGTTTTGTAATTAATTTCGAATGTTGTAACTTAATATCTGTCACTGTTATTATATAATTTATGTTATATCTGTTATATTTGTTAATAGTTTAGTGTAATAAATTATACAAGCTGTTATCTGTGTTTTTCTGTTGCGTTTAATCTACGAAGAACTTAAAACATTAAAAAATACGTAACAGGAGGAACAATGTCAAGTGTGAGCTACTAGTGGGAGACTATTTTGGGGGCTGGCACGTGAAAGTGATTTACATTACAGTCGCAAATATCGAAAAACTACTTACTTCTAAACATTTTGTCAATCGTTTGTCAGTTTGATACGATCCCAGATAATGCAGATTGCCAGTCGATTGAACAAACAAACCACTTATTCATGTTAGGCTTCCAAACAAACCCTACACCAATTTAGGTCTTCAAACAAACCACTACATCGTGCTAGGCCCCCAAACAAACTATTACATCATGCTAGGCCTCCAAACAAACCACTACAACAGGCTAGGTCTCCAAACAAACCACTTCATCATGTTAGGTTTCCAAACAAACCACTACATCATGTTAGGTTTCCAAAGATATAAAAGTCATTTATTTTGGAAATCATTATTTCTTTGGCACCCCCCTTCTTTGGAATTAGATTTACAATATATTTTTCCATTTTTTAGATGGAGTATTATTTACCCCTCAGGAAACGAACATCTTTATTTCAATATCAGTGGAAGAGAAAGGGAAAACCTTTGTTACAGAAAACCTAGCGGACTGTGTTTTCATTAGAATATAAATCTTACTCCTCCAGCGACGTGCTGACACCTACCGAGCTGTGTGCTACTTGAAATATGAACATTTAATTTTGCTTAAAATACTCATGAAAACGCTTAACAGATGTCTTTCTGTTGTACCATCTCGTATGGAGTGTTTATTACATTAATTTGAAATGATTTTGGAGCCTCACTGCGTCATTACAATCTTTGTCTTCACGTCCAGTCGTGCTCTATCTAACATCTTTACTTTCATTGACAACAACACTGAAACACAGTTTCTAATTCCAAAGACTACTTGAAAGGTTGCCATGTTCAAAGCTTTTCATAATCCATCTAGTATATGAGAAATACGTTTTCCCAATATTAGTTTCAGAAATCCAGCAACTTGAGAGGTATGGAATATAAAGAAACCCGTTTCATTTTCCAGTTGTTTGTTGTGTGCGATAAGTGATCATGAGGTATGACTCAAAGTCTTACCTTGGTGAAACCATACTCTTCTGGCTTTGTTTCCGTGTACAGAACATTGGTATGAATGTTAACAGGGTTCACTTTGATCTCTGTTGCTATCCAGCTTGTTCCTGTTATAGTATCCAGCGATTAATATGAAATATTTTGACATTTGCAGCATGTTGATTATTATTTTTGAAGTTCGTTTCGTGCATTGACCTGTAGAAATACAAGACTTGTTACAGTCACTAAGTGAAGAGTGCCACCACTATCACCGTTTTTCATGGTTCAATATTACTGTTTCGTGCAGTTAGTTTCCTGTATATGTCGTGGAAGAAACTCGTGTACACGTGACTTGTGTCACTTTACCAGGTAGTGACTTTTATTTGATTATGTAGTGTAATGTTGCCTGAGGTTTGTGGATTATCACAAATTACAAAACACTTCACGTTTCTTACTACGGCAGAGCACGACTTGTTGCAGAACTCTTTCTGGATGGTTCTGGTATACCTTGCTGATCCACGTTCCTCAGTCACAGAGGAACTCGTTAAACTAGTTCTAAAACTTTCCTTTCCTCTAATTGTTGTAAAAAGTTTGATAATGTTCAGTATTAGCTGAATTTCTCAGGTACGTATAAAATTTTTTACCTCACTTGTAAACAACACTATTAATAATCTATAAAAATAGTTTTGGAAAGAGACATAATATAGACCAATAAATATGTTTCATTTGGAGTTCTTATAGTTAAATAGTAAATAAATTCATTTTATCATAAACAAAGTTGTTTTGACCGAAACCGTTAACTCACAAACAACGTTCTGGGAGAATCCTAACTTAATTTCAACATCAGTTGAACATTAGCTCATGAACAAAGTTGAAGAAATAACTGAAAGGAAAGTCATCTTAGCTAAGATAAGTTGAAGAACAAAGCACTGCCACGTTTCAATTGTAATTAAACTTATAGTAAATACTCTATCGAAAGTATTTTCATTGCTTTTTAAACTGTCGTGCATTATTACACTTATTAGATTGGTGTTTAGGCTAAACCTAAGTATTCTAAGCTGGCTAAAATCTTGTCAGATATTATTGGGTTTACTGCCAAAAGGAGCGTTAGCAGTAAGGGTGGATAAATAAATGCAGTTTTATCTTTATATGAGAGTTCTTGATTTATATATTGATAGTAAAGTTGATTTGAAATTAGAATTTGGGTGCCTAGCTTACTCGGATCGACAGTTAATTTTGTTGTTATTGTTTCAACAGAACGAATGATCAGGCGATAAATGTTTGTTTTCGAACAGTGATAACCCTAACGTAAGTTACACACGGAAATCTTATGAAGAAAAAGTCCATACAAACCTCGTATGACAAATAATAAATAAAGATGGTTTCTGTACATCGCGCGTGTGTGTTTTCATATAGCAAAGTCACATCGAGCTATATGCTAAGAACAACAAGGGAAATCGCACCCTTGATTTTAGCGTTGTAAATCCGTAGACTTATCGCTGTGCTAGCGGGAGACTGTATATTGTGAAGCTTCTTCAAGTTACTTATGTTTTTAAATAGTTCTGATACATGCAGTGACCAGGAAGATCAAAACGTATCGTAACGAACACTGATGCTCGAAATGCTCAGTTTAAGAGTAACACTATAAACTGGGTATGGGCCAACCCCTTCCACTAATTTGATTCGTGATTCTAAATACCCAAAACGACAAAGTGGTTTATATTCACCTTCCTACTAACAGCAAAGCTCCGTTAGACGGTTATTTATCGCATTAGGTTGTTGAAATTAAACAGACTGTAAAACTGAAAATGTTTGTTGCGAACAATTTCAATGTTTAGGGAGGCGAGAGATCCATATCATCTCACCTGATAAAGAGTCCATTTAAGACAACTGGTCTTGGTGTTTGTAAAAATTTTACATTGTGATACAATGAAAGCAACCAACCGAAAGTGATTAATGTATTAAAATACAAGTTTGGTAACACGACAAGGAACGATGTTGTTGTTCTACTCTGAAAACTGTCAGTTGAAACTCAGACAATTCAGAAACCCGGAAATTAAAAGCGAACGTCAATCGTTATAATTTTAGTTTGAGTTATTTGTTTCTTAATTTAATGTTATTAATGAGAGATTAGATCTCGTCGACTATAAACAGCTAAGCAAACTCTACATATTCAAACATTTCTAAATTTAGTTTTTATAAAAATATTTTTACTGTTTAATCGATCAAGCTTTCTCGCGTGTTCGAGTTTCCCATAGCAACCCACGTTCATCTTGTTATATAATTTATTTTTTTAAAACATTCGAGAAGTGTCACACTGTGAACAACAAATTCACTTACTATGACACTCACACTGTGCGAAAAAAACACATAATGTTTCTTTTTAAGCCCAAACCTACAAATATTCGTATGAAATATTGAAAGTCTGTGTAGTTTTGTATAATTTTTGGATATATGGATATTTAATCTCAATTTTAACAATACTGAGAGATCATAGGAATATAACCAAATAATTAAAACTGAAGAAAAGACTTTTCAAGATCTTCTGTAAATGTATTTCTTCAAAAATGCATATTGTAACTGAGGAAAAAGTTACAACACCCCCCCACATTTATTCCCATTTAAAATGGCTCAACTCACACACAGGTGTATCACACCAGGTGCCCATGATTACAAGATCGTTACTCGGCATTTTGAATGAAGCTTGCCCTATTTAAACCTCAGACATTTAGCTTGGTGTGATCCTGACTGTTGAAGTGAGAGTGAGCACCATGGTGAGAGCAAAAGAGTTGTCTGAGGCCTTCAGAAAGAAAATTGTAGAAGCTTATGAGTCTTGTAAGGGATTTAAAAAGATCTCAAAAATATTTTGAAATCAGCCATTCCACTGTCCGGAAAATAGTCAACAAGTGGAGGGCTTTCAAAACGACTGTCAACATGCCCAGGTCTAGTCGTCCAAGCAAGTTCACCCCGAGATCAGACCGCAAGATGCTAAAAGAGGTCTCCAAACACCCTAACATGTCATCATGGGACCTAGAGCAGTCTCTGGCTACTGTTGATGTGAAGGTGCATGCCTCTACAATCAGAAAGAGACTGCACAAGTTTAACTTGTATAGAAGGTGTGCAAGGAGGAAACAAACTTTTGCTCTCTAAGAGAAACATCAAGGTCAGACTGAAGTTTGCCAGAAAGAATGTAGACAAAGACCAGGGCTTATGGAATAATGTTCTTTGGACAGATGAGTCCAAATTTGAATTATTTGGACACCAGAACAGAGGACATGTTTGGCGTAAACAAAATACAGCATTCCAGGAAAAGAACCTCATACCAACTGTGAAGCATGGAGGTCGAAGTGTCATGGTTTGGGGCTGCTGTGCTGCAGATGGACCTGGACAGCCCACAGTCATATAATCCACCATGAATTCCACTGTGTATGTGAGGGTGCTTGAGGATGATGTGAGACCATCTGTACGAAATTTAAAACTGAAGAGGAAATGGACCCTACAACACGACAATGACCCAAAACATACCAGTAAATCCACCAAGAACTGGCTGAAAACTAAGAAATGGAGAGTCCTGGAATGGCTAAGTTAAAGCCCAGATCTTAATCCCATTGAGATGCTGTGGGTAACTTGAAACAGGCTCTACGTGCAAGAAACGCCTCAAACATCTCACAGCTGAAAGAGTTCTGCATTGAGGAGTGGGGCAAACTGCTGATCACAACTGAGTTTGATTTGTGTTATTTTTGTATTTTAACATTCTATTATAATGTGTATGTGTTTGCACTATTGCGTTTGGATTATAGAAATGTCATTCCTAGTGTTTTGTTTACAAGAATTGATATCAGCCATCATGAAAAAATTATGTTAGCCATCATGAAGAACTGATGTTAGCCATCATAAAGATCTGGTTTTAGTCATAATGAAGAACTGATGTCAGCCATCATAGAGAATTGATGCCAGTCATTATGAAGAACTGATGTTAATTATCACGAAAAATTGATGTTAGCCATCATGAAGAAATTATGTTAGCCAACATAGAGAATTGATGTCAACCGTCAGGAAGAACTGATGTTAGCCATCATTTCCTTTTCGTTTTTCAACAGTTTCTGTCTCTTGTTTATACAAATATTTTTTTTTATTTCTACTGAAGCTACACGAGGGCTATCTGCGCTAGTCGTCCCTAATTTAGCAGTGTAAGACTAGAGGGAAGACAGCTAGTCATCACCACGCACCGCCAACTCTTGGGCTACACTTTTATCGATGAATAATGGGACTGACCCTTACATTACAATGTCCCCGTGCACAATGTGACAGGAATTTGAGCCCTGAGATTACGAGTTTAACGCTCTAACCACCTGGCCATACCGAGCCTTACACAAAACTTTGAAAGATTAGACTGTATCGTTTCTTTATTTGAGCGTCCTTTCTGTGATAAACTCCATTCCCACTGAGAGATCGGTATATTTGCGGACTAACAACACTAGAAACCGGGTTTCGATAGCCGTGATGGGCTGAGCACAGATAGCATATTCTGTTGCTTTGTACTTAACTTCAAACAAACAAACTGTCAGAGACATTTTTGGCCGAAATCCCAATAACATCTGACAAGTTTCGGTCAGTTTCATTCGTATATATTAATTTAATAATGCAAAACAATCCTCATTATAATAATAAAAGTTGGAAAAAAACGATACATAAAATAAAAATTGTACACGTGTGTATATTAATCTTTTAATAAATTGTGTTCATGTAGTGAACATGAAATGACGAAGCGAATATAAACTACTTCGTGTTCTGTAGATTAAAACTAACAATTCTTTAAAGATATCCAGTCTGTTTTGTTTCCTGTATTCTTCGTGTTCTGTAGATTAAAACCAACAATACTTTACCATTAGGATATCTAACATATTTGTATTTTCTATATAATTTTACCAGTTAGCAGAAACATATATATTTACTTATTCCATCAGTAATGTTTTATGAACCAGTGAACTGTGTAGCCTTACGTCTCATAAAAAAATTGAACAATAAAAGTAAGTGAATAGCGATAACTTTAACATATATATTTGACGAGAAGTTTTAAAAAATATTGAAATATATAGAACATAGGTCTCGATTGATTTTTGGTTAAAAAAATGACCGCTCAAACCATTAAATTTGTCAGTAGATAAAAAAGAAAGAGACACAACTCTCATTGATCTTTATGTGAAGGAAATCTCGAATTAATAAAGTTTAGCCCTAACTTATGAAGCAATAATATTGGTAAAAAGCACATAATTTTTTTTCTGTTTTCCTTGATAGCCAAAAAAAAAATAGAAAAAAAAAGAATTTGATTAATTTCAAAAATACTGGATTAAAACTAATCTTAAACTGAATGTAAAGAAAAGGTCTTATATGATGTGCCTATCATTTAAACTTAATATAACATTTATCATGGACTCTTGTTAAGATGAGTAATCTTTAAGTCAATATGGAGCCAGAAAGCCAATGGTGTCATTACTGAAGAAGCACTCAAATGCCCCCCACAGAAGATATCAGCCCCTGTTGGCACCACTCCCTCTAGGATGGTTACCTTGTGTACAAATCAAAAAATCACCAGTTGTTCGTAATTAATATCACATTATACGCTAGGTTAATGTAATCGTCCACTTTTCCTTCCCGCCACCTAGTGACACAGAGGTAAATCTGCAGGCTAATAATACTAAAAATACGGTTTCGATATCCGCTATGGGCAGAGCACATATATTGTATAGCTTTACGCCTAACGATGCGCAATTCTTTTTTATTTTATTCATCCTGGCATTAATGTTTAATCACGTGGACCCTAACAGGCAATCAGAGTTCGAACACATCATTAGACTTTAGTTTCTTGACATTTTGGAGGCATCCTCTTATTTCACGAGAGAATTTTAATTATATTTTAAAAAAAACGAGGATACTAAGTTTTACAGAAAAACGAAGAAGAAGATACGATCACAAAATAAGAAGTAAATTTACTGAAACGTTTTGTGCCAGATATGAAACACAACTGAAGATTACGCTTAGATGGCGCTGTCGTTTACTGCTCAGCTATTTTCCAGTCAGCACACAAAGTATACATATATATATATTATATATAAAAGGGGTTTAATTACTGATGTTCCACACTAAATTATGTAAGTCAGTTTACTGTAGATTCACGTTTCTTAAACAATCACTAAAATGCGTTAAACATTTTTGAGAAATGTGAAAATATGAAAGGTTTGGCTGTAAATATGAAAGGTTTGACTGTAAATATGAAAGGTTTGGTTGTAAATATGAAAGGTTTGGCTGTAAATATGAAAGGTTTGACTGTAAATATGAAAGGTTTGGTTGTAAATATGAAAGGTTTAGTTGTAAATATGAAAGGTTTGGCTGTAAATATGAAAGGTTTGGTTGTAAATATGAAAGGTTTGGTTGTAAATATGAAAGGTTTGACTGTAAATATGAAAGGTTTAGTTGTAAATATGAAAGGTTTGGTTGTAAATATGAAAGGTTTAGTTGTAAATATGAAAGGTTTGGCTGTAAATATGAAAGGTTTGGTTGTAAATATGAAAGGTTTGGTTGTAAATATGAAAGGTTTGCTGTAAATATGAAAGGTTGGTTGTAATATGAAAGGTTTGGTTGTAAATATGAAAGGTTTGGCTGTAAATATGAAAGGTTTGACTGTAAATATGAAAGGTTTAGTTGTAAATATGAAAGGTTTGACTGTAAATATGAAAGGTTTGGTTGTAAATATGAAAGGTTTAGTTGTAAATATGAAAGGTTTGGCTGTAAATATGAAAGGTTTGGTTGTAAATATGAAAGGTTTGGTTGTAAATATGAAAGGTTTGGTTGTAAATATGAAAGGTTTAGTTGTAAATATGAAAGGTTTGGCTGTAAATATGAAAGGTTTGGTTGTAATATGAAGGTTGACTGTAAATATGAAAGGTTTGGTTGTAAATATGAAAGGTTTGGTTGTAAATATGAAAGGTTTGGTTGTAAATATGAAAGGTTTGGTTGTAAATATGAAAGGTTTAGTTGTAAATATGAAAGGTTTGGCTGTTAATATGAAAGGTTTGGTTGTAAATATGAAAGGTTTGGTTGTAAATATGAAAGGTTTGACTGTAAATATGAAAGGTTTGGTTGTAAATATGAAAGGTTTAGTTGTAAATATGAAAGGTTTGGCTGTAAATATGAAAGGTTTGGTTGTAAATATGAAAGGTTTGGTTGTAAATATGAAAGGTTTGGCTGTAAATATGAAAGGTTTGACTGTAAATATGAAAGGTTTAGTTGTAAATATGAAAGGTTTAGTTGTAAATATGAAAGGTTTGGCTGTAAATATGAAAGGTTTGGTTGTAAATATGAAAGGTTTGGTTGTAAATATGAAAGGTTTGGCTGTAAATATGAAAGGTTTGACTGTAAATATGAAAGGTTTAGTTGTAAATATGAAAGGTTTGGTTGTAAATATGAAAGGTTTGGTTGTAAATATGAAATGTTTGATTGTAAATATGAAAGGTTTGACTGTAAATATGAAAGGTTTGACTATAAATATGAAAGTTTTAACTTTAAATGTGAAAGGTTTGGCTGTAAATGTGAAAGGTTTGACTGTAAATGTGAAAGGTTTGACTGTAAATATGAAAGGTTTGGCTGTAAATGTGAAAGGTTTGACTGTAAATGTGAAAGGTTTGACTGTAAATATGAAAGGTTTGGCTGTTTAAGTGAAAGAAGTGTGAAAGTAAAAGATAATAAAGCAACACGTAATCCACTGATATTTCGTGTGATTTTAAAGCTACATCATGTTAATCAGTAAATTACAAATCAGAGATTTGTGTAAACAACATTTACTACCATGTGCTTATCTTTAGCACAGCTCACAAGAGTTTGTTACACCTCTACAAAGTAACAAGTTCAGGTAAGTACGTCTTTTCTTATATTGATTTACACCTCTGAAACGATTTATGTTTACGAGTGCCATCTGTTGCAAAGCTTATAAACTATTTAAAATAGTAAAAACTCCAATATCAGCATTAACCTGTTGATTGCCAAGTATTTCAGCTGCTAGAATGCAACTCGTTTTGTAACTTTTTTCCTGATGCCATTTTGGATCGAAAGTGAAACAATTTCTAAGTAGGTCAAATGTATGTATGGTGCTGAAATCTTGCGTTGAAGTTAGGTATTATTGAGAACGAATTAACTCGTTCGTGGCACTATGTTACCGATCTGCTTGTACGAGTTATCTCATATACGGCACTGAACAGGTTAATTCTTTAACGATTGCGAATACGTTTTCCATTTACTCACAGTTGTATGAACAGTATTTTATTAATGCTTGAAGTTTGTATTTATTACTGTATTTTAATTTACTGGCATATAGTTAAACATTTTAGGCCTAAATAATATTACTGTTTCTTTATGTTATATATTCCGAACGTAAGCTTGGTGGGAATACTGAGTTGATTTATTATGTATGCTTCGAACTTAGTGTTCTATTGTTATTTGTCTGATGTACTTTTATGTCCCCCAATGGGAGAGGTGAATACAATGTTAAAATCCAGGGTTCGATTCCCCGTAGTGGACACAGTGGAGAACCAAATGTACCTTTTCTCTCAAACATACAAAAAAGTTTATAATAATCAGTGTAACTAGAACTAACATTTTATAGTCACGTGTTATACAGTTTATGTTAGTTTAACTTCACACGAAGATTAACAGTGTCCCTAACTTTCAAGTGGTTCTGTATTTAAAAGCTAAACAAGTAAACACCACCTACCACCAAATGTTAGCTATTATTGTTCACTAGCGAACTATGAGAATGATCGTCAGACTAGAAAGACGAACATCGTTCTATCCTGGAATAAAACACCTTCATCATCAGTTTCAAACTAGCCTCATAGACTAGTGATTTACCTAACATGTGATAAACTAATCACATATCACAAACCACACCAGTTATTAAACTTTGTTATCCTTATGAATAACTTGGAATTCAGGTATAATCATTTGTATGAACAATGGCTCATTGGTTTTATTTCACATAATTATCAAAGTGTATTTTAATTTAACTTACTAATCTTTACCAATAGAAGGCGCTAAAAAGGATTTTTTTTTTTAATTTCGCGCAAAGCTACTCGAGGGCTATCTGCGCTAGCCGTCCCTAAGTCAGCAGTGTAAGACTAGAGGGAAGGCAGCTAGTCATCACCACCCACAGCAAACTCTTGGGCTACTCTTTTACCAACGAGTCACATATAACTCCCCCACGGCTGAAAGGGCGAGCATGTTTGGTGCGACTGGAATTCAAACCCGCGACCGTCGGATTACGAGTTGAACGCCTTAACACGCTTGGCCGTGCCGGGCTTCAATCGCTAAAATAAACTATATTATTGAATATGTTTTCCTCATGTTAAAAGAATCAAATATGAATATGTCATTAGATGTCTCCATTGGTATTAGTAACACAAGTCATCATACAAATATGTAACACTCATCAATATTTGTAACACAACTTATGATCCAAAGATTTAACAGTCGTCAATACTAGCAATACAAGGTATAAATCAGATATGTGTCAGCCATCAATATTAGTAACACAAATTACTGTAATGAGATGTAACTGTGAAAATTGTTACACTAAAAGTTATGATTCAAAAAAGTAACAATCATCAAAATAAGTAACACAAGTTATGAACAAGAGATATAACAGTAAAAAAATTATACCACAAGTTACAAACCACGTATGTAACAGTCATCAATATAAGTAACGAGTTATAATCCATATGATCTTGTATGAAAGATCATTCATACAAGTAACAGAAGTTATGAGCCAGAAATGTAACATTCGTCAATATCAGTAATACAAGTTATAATCCATAGATGTAACAGTCATCATTATTAGTACCACAACTTCTTTGGAACTTATGTATAGGAGACATGTTGTATTTAGGGTTTCTTGTTTTCGTACAGAGCCAAAGTGTGTTTACTAAAACATGTCCCTTTGTTTTCCTGCAGAACCAATGTGTATTTACTTACTCGTGTCCCTTTGTTTTACTGCAGAACCAATGTGTATTTACTTGTTCATGTCCCTTTGTTTTACTGCAGAACCAATGTGTATTTACTTACTATTGTCACTTTTTCCTACAGAAGCATTGTGTGTTTACTTAGTCATGTCACTCTGTTTTCCTACAGAGGTATTGTGTGTTTACTTAGTCATGTCACTCTGTTTTCCTACAGAAGTATTGTGTGTTTACTTAGTCATGTCACTCTGTTTTCCTACAGAAGTATTGTGTGTTTACTTACTATTGTCACTTTTTTTCCTACAGAAGCATTGTGTATTTACTTAGTCATGTCACTCTGTTTTCCTACAGAGGTATTGTGTGTTTACTTAGTCATGTCACTCTGTTTTCCTACAGAAGTATTGTGTGTTTACTTACTAATGTAAGTTCAGCTGTTCTGATTTGATTTCGTATCATATTTTGCTATTCCTTCAGAATCACACCACCTCTTCAGAGAGGGTGTGGCCCACCAGCTTTGACTGAAATTAAATGCTCTCTTTCCTTCATATCTTTTTTTGAGGCCAAGCATTCAAGTTGTGTATTTACCGCTTTAGGGTACATGTAACCTTCAGGAGGAACAATTCCATTTTCACTGGCCCGTGCCATTAATCTCAAAATATAATTATAACATAATATCTGTTTCACTCATTAGAAATAATTGTTGCAAATACAAAAATATTAATCTACATTCGGTAAAATTTTGAGTTTTAGGGTTTTCACTACCTTTCAATAGATGAAGCTGCCTTCATTTCCTTCTGAGAAAAATCTATTTTCTGCTTATCAAAATGCAGTAAGTGAACTTTCTCGGTCAATTTATGCTTCCATTATATCCCCCATTCTTCTTTATCTACACGATTTATGGCTGTGTCCAGCACAGTTTCCATAAGCAGAATGTTTTCTTTCTTACTGCACTTGAGAACACTCTCTACCGTTTTCTTTGCATCATTCTTCCTATGGAACATCTGTTAAACCTATTAAGGCCTATTTTAGTGCTGTTGTTGTTGAAGAAATCTGCGATACATAATTTATAGAGAACTAACACCAAGTATCTTATTCTACAGAATTTATGTTGAACGCGATGTCATGTGTAAGAAACGGTCTGTAATCTCTGATTCAAACTACATCTCTTTGATGCTAAGCTTCTGTTTGTACAAGAGTAGAAAAGCACTTAAGCCTTAAACGCGTGTTTACAGAGAGTACCAAAATTTTGGAGGTATTAACAACTGTTGGAGTACAAAAATGAACTTAATGGAGGTTAAGATTGATAGACAGTGTATCCCCACTGCAATGTGGGTCCTATTTCTTCAGTCACCTCCAAACCCTAGGGTACATATTATGATCCCACACTGTAGCTTGTACCCTGGGATATTTTCAGTCAATGCAACATTTTTTTATTTAATTTGTTTTCAAGTTATAACAAACTAATACACCCATCATTTCCATGATTACTGATATTCCATTTCTGTCTTTACTAATGCATCATTATTGAAAGATATAGTTATAACTTGCAAGCCTCAAGGTTTCCCCATTTAAGCCTCTACAGTTCCCCTGGAAGTATATAAACAAGCCTTTGATACATATAAATATCAAAGATCCCAAAATAAGACACTGATAAAGTTAAATTATAATGGTTATTCTAATCATATGATGCATACTTTATACCAAACTCTTTTTACCACTTAATTACATTTTTATTCACTTCTGGAACTCTTCCAACTTACACTACAAAAACTAATACGACAATTAAGTTTCATGCAGAATGATACAAAAACATTAAAATGATTAACATCAACAGAGAATGCCTTTAAAATTGCATAAACCTCATAAACATTATTAGTTAATAAGAAAATAAACACTTTATTAACATTGTAAAAATTTCTACGTATCAAACGCCATTGTACTGTCAGTGCGAACATTTAATACTAAATGTTAAGCAATTTGTCAGACCTCAAGCATGAAGCAAGAACATTATAATTCATGGTTTAATTACTGTTATTAAACTAACAAAATTAAAATCATAAAACTGCAGAAAATGGCCCTGTAAACATTATAGAGTCCAGTGATGACGTACTTATGGCTCGCAAGGCCACAACTTCTGGCACGTGATAGGATTCCCGCATCTTTGCTAAGAAGTATGTAGCGAGCTAGGTAATTATGAGAGGTGGCATGACCTGAGAGCACTGGGTTTCAAGTACTTCGATTTTCAGGGCCTCCTCGTGGTGCAGAGGAAGCAATGCGCGTAAGTGTAGCTAACACTAGAACTAGGGACATTCCCGGTAGGATCGATGAGAAGGATTGGATATCGGTAAAGCCTGGGAAATCGTTGTTCCCAGTTTAATGCGCCTTAACGTCAGCCCTTGTCTCTACTTCGGGTTAGATTAATACTATAATATATCTCAGGGATATATTAGGGATATTATCCCTACAGGTTGCATGTCGAACCTTTCGAACGACGAGGGTGGCATCGTAAGTCATTACATCTATTCGTATTGGTCTTCAACCAATATGAATAAATAATTATATCGGTTACTAATTATTCTGCAGTCATAAACTCTAGAAATGGAGCTGGTAGAATTTCAGGAAAACCATACTTGGACTAATAAATTCTGTGCCCTGCGTAAAACACTTGAGAAAATAGAGTGTGGAAGGATCTTGGAAGAAAACGTTGCAAAGAGTTGTGAAAATGGAATTCTTAAAGTGTGGAATTCTTTGCCAATTAATTTTAAGTCAATGAAATTACTTGGAATAGCTCTTCTTACTTTGTTTGGATCGTCTTACGCTTGTGAGCAGCTGTTTTCAACTTTGAATTTCATCAAATCAGACAGAAGAAACAAGCTTACAGATGAACCGAGTGTTGCATGTGTTGCTCTCAAATCAACAAAATATGAACCATCAATTAACAAGTTATCTGAGTGTTCACAACAGCAGAGATCGCATTGATTTAATAAAATTCAAGACAAAATATACAAATTTTAAGTCAAGGCTATTTATTAGTTTCATTGAAACTTTTGTAATTCGACTTTTTAAAAAATAAAGATACTCATCAAAAAGTCGGTTTTTATTGGAAAGTAACTGTCATCTTTATGAAAATCCTGGCACGTTCGGATAGACAAAATAATTTTGGGTCACAATTGAGGCACGCAATCTCTAAAAGGTTCGCCACCACTGTTATAGACAATAGATGTTATTCATTTACTCAAATTGTTGTTTATATAATATCACTACCACCGAGATTCTTAACCAACCCAATTCAAATTATCTTTACTCTGACGAGCACGGCCAGGTGGGTGAAGGCGTTCGACTTGTGATTTGAGGATCGCGGGTTCGAATCCCCGTCGCACCAAACATGCTCGCCCTTTCAGCAGTGGGGGCGTTATAAGGTGACGGTCAATCTCACTATTTGCTGGTAAAAGATAAGCCCAAGGGTTGGCCGTCGGTGGTGATCACAAGTTGCCTTCTCTCTTGTCTCACACTGTTATAGTAGGGGTGACGAGCGCATAGCCCTCGAGTAGCTTAACGCGAAATTTAAAACAAACAAACTCTTAATGATTACTACATTTTTATCACAGTGTTACAATTTCCTTCGCGCTTTATTACTAACAACTTTCAATATGTACATTTACAACTTAAAATTATAATTAAATCTTAGCCTGGATACAAGAGGCCTACATATACATAACAAGTTGGTGAGTCACTTCTGTTTCCAGATAGTTAAATTTGGCTCGAAATCGAATAAGACACCCAATTGCATTCAGTTTTAATCGGATTCCGAGTCACAATCTATCTTTTCTTCAAAGTTTAAGTATCAAATATGTCCGCATAATGAAAGTATTCTAGTAAGCGCAGATTAATAATATATTATTGTAACGATACATAAAACAATTTAATTAACAAGAATCAAATGATTAACGCTAATTACGAATTTTAATGACTACACTTACAAAGTATATCCTAACTCACATACACAGCCCTATCTTCACAACTTTCACATTTGAATCAGTTTGGCCAATGACAGTCAGCTTCCGTTTGTGACGACTCCACACAGACTACATTTTAAAGAAGCATGAAAAACAAATTAATAAATGTGTTTCTTTTGAATAAACTTATCTGTAAAAACTATGTGATTTGAAAACAATTAAAAATTATCGAATCTTTTTTTCATTTTCAAACTGTGATACATGCACGTACACACCAAGAATTTAAAGTTTCGTTTGTTTTCACACAAAGTTATACAATGGGCTATCTGTGCTCTGCCAACCACGAAAAACGTGAATAAAAGAAAGCAAACAATGGAACACTTCTGATAAAAAAAACTTGTAGAAAAGAATACACTTCATTTTAACAAAGCACATAACAGGTGTCTTTGTTACCGTGTGCTAACGAATTGGGCCACAGGGGAGCTACGAATGCAAATCTAACCAAACAAGTTTCTGACAATAATTTTTGAAATGATAGACTAGAGTTTGTTTATTTGATTTCTGAATTTCGTATAAAGCTACACGAGGACTATTTGCGCTAGCCTTGCCAAAGTGTAAGATTATAAAAAAGCCAGCTAGTCATCACCACCCATCGCCGACTCTTGGACCACTCAGGATACGACTGGAATTCCAGCCCTGACTTGCACAGCATGAGAAGAACGCACTGATCACCTATTCATGCCGGGTCAATAGATTAGATCGAAGGCAGTTAATCAATAGTATACCAATGCCACGTTTTTTAATTTATGTTGTTTTTCGAAAAGTAATGTGTTTTGATTGAAATTAGATACGAAACTGCGTGGGGATCGGAAATTCGACGGCTCCTTCTCATGACCTTTCTCATGTCTTACTGAATCACTAGGTCAAGTTTGATGCTCTATTATTAATAAATGTGGAAACGTTTAATGAACAGATGCACACATATAATGACGTTTATTTAAACAGAAGATGAAGATTCTAACTCACCCCTTCATGACTTTCCTCAAGTCATCGTACGTCACTGGGTCAAGCTTTCTGTTTATTGATCAAGAAATGGAAAAACGTGGAAGGAAAAGTTGAGAGTCATTGTTTCACTCGACAATAGTATTTGTAAATACTTGGCTGCTGTCGTTTATTGATAAAACAATGGTTTAAACATCGTATTACGTAAAATTAATTAATAAGTAATGCTTTTTCTAACAGTATCTGTGAAAATTTTGTGAAGGAAGTTGACGTCATCAAATTGTAAGAAGTAAAAGTATGAAGATGAAAACAGAAATTTTAATCCAGATTTCAAAGAAAATTTTTAAATTCACTGTTAAATGAGGTAAATCTTTGTACATTATCTGCGATGTGTTTCTCAGACATCACAAAGCCAGTAACTTGAAACAACACCATGAAACAAATCACAAAAACATTTCATCTGATTATCCACTTAAATCATAATTACATAAAAAAGAAATTAATTGTGTTAAAATCATCATGTAATAGCCAGCACTCACTGTTTACAATGTTCAGTAAGGAAGTTGATACAACGACTAAAGCTAGTTCTGTTATATCATGGAATATTGCTCGTACTAAACGCCAATAATTTGATGTTGAATTTGTTGATAAGAATATCGCTGAAGTTGCTGCAGTGTCACACCCAAATAACACAAAACTTCAGTGATTAATGGCATAACCAGTAGCTTCATGCCACACTACAGAGAGACGTATCTCCCAGATCAGTAATGAAGTTGCACTCAAAATGCAAAATTATTTAAAGAAATCTCTTGCATTCAGCTTAGCCCTTGACAAACCAACAAACATACAAGACAACTCACAACTGGCGGTATTTATTCGTTATGTTTCCTCTGATGTAACTGTGAAAGAAGAGATGTTGGACTTACTGGCAATTAAAAAAACAAATCGTGGTGTTGATATTAAATATGCGTTTGACAGAGCCTTAACAAATACTGATATTCCACTGGGTAAACTCGTCAGTGTTGCAACAGATGGAACACCTGCAATGGTGGGGATAAATGCAGGATTAATTGCACTTATGAAAAGTGATCCCAGCTTTCCAGAGTTTCTCCCTGTTCATTGCATTATACATCGTGAACACCTGGCAGCCAGATACTTCAAGTATGAAGATGTTATAAAACTTGTTTGTAAAATTGTCAGTTCCATACACTTAAATGGGAAGATCCACCGAGAGTTCAAAAATTTTATTGAAGAACTGGAACTTGAAGATAAACCCAGTGATGTCTCTTTCTTTTACATTGTGAAGATGGTTGTCAACCAGCAATGCCTTGCATAGGTTTGTGGATCTGATGGAGCCTATTTTTACTTTTCTTGAAGAAAAGAAAAGATTCCATTCTCAACTGGAAAATTATAAATGGATGCAAAATCTAATGTTCCTTACCGATATAATGAATCATCTGAAACTCTCAACTTGACACTACAGGTAAGGATAATATTGTTTCTAATTTTATTTAGACAATTTTCAACTTTCAGAATAAAATAATAATTTTTTGTGAAGAAACATATTGTGAAGAAACTTCAATTATTATCCCAATCTCAAAAGGAGACTAAATACATTTCTTGATATTAAAATAAAAAACCAGAAATTGGAAGAATACAAAGATAAATTACAAGAACTGCTTGATAATATCCTACATAGGTTTGAGGACTTGCAGAAGTTGAAGCCTTGCTTCTCCTTTCTTGTACCTTCATTCATAGTTGATGTGATTAATAATGGTTATCCAATTCTCGAACTAGTTACAGAATCATCTGTTGTGAAAATGGAACTAATAGAACTACTGGAGGACCTGGGTCTAAATATGATCCATAAATCCCTTTCTGCAATTGAGTTCTGGAAGCAAATTCCAGAAATAAAATATTCTGACCTGAAGACAGCCAGTGTGCGACTCATCTCAATTTTCAGCAAAACATACGCATGTGAAATACTATACTCGGTAATGAAGTTTATGAAGTTGAAGCATCGTGCAATACTTACAAATCAACACCTGCCAGAGCTAATTCGTACAGCTTTGACAACATATCAGCCGGAATTTCAACGATTCACAAGACTTCTTCAAGCAGTGAATAGCCTGATTATAATGCGAATGTCTGTGCCAGAAAAATATTATGACAAGACTAAAATTTTGTGAGGTGGTATCTCATTAAAATATCTCTTATTGAAAATTTGGATATTTTTCTTAGATGTTTCGGTATTAAGTACGCTCAATATAGTTGAAGTAATAATCAGCCAGGATTTTGAAAACATTTGGTATATATTTGTATATGTGTGTTTATACTTTGTGGTTGGCCGGGTTTGTGCAAGCGTGTTCGACTCGTAATCTGTCAGTCATGGGTTCGAATCCCGGTCGCATTAAACATGCTCGCCCTTTCAGCCGTGGAGGAGTTATTATGTGACGGTCAACCTCACTATTCGTTGGTAAAAGAGTAGTCCAAGTGTTGGCGGTGGGTGATGATGACTAGCCTTACCCTTTATTTATAATCTGGGCACAATTTGTTTGCTAGATTTGAAGGATAAAATTTCGTTTTCATCATTTAACTTATCAGTTTTATTTTTCTGTCATTTTCCTCCTCTTTTGCTTATGTCATTTCGTTTCAACAATTGATTCAAGAGTATCATTACACTTGAAACCAGTACAAACTGTGAAGAAAAACAACAATAATGTTAAACCACAATATTACTGAATATTTGCATATAGTAACTATGGAGATCAGACATTAAAATAAAAGCCGAACTTTGAGAAGAAAGAACAGAATTTTATTGCAAAAAATTACCCACCTTACATTCCACGGACATTTCGACCAGCTCAATTTGCAGGTATAAAGGTTTGTATAAATATTTTAATTGTATATTCACAACAGATGATTCTATAACTTTCAATTAAATTCTTGAAATAAGAAACAAAAGTCAGACAACAAGTATCATTCACTTTATTCTGCAAACTCCGAGAGGCTTAGCAATTAGGGTTAGCAAATACTGGGCTGTTTTAGATAACATCAAACTGAAAAATTAATGCAGTGGAAAACTTTTCTCATCGTGTTGAGCAAACATTATTTTTTGGCGTATTAAGTTTGTTATCGTTTATTTAAAATTAACAGTTTTTTAACTCCGCTCCTTAAAACTATATTTATAAATTTCATCAACAAAGATATAATCAAACCTTCAGATTTAGTCCTAGTGAAAGTCGGGTTTTTGTGACGAGGACAGTACTTTAAAATTCTGTTCTTTCATAAACAAACGCTTGTACGTATCACAGTTATTTTCATAATTGTTTGAATTTAGAATACCAAAGTGAGAGTTTTTTTATAGATTTTTTTGTGAGGTGCCATTTAATAAATAGTGACATGATGTATTTATTATTTCGGACACATAAACACAAATTGCACGTCATGTCCTTTAGATAATAGTAACATTAGAAAATATAACGTAATTCTTTGTATTCGATTTACTAAAATATTTATTTTCAACATAATATAATGCAGCAATTCTTATTAATAGCCTATATTATGTTGCTGTATTGTTAATTAACTGTTCTTTTATTTCGTGATTTCAGAAAATTTGGGATAATTATACCTTTATAACTAACAATAACAAATTAATATACTGTGGTGGTTCACCTGGTGGCGTTTCATCATCAGTCAAATGTCTACGGCAGTTTTCTTTTTAAGTTCTGTTATGTAAATATCATGTGAATGTTTTGTAAGCGACAACATGTCGTGTTGTGTTTAAATTTTCATTTCTATTATTTATATTTTCATATTTATATTATTGTTTCAAAGTTTAAACTAATAAAAACGTTGTTTTTCATTTAAAATAACATTTAGAATTTTCTAGAATTAGGTAGACCAATCATATGTATTTAAATGAAATGCTGGCGACCTCGTGTCTAGTCTCGTGCAAGAACGGACATGCGCGGATTGCTTTGGAGTTCTGAAGAAGTTTCGCGGTGGTTCGAGGAATCTAGGCCTACAATATATAAACAGACGAAGATGCGAGGAAGAAAGGAGAGTCAGACATTAGTTTTATTCAAAAGAAGAGAGTCACTCATTTGAGAAGGTTTAAGTGTTTGCTGTGATTTGTGAGTGAAGTTAGATCTACAGAAGCTGTGATTTTATTTCGTCAATCTCTACGATTCTTTCGAATTAGTGGTTATACTGAAAGTCAACACGTGTGGAACTATTTACGGGAAATCGGAAAAATTAAAGGCGAAAATTTTGTGACGTTCATCGGAGGCATCGTGAAAAGAACTTCGTCGAATTTATTGAACTGTGAACTGTTTCTGAACTTCTTCATTTAAACTTCGGAATTTCTTCGTGGGACCAAATTCACATCCTAGACTGGAATTTGAGACTTTCATTTTAGATCATTATATTAGATACAGGCCAGTACCATTTTGTATTGTAATTAATTTTGAAGGTTTAAACTTAATATCTGTTATTGTTATTATATAATTTATGTTATATCTGTTAATAGTTTAGTGTAATAAAT
>CM022398.1:87082520-87391277 GCA_011833715.1 Carcinoscorpius rotundicauda
CCTTTGTTGTGATGCGGTTTTCTGAACATAAAACACAAATTATTACTATTTTTCGGGATAATTCCTCGTTATTTCAGGAAAAAAAAGTCCCCCGCTCGTACAGCGATAAGTCTATGGATTTATAACGCTAAAATCAGGGGTTCGATTCCTCTCCGTGGACTCAGCAGATAGCCCTAAATGGCTTTGCTATATTAAAAACACTCACAAAAAAGGAGAACACAGATGCCACACGTCTCTCCATTTAACCAGTTCGCTTTATTATTTGAACTACAAGGTTGTTCTCATGTTGATATTTATTCTTAATTTGCTAATAACTAAAAGTTATTTAACATAAAATATATATTACTGAAGTAATAATCCTTTTCTGCTCAACTGGTCAATTTTCTAAGGTCAGAGCATTCTGGTCACAAATCATTGGATATGTTATCGAATAATCCTAATTAAAATTAAACTTTGCTTGGTTTCTTGTACTTCGCAGCACAAGTTCACGAACTACTCCCGTCATACTGAATACTGGGATTTGACTGTCAGTCTTATCACGCATCCTTGGCCTCAAAACGCAGAGAGCGAATTTGTGTGTGTGACACAGCGGAATGTCTGCGGACTCGCACCATTATAAACCGGGTTTCGATACCCATGTTGGTCAGAGCACAGATGAATCATTGTGTAGCTTTGTGCTTAATTCCAAACAAACAAAGTATGCGTCTTTTGTTTCTCATTGTTTTTTGTCACGCTAACCATATCTCCATAGCAACACTGGGCTCCGCACAACCAAAGAACTTGGAAAAAAATTATTCTTCTATACAAGTAAAGTTTACAGAAAGAAAACTGCTAATAGAAGAGACTCCATCATGATAAGAAAGATAAGCGTCAACGTAGTGAAGTTTACCAGCTGGTAATTAACGTGATAAGACATCCATAGTAAACACGTTTACGTTGAACTTGTCTCCTGGATATTAATAAATAATTCGCAATTATTATTCAGGAGCGTTTGAAACATTTTGACTCTTGCCTGCGAAAGTAATTTTTAAAAACGAATAATAGAGGTTTCGTGCAAAATTTTCTGAGACGACTCTGTACCTCTAGAATACGAAATAAAGAGCTAATATAAATAACACAAAGACAGTTAGTGGTGACGTTTCGGTTAGAATAATTTTCTGGACTTTTATGTTTCCGCTAATCAGGTCTTTTCATCGCGATCAGTCAGAAAAATCAGATACTTTCCCTGACTAGCCTCAAACAATAGAACTGGTTTAGCGGGGAAGCAATCAACTGGGTAAAGAGTTCAGTTTATTTGGTTTGTTTTTGAATTTTCGCGCAAAGCTGCACGAGGACCATCTGCGCGAGCCGTTTCTAATTTAGCAGTATAAGATTAGAAAGGAGGCAGCTAGCCATCACCACCTACCGCTAACTCTTGGGCTACTCTTTTACGAAAGTCACATTATAACGCTCCGACGGCTGCTAGAGCGAGCATATTTGGTGTGATGGGGATTCGAACCCGTGACCCTCAGATTACGAGCGCCCCTAACCACCTGGCCATGCCGGTCCATAAAGAGTTCAGTCTGAATTACGTTCACTACTTCTATCTATTTTAATAATGCTATTATTAAATTGTACATGTTAATACCAGGCAACACCACCATTGAAACAGCAATGAATTATTTGTTTGTTTTGGAATTTCGCGCAAAGCAACTATTTTCGCTAACCATTCCTAATTTAGTAGTGTAAAACTAAAGGGAAGGCAGCTAGTCATCACCACTCAGCGCCAGCTCTTGAGCTACTCTTTTACCAACGAAGAGTGGGATTGACCGTAGCATTATAACGCCCCCAAGACTAAAAGAGTAAGCATGTTTAGTGCGACGGAGATTCGAACCCGCCACCCTCGGATTACGAGTCGAATGCCTTAACCCAGCTGGCCGTACCAGTAATGAAATAGCAATGAAAAAAGCATTACGTCATTGGAAAAAATCCTTGAACCTTGACCTAATAAATTTCGTCTTTAACAGCAACAAAAAATGGAAAAAGAAAGAGACGATCTTCCAAACATTATGGAGTTTTGAAGTCTAATATGTCTGGTTTTGGTGTGGTAGCGTAAGCAACAGAATACCGATGACACTACCAGCGGTAAGTTATGGACTTACATCGCTAAAAACCAGATTGGATTACCCGCAGTGGACACAACAGATAGCCTAATGTGGCTTTACCCGGAAACAAACAGATATTACTAAATATATGTCTCAAATAAAATGTAGTTTGAGAAGAGAGAAGCATAATAGGGTTTTATGCTATGGGTCCTGGTCTGATGACGTCAAGACCCAACTTTCACAGTCCTGCATTCTCGTAAAATCACCACTTTTGGAAGCTTAAATTTGCAATTCGACGTCTAACCCTTAAACAGGGCCGTCGGGCTAATCTTTGAGGCGTAATGTTGCTCGAAACAATAACAAACATGATTTTGTGTTTGTTGTAAACTAGTATATTGTTTTACTTACGTAACACAGAATGGTTGGGCTGAAGAGTTTGGCAAACTACGCTATTGACAAGTAGTTTTATACGAAGTTAGTTTTCAACAAGCAAAGATTATTATACGTTATCTGATATTTGCTATACTTGTTTTCAGATATCTGCACAAACAGAAAAAAAAATGTGCGATAAACAGTAAATTGTCAACTTACGTATAAAGGTTACAAAATGAATCCAATATGAGAAGTTGTGAACTTATCTTCTTCATTAATATAAACAGAAAAATATGTTTAATAAACAGTAAATTGTCAACTTATGTATAGAGGTTACAAAATGAATCCAATATGAGAAGTTGTGAACTTATCTTCTTCATTAATATAAACAGAAAAATATGTTTAATAAACAGTAAATTGTCAACTTACGTATAGAGGTTACAAAATGAATCCAATATGAGAAGTTGTGAACTTATCTTCTTCGTTAATATAAACAGAAAAATATGTTTAATAAACAGTAAATTGTCAAGTTTATTTTCTTATAATCCATATTCCTCACACGAAAACTACACGTGTTAATTATTGGTCCTGGACGATCATTTGTTTCTCTAATTAGTGATTGCTTGTTCACAATGTTTACAATAACAATATCAAAATCAGTTTCAGTTTTGTTTCGCATGTTAGCTTTTTTTTAAAGTATATGTTGTAAATAATATCCATATGTGTACGTTATTATTTCTCTGTAAAGGTTTTCTTCGTTATTTTTCTAAGTGCTTCCAGCTGTTATAGTGTTATATTTACCATAGTAATGAGTTCAGTTTTTTTACATCAGCATTATTTCTTCAAAAAGGTAATTTATTTCTTACTCTATCCCGTTATCTACACAATAAACCACACTTATTATATTTTTAGATAAAAAAATAACTTATTTTTTTAAAAAAACTTTTAATATTTTGGTATTATTTTTGTTACTTTAATTCCCAATTATATAGATTTTTAGTCCTAACAACAACACTGCTTCTCAAAACCGTAAAACGTTGTCTCAGTAATATTACCCTTCAACGCTATAACAAAGTTATCCTAACACTAAAATTCTGTCTCAACACTGTAAAAAAGCCCGGCGGCCAGGTGGTCAAGGCACTCAATTCGTAATCTTAGGGTCGCGTGTTCGAATTCTCGTCACACCAAACATGCTCGCCCTTTCAGCCATTTCAGCGTTATAAGTGACAGTCGATTCCACTATTCGTTGGTAAAAGAGTAGCCCAAGAAGGGTTGGCGGTGGGTGGTGATGACTAGCTGCCTTTCCTCTAGTCTTACGCTGCTAAATTAGGTATGGCTAGCGCAGACAGCCCTCGTGTAGCTTTGCTCGAAATTTTAAAACAAACAAATAAACAACACTGCAAAATATTGTTGCAAAAATATTCTTCAACACCATAAAAGGACAGTGTTGTTATAGAAACGTCACAACAAGAAGATCATTTCCCAGCGTTGAACAAACGCTGTAATAACAACATTGTTTATCAATACAGTAGCACGTTGTCCGAACAACAGCATTGTTTTCCAACGCTACGGAAACGTTGTATTAGCTATAACATCGTTTCTCACCACAATAAAACGTTGTCGTAACAGCAAACTTGTTTTCAAACACAACAGAAACCTTATCCTAAATCAATATTGTTTCTGCATATTGTAAAACGTTGTCCTGACAGAACGCCCCCCAGTGGCTCAGCGGTATGTCTGCGGACTTACACGCTAAAATCCGGGTTTCGATACCCGTGGTGGGCAGAGCACAGATAGCCCATTGTGTAGCTTTGTGCTTAATTCAAAACAACAACCTGACAGAACACTTGTTTCTTAACACCATAAGACGTCCTAAAACCTATATTTTTCTAACACTAAAGCATGATTGTACAACGTTCTCCAGCCCTTATTATCATGTTATGCCCTGATTTTTAAGTTGGGCGCTGGGCGCCACTTCAAATTCCATATTGAAAGGAAGAGAGCGGGAATTCAAGCAGTCAGATTAAAATGGATTGAATTAATGATATGACATATTTTAATAACATGCCTATTCTTGCGGCACTTTCCGTTAAGTGCCGCAAGATGGCGCATTATCTAAATGCTTGGAATACACCAGTTTTTACCTCGCGTGTCATACAGCGATCTCTAGCAGTACTGTTTACAACAACGGGATTTTTTCTAATCGTAACATAATGCAGCGGGACTTTCTCGAACTAGCAAAACAAGAGTTCGGGAAAATCGTTAGCCTTCGAATAAAATACGGTAACTTTGATGCGACTTTAACCAACTTTTAACGTTGTGTTCAAACCTGGCGTATCGAGAACAGGTTAACGTGAGGTTAAAATTGGGAACAAACGAGAGCTTTCACAAAAACCGCAATAAAAACAAAATAGATCAGTAATAACTGCTTAATAGAGAAACTTTATAGGCCTGGCATGGCCAAGCGTGTTAAGGCGTGCGACTCGTAATCTGAGGGTCGCGGGTTCGCATCCCAGTCGCGCCAAACATGCTCGCCCCTTCAGCTGTGGGAGCGTTATAATGTGAACGGTCAATCCCACTATTCGTTGATAAAAGGGTAGCCCAAGAGTTTGCGGTGGGTGGTAATGACTAGCTGCCTTCCATCTAGTCTTACACTGCTAAATTTGGTACGGCTAGCACAGAGAGCACTCGAGTAGCTTTGTGCGAAATTCCACAACAAACAAGAAACTTTATTTCTAGAATTTTTAAACGCTGGGATTAACGACTGAGTTTCTCTCTTGAGAGAGTGACGTTGAAGACGCACGTGAAAAACAAAAAAGTTTGTTCCAAATTACTTCGAATTGAAACCCGTCTTGTGCTATCGTTGTTTTTTTGTTTCAATTCTGGTACATTTGCCTCGGGAATCAGTAACGTATTTTAGACTTAAAATATTTCTATCTTTATGCCAAAGGCTGATTTCATTTTTTTTCCCAAGTTTCTTAGCCTATAAATAAATTGCAAGTTTAAACAACAAAAAAGATTACAAATAGAGTGTATAGCATTATATGAAATATTTATTTTGCTAAAGGTAATAATTTTAAACTTTTCTTTTTTTAAGTATTTGTATTCTGTCCAATAAACTTTCCTTCTTTATCTTCTTTGCTTTCTTATATTATCTCAACATTGAGATTAGTGTCACGAAAGAAATAATTTACTTATATTTTTAAGTTTGTTTTTTTTCTGTTGAAGGTTTTTCTTCTGTAGTTTAGTCTTAGAAAGCTTATTTTAAAACTCAAAAGTTCCTTCGGGGGTTTGATGTTTGAGGACCTTTTTGTCCCCTTGGTTCGCCATGGCTAAATGGTTAAGGCGCTCGACTCGTAAAATAAGGGTCGTAGGTTTACATCCCCGTTGCACCAAATATGCTCGCTCTTCCTGCAGGAGGGACGTTATAATGTTCCGATCAATCCCACTATTCGTTGGTTAAAGAGTAGCTGAAGAGTTGGCGGTGAGTGGTAATGACTACCTGCCTTCCCTCTAGTCTTACACTGCGAAATCAGGGACGGCTAGCGAAGATAGCTCTCGTGTAGCTTTGTGCGAAATTTCAAAACAAACAAACAAAACAATTAAGGACGGCTAGCGCAGATAGCTCTCGTGTAGCTTTCCGCAAAATTAAAAAAACAAACAAACTTTTTTTTTCTCAAAATTTGGAGTTCTGTCTCCATGGTGAGTATAGTAAGTATTTTCCAGATAAAATAAACAAAGTAAAAAAAAACACAGCAACAAAGCCATACATTTAGTGACTCACTAATAATTTGATAGGATCAGGAGTGACGTTTTGGTCCATGAACTAATGGTCCATGGTTCAGGTCCCGTTGTCTCAATATCACACTCAGAATTTTTGGAATAAGAGTAACAATCAAGATCAGTGCTCCTTCTAAGCTGCGCAGCCACAGCAATCGATCAAGCGCCGCGCACATCAGTATTCAAGTTGCGCACATCCTCAAAAATGGTGAGAAGACTCAACAAGTTGACAATCTTTATGGTCCCGGCAGTCGATAGGCCTAAAGCCCGAATAACCAACTGACAGCATTGCAAAGAGGCCTAATGATCCAGTAGGATCGATGGTGTGAAAAATAACCTGCCCCTAAAACACAATTGTAGCGAAACATCCGCAAGTTACCTTGATACTGGTCACATGAAACAATTCATTCTGTACATAGTTTAAAACAGTTAGAAGGAACATTGGTCAAGATCAACTGTTTAGCTAAAGTAACTCAACAGATGGAGAAGAGTGCTTTTCACTCAATGCTTTCCTTTTAGCAGACCCAAAATGGCTGGGTGGTTAAGGCACTTAACTGGCAATCTGAGGGTCGCGAATCCCTGTTACACCAAACATGCTTGCACTTTCAGCCGTGGGTACGTTATAAAGTTACGATCAATCCCACTATTCGTTGATAGAAGAGTAGCCGAAGAGTTGGCGGTGGGTAGTGATGACTAGCTGCCTTCCCTCTAGTTTTACACTGCAAAACTAGGGACGGCTAGCGCAGATAGTCCTCGTGTGGCTTTGCGCAAAATATAAAAAACAAGCAAGCATGTACAACATCATTACATAACTCTACTCAAAATCGCACATGCTCCACAAGTTCGCCCCTGCAGAGTTTGGAACAGGATCGACACGATTAAATTAAAACAGGAAATTGGTAACTGAATATGTATGTATGGTTCGGTTAAATAGGGTGTAAAAACACGTGAGCAATTTTTTTTTTTTTTTTGCACTCGTGAGACAAATGCTATAGCATCCAAGTTTGATTCGACTATATGATAACGCCATCTTCTGTGAGCGGACATCAGTAAACAGATTGAAAGTGCTAAATTAAATATTCTTTTTATTAAACTCAGTGAGTATATAATACGTAAATATGTAATACTTTAAAGCACACACACACACACACAGAAAATGAAACGAGACAATATTATTTCCATTAGTTGTATTTCTGTAGAGTACGTGAAGTCTTTAAAGGCGGAGTGGACTAGTGGTTAATATTTGTATTTATGGCAAAACTACCTATGTTATCTTCTGCTGTAGGAAAGGCTGTCAGCCAGTGAAGTTCACCCTCCACCCTCGATAAAAGATTGACTGTCAGTCTTATAATGCACTCATAGCTTAAAATGAAGTGGATGTGTGGTTATTTTGGGGTATCGCACAGATTCAAATTCGGCTCACCAACTCTGATATCCGCAACTCTATTTCAGGTCTAACTTTGAACTTGTAGTCGAAAGTTTACAGGTTCGAGGACAGTCCAATTCGTATTGTTGTGTCCTGAGGGTAAACGCCTCACCTCAGTCATTGTTACGCCCCAGTTTTTCAGTCTGTCCTGCTGTGTAATGGGTAACAGCTGATATTGCTGAGGGCGAACATGCGACGGACTGGCACCCCTTCCAAGGTGATGTGTCAACGTTCTAATCCACTTGTGTCACATGAAACCAACGGTAAGCACCAGCTTTAGTTACTTGAAGCGCATAAATTGTTGATGTTGTTTTGAATTAAGCACAAAGCTACACAATGGACTATCTGTACTTTGCCCACCACGGGTATCGAAACCCGGTTTTTAGCGTTGTAAGTCTGCAGACATACCGCTGAGTCACTGAGGGGGCAAAGCCCATAGCAAAATGTTAATATTGCAAAACATATTTAATGTCTCGTGACAAATAACAAAAGAAATAACTGCTAGATATCTCACATCCCATGGCACAGATAGCCTAGCTGCTTTGTGCCATAAAACACCAAATAACAAAAGAAATAACTGCTAGATATCTCACACCCCATGGCACAGATAGCCTAGCTGCTTTGTGCCATAAAACACCAAATAACAAAAGAAATAACTGCTAGATATCTCACACCCCATGGCACAGATAGCTCAGCTGCTTTGTGCCATAAAACACCAAATAACAAAAGAAATAACTGCTAGATATCTCACACCCCATGGCACAGATAGCTCAGCTGCTTTGTGCCATAAAACACCAAATAACAAAAGAAATAACTGCTAGATATCTCACACCCCATGGCACAGATAGCTCAGCTGCTTTGTGCCATAAAACACCAAATCAACCAACCAACCAATCACACCCCACCCATTCTTTATTAAATATTCTGTGAAGTTGATGGTTTTGAACTCTTTATTATACAAATTACAGTTGGCTGTTTGTAAAGTACTATTTCCTACTAACTTTTTGTTCTTGATTTTCGTTAGCGTAAAGCTTCATAATTGGCTGTCTGCGCTCAGTATACCACGGGGAATAGAATCCCAAATTTTACCGTTTAAACTTATCGCTTATCTACCCAGGAACTTCCCTACACTTCCTCAACACATGAACCCCATAATGTCCCATGTCCGACTGAACCTTCGACCCAACAAACCTGAGAAAATTGAGTGTTAATAACAGTGTTATGTACTCCCTACGGCCCCACTGATACATTTTTATGATCCCCCACTTTAGGAACCTCTGGATTAAAACATGTGTTTCATGGCTATGGAGAAACACACACACGATATAAAATGTGTTTATTTAAAAATGTTTGTGACCATAAAACTTCAAATAAACACACACGATATAAAATGTGTTTATTTCAAGTTTTATGGTTATAAACATTTCAGCTTGTGTTTTGTAAACTAATTTATATAGCTGTTTCTAGTTGTAAAATAGGATACTGGTGACCAATACAAGTAGTTGAGTGTGAAGTTTACGTAGTTCACACACACAGATGTAGCTGTAAAATAGGATACTAGTGACCAATACAAGTAGTTTAGTGTGAAGTTTACGTAGTTCACACACACAAATGTAGCTGTAAAATAGGATACTGGCGACCAATACAAGTAGTTGAGTGTGAAGTTTTCCCAGTTCACACACACAAATGTAGCTGTAAAATAGGATACAAGTGACCAATACAAGTAGTTGAGTGTGAAGTTTTCGTAGTTCACACACACAGATGTAGCTGTAAAATAGGATACTAGTGACCAATACAAGTAGTTTAGTGTGAAGTTTACGTAGTTCACACACACAAATGTAGCTGTAAAATAGGATACTGGCGACCAATACAAGTAGTTGAGTGTGAAGTTTTCGCAGTTCACACACACAAATGTAGCTGTAAAATAGGATACAGGTGACCAATACAAGTAGTTGAGTGTGAAATTTTCGCAGTTCACACACACAGATGTAGCTGTAAAATAGGATATTGGTGACTAATACAAGTAGTTGAGTGTGAAGTTTTCGCAGTTCACACACACAAATATAGCTATAAAATAGGATACTGGCGACCAATACAAGTAGTTGAGTGTGAAGTTTTCGTAGTTCACACAGATGTAGCTGTAAAATAGGATACTGGTGACTAATACAAGTAGTTGAGTGTGAAGTTTTCCCAGTTCACACACACAAATGTAGCTGTAAAATAGGATACTGGTGGCCAATACAAGTAGTTGAGTGTGAAGTTTTTGCAGTTCACACACACAGATGTAGCTGTAAAATAGGATACTGGCGACCAATACAAGTAGTTGAGTGTGAAGTTTTCGCAGTTCACACACACAAATGTAGCTGTAAAATAGGATACTGGTGACTAACACAAGTAGTTTAGTGTGAAGTTTTCGCAGTTCACACACACAAATGTAGCTGTAAAATAGGATACAGGTGACCAATACAAGTAGTTGAGTGTGAAATTTTCGCAGTTCACACACACAGATGTAGCTGTAAAATAGGATATTGGTGACTAATACAAGTAGTTGAGTGTGAAGTTTTCGCAGTTCACACACACAGATGTAGCTGTAAAATAGGATATTGGTGACTAATACAAGTAGTTGAGTGTGAAGTTTTCGCAGTTCACACACAAAAATGTAGCTGTAAAATAGGATACTGGTGACTAATACAAGTAGTTGAGTGTGAAATTTTCCCAGTTCACACACAAATGTAGCTGTAAAATAGGATACAAGTGACCAATACAAGTAGTTGAGTGTGAAGTTTTCGCAGTTCACACACACAAATGTAGCTGTAAAATAGGATACTGGTGACTAACACA
Source organism: Carcinoscorpius rotundicauda (assembly GCA_011833715.1). NCBI lineage: Eukaryota > Metazoa > Arthropoda > Merostomata > Xiphosura > Limulidae > Carcinoscorpius > Carcinoscorpius rotundicauda. The sequence continues at coordinate 87,093,024 of CM022398.1, forward strand.
AGTAGTTTAGTGTGAAGTTTACGTAGTTCACACACAAATGTAGCTGTAAAATAGGATACTGGTGACCAATACAAGTAGTTGAGTGTGAAGTTTACGTAGTTCACACACACAGATGTAGCTGTAAAATAGGATACTGGTGGCCAATACAAGTAGTTGAGTGTGAAGTTTTCGTAGTTTACACACACAGATGTAGCTGTAAAATAGGATACTGGTGACTAATACAAGTAGTTGAGTGTGAAGTTTTCCCAGTTCACACACACAAATGTAGCTGTAAAATAGGATACTGGTGACCAATACAAGGAGTTGAGTGTGATGTTTTCGCAGTTCACACACACAAATGTAGCTGTAAAATAGGATACTGGTGACCAATACAAGAGTAGTTGAGTGTTATGTTTTCGCAGTTCACAATACAAATGTAGCTGTAAAATAGGATACTGGTGACCAATACAAGTAGTTGAGTGTGGAGTTTTCATAGTTCACACACACAGATGTAAATATATACATGCATTCTAAATTAAATAAATAGCCAGAGAACGTGTTTCTTTGATGTTCTATATAATATGTATATACATATATAATATATAGTAACATATTACTATTTTTATTTCAGACAAATATATTAAAGAAGACAGTCACAAGCAACCAAGTAAAAGATTCATACATCCCCTCTTTGAAAGGAATCCAGTTGGAATTATATTCCAAGTTATTATTTTTGTTGGGTTCATCGGTTTCCATTACTCTTAACAAGATTATATTCTCTATTCTATATATACTCTATATTCCAAGTGATTATTTTTGTTGGTTTCATCGGTTTCCATTACTCTTAACGAGATTTATTCTTGAGGACATTTTCGTACTGACACACGAAACCGAATGATTCGTCAGAATGCTTGCTTACCATCAGAGACCGAGTTCCCCTATACAAGCACTAGTATGTACTGCGTCTCCTACTGTCCTCACTCCTTTTAATGTCAGAGAAAGAATGTGGTCCATGCCCCTTAACTACTCGTTCTCCCCCGATTCTGAACTACCTTTTGACCTTTCACAGAAAAAAAGTACTCAGGAAAATAAGATCTTTTCAGAGCTTCAGTCAAGAGTAAAAAACGACAGTCAAGCACAAATAAAGGACGAAATTCCAGGTAACGAGCCTCTAGACCTTCGTGTTTCGTACAAGAAAAACGTTTTATTTGTGGACCAGGAAATCCAAAAGGCGCACATATTTGGACACGTTGAAAGGCCTAGGCCATGGGACCTTTCATTTGGCCTTCAGAAAACCCATTCTCCGTCCACGCCACCTGGTATTGATATGGATAATCCACGATCTTTTGATCCACTCTTGTTTGATAAGAAGTTTCGAATCCAGAAAGAGAAGGAATCCTATATAGACCATCAGGACAGAATTCTATCTTCCTTCCTGCCTCGGTATCCCATTTTGGGATCTCTGTTTAACAGTCCTTCTTCTCTTGAATTTGTAAGAGTTCACTTGGAGAAACTAGGGAGCGCCATCCCAGACCTGATGCAGCCTCGATCCCACAAATCTAAAGATCGATATTCTTGTAAATTTTGCGGAAAGATATTCCCTCGCTCAGCAAACCTGACCCGGCACCTTCGGACTCATACAGGAGAACAACCGTACAAGTGTAAATACTGCGAGCGATCATTCAGTATTTCATCCAATCTTCAGCGTCACGTGCGGAACATTCACAACAAAGAAAAGCCTTTTAAGTGCTCTTTGTGTGACCGTTGTTTCGGACAACAGACCAATCTGGATCGTCACTTAAAAAAACACGAATCGGTTGATCGAAACATCCTTGATAAATTTCCGAAGAGATTTAGTGTTCAAGGTAAATCTGAAAGATGTTTCGTAGGAGTTCACGATTCTACTGAAGAAGCAAGCGAAAGGTCTTCTGGAGAGGTTAAAAGGGTTTTTGGTTCTTCACAATCTAATTTTCACCTAGTCAGCCAATTAAACAGAAAACTGGTATCACCAGTAAATAACCAACCAGATTTTGAACAGCAGTGACAGCCAGAACAATTCGCATTGAAAGTCTGTCCAGAAAGAATAGTGGAATTCAGGCCTTCTGTTCTTTCAAACGTTTTCGTCATTAAAAAGTTCCAGATGAAGAGTCCAGATTAACAGCCGTTGTGTTAAAGAGGAAGAAATGCGATAATGGTTACTGACCTAAACCTAAAATGGTAAAATCCGTCTTAGAAGAACAAAGTTGAAAGTCAATGATGCGCTTCACAGTTTTCCTTTCATTTGAAAAAAATGTCCATCCGTTGTCCAGAATGGATTGCAAGGTCAGAGAATAGTAGCTGGGACCAAGAGAATCAACAACATAATCGGTAACTTTATGTTAACTGATTTTGCTCAGTTTTGTATTATTTTGTGCTCAGAAACAGCCAAAGAGACTAGTCAGGTAATTGCTATGAAAACAAAAACCGAAAATATGTGTAATGAGTGAAATCTTCAAATGTGCCGACATGGGAGAAAGTGGCTTTGTCAAAGAAGAACGAGATCAGAACACGTGCTCTAACTTTATGATTTGTGAATGGAATCTGAAATGTGAACTTAAAACCATGTGGTCTAGTCAGAAGAATTTGAAACTATGCATGTCCTTTGCTTTAGCACGGATTGAAAAATAAACACGACTTTATTCTATTAACTTACTTAAACACATATTATTTTCTTGAAATTTAAATTTTGTATCTGAAAGCTATTTAGAATTTAAGTGCACATATATGACATAAGCAGTAATAAAACGATATGTCTTTTAGAACATAAATGTATAGTATGATAGTTTGTACTGCTTTGAATTGTACTTAGATAAAAGTGTCGGTGGCAAAGAATTTAAATCACGCTTTACCTATATTTATTATATATTATATTTATGTGTCAGATAGATGGAGCTATCTAAGGTCTATCGAATATCTCTCTTTAAAAAGTAGATTATGGTGTAATTTGATACACGTGTTTCTGTAAATTAACGTAACCGCCAACTTTTCATTTAGGCTAAATTCAGCTGCACAGTAAGGTTCATTTTTCAACCCTATGCTACAGCAAACCTCTGGCGTTGTTATGCGATCAAAGTAGCTTCCACGAGTTTTCCAGACTTGTTTTTACTAAAACCAAGATGTGGTGTCCGCGACATTCGTCAAGCACAGAACATAGTACCATGACATTAATAATGATGGCGAAGAAAAGGTTGTAGCACTGAACTATGCCCAGTAAAAACGTTAATAAGATGACATTTTACGAACGCCATTAACCCTGCTTATAAGTGACTTACATGTTACCAAACTAGTTAAATGTTTTTTCAATAGAAATAGATAAACCATACATAGGTATGTATATAGGACAAGAGATTGACAACAAATCAGCGGTTCTTAAAGTGTGAATGGGGTTACACGAGGGGCTTCAGAGTGGGTCGGGGCTGGTCCAAAACGAAAGTGATTGAAGCGCAACGCCATGGCGTGACCATATAGGAGACAACAGAACAGGGGTGAGGGAGGACTAGTAGGTGGTGCGGGGGGGTCTTTTGACCCTTCAAAATGGTCTGCAGACAAAAAATAAGAGAACCACTGTAGCAGAGCATATAGATTTAGATATAAATTTGAAGCATATCATAAAGGGATAGAAACTTAAATTGAAAATATAAACAGGGATAAAAAGTGATGGACTCTGAGCAAATCTGAGAATAAACTATAGACAACGAGAAAATTGTGCTTCGGACGAAAATCAAATCCAAGACGATAGTGAGAGTAGAATACGAATGGACTAAAGTGTGCACATGCATGAACTTGACGATAATGTGAAAAGGTGTCTCTATGTCAGAGGAAACAGCATAACTATAGTTCTCTGAGGTGTAGTTATAGTTTCCACGATCAAAATAATTTTAAACAGGAAACATTTGTCATTGTTTTTCCTCGTCTAATTGCGTGTGATAAAACAGGGGATATAACAAAGGCTTAAGAAGTTACTTTACACATAATCCTTCAGGAACACAAATTAATCCAGTTCTTAAGGCAGCCAAACTATCAAATTTAATATTTTAAAGGAGTGACGTAAAAGTGCTCAGCGACGACTTTATTACTTCCAAACGTAAAGCAAACATTTTCAATAAAAAAAAACCCGTCTTTCTAGTTTCTATTGTTTGTACTAGTATCGTAAACGACGAATCAAGTTGGAATTTTCGGGGTGATCGGCGTCTTATGCGCGCCCATCCATGGACTGATAAGACACCCCTAGAATCTAAGTTTTGAACTACTTACACAAAGAATGTGATTAGACACAGTACCCCCCACCATAACAATTTACTGAAAAACAGGATTAATTACCACAGCTTGAAACGTGTGTCACGTCTCGAAGCTTGAACATTCGCATTACCAGCTCAGCGAACTAACGAATAAGCAACACCCATCCAGTAACTCACTTTACAAGAACAAAGGAGTCAATATTAACATTTTGAAAAAAACCTTACACAGTGTAGTACGTGAATGAATTTTGTCTACGAATATTTTTTATTACTCGTCTTCAAATAGTAATATAAGTTATTTTTCTATTCATGCATTTGTAAGAGAAGCTACTGACCACATATCGCTATTATATTCTTTGTATTAAATAAACTTTATGTAACATTTTTCGAACACAACGTGAAATTATGGCTACATTCCACTCTTCAGTCACGATTATATACACCTCGTGTCTTATATATTACTGTCCTGGAAAGCGATTACATTTCATGAAAGCCAGCTTTCCTTTTTCAAGTTGAAAACAAAATCACAGGAGTGTCGTTTTTAACGCGATCGTCCGTCCGTCCGCTTATTCTGAAGCAACTGCATTTCTTGTCATGTTTTTGTAACCAAAGAAATGAATATGTTTGGTTTCGTTAATGAGCACAGTTTTCGAGATCCGGAACTCTCTCAGTACCGTAGTTGTTTCCAAGTTCGTGTTTCAGTTTTATGAAGGATTAGCTTTACATTGACAATCAAATTTCGCTCAGAATTCATTTCGGAAGATCTTCGTTTACTTTCAAAGAAAGAATATAAACGCATATGGCCATGATAATGTGTTTCAGAGAGAACTACATTTATAATTTCGGAAATATTTTTTTTTGTTAATGCAAAACCAGCCGTCTGACCACTGTCCACCGAGGGATCTAACTCCGGATTTTAGCGTGGTATGTTCGTAAGCCTACTGCCGACTCACAAGGAAGGGAGGAATTTCACAAAAGAAGATGTCTTTGGCGTATGTTGTACTCGGGTGATATAAAGTCTAATTACATGATTACTCACACCACTAACCATCACTCAGCCGATTGCCTGGGTGACTTTCACCCCCATTACAAGCACCACTTCGTTAAAGATTGGTTCTACCATCACCGTGAACATTTTCTGGAAAATAATTTTGTAATATTGTATGTAAATAACGTAAACTGGTTGCAAGCTTCCAAAATGTTAAGACAGTGACTGTAATATATTTTTTTTCTGATAAAAATACTGCATCGTTTCTTACGAATCGAAACGTGAGATAAATATCTTTCATTTTATTTTTATACAATGGCTATATTTTTGGTTTTTGGTGTCTTGTTTTGTTTTGTATATGACTTAATTTTGTATCAGGTAGACTATAATTTGATATTGGTGTTTCTTTCTTTTATAATCAAGTGTTTTATATATCTTATACGTTATCAAATTTCCTAGAAATAAAAGTATTCAAGAAAATCATGTATTTTCTATATATTTTCTATTCGAACCTCACATTTTTAACACTAACGGTCAAATAATTTTTCTTCGAATACCCGTCACACCAAAAATGCTCACCCTTTCAGTCGTTGGGGTGTTATAATGTTACGGTCAATCCCACTCTTCGTTGGTAAAAGAGCTGGCGGTGGATAGTGATGACTAGCTGCCTTCCCTTTGGTCTTACATTGTTAAATTAGGGACGGCTAGCGCAGATAGTTATCGTGTAGCTTTCCGGACATTTCAAAACAAACCAAACAATTTTCCGTAGCTTTAGGTGTTTTCTTTCAGAATACGTATCCGTATGCGTCCACTCACGTATCACGAACTTTAACCATAGTTTCCATTTTCTTTCATAATGTGTTTGTTACACACCCGTTCTTACTTTTCGCTTTAAGATTTGGTTTTCAGGCTTAAATAAATACAATTCTTTAAAATACTGTGTCATCACCACCTACCGCCAACTCTTGAGCTACTATTTTACCAACAAATAGTAGGGATTAACCGTCACGTTATAACGCCCCCACGGCAGAAAGGGCGAGCATGTTTGGTGTGACGGGGATTTGAACCATCGACCCTTAGATTACGAGTCGAGTGCCTTAACCACCTGGCCGGGCCACTAACTGAGGGATATCCTAACTAATATATAGTTATTACGAGGCCTTTCGGTCGGAGAATGATTTATATTCTGTGCCCTAAGAGATCCACTCTAAACGTACTCAGATAGAAGCGTCAAGTTTTGAGATGCTGCAATAGAATGATACTCGTATGTAAACGTTGATCTATTTAAAGACTCTGATGGCAGTAAATGGTGATGATTACCATTTGGCGTTAATCGGTGTTTAAGCTAAGATTGATACTTACTGATAGTAAGTATCAGTCAGTAGGCCTAAGTATATATGGAAGTATCGTGGTAACAACATTATTACTGTTGTAATATCACACCTACAAGTAGCACTTGAACTACATCCATGGATATCACAACACCTACAAGTAGCACTTGAACTACATCCATGGATATCACAACACCTACAAGTAGCACTTGAACTACATCCATGGATATCACAACACCTACAAGTAGCACTTGAACTACATCCATGGATATCACAACACCTACAAGTAGCACTTGAACTACATCCATGGATATCACAACACCTACAAGTAGCACTTGAACTACATCCATGGATATCACAACACCTACAAGTAGCACTTGAACTACATCTTATTCCGGGAATTCGAATAACGAGTTAGAAAAATATGAAGTGACACAGAAAAAAGCTGCTAAAAACTGCCAGACACGTTTACATAGAACTATAGTGGATTTACTAATATATAAATCACAGGTTTTGGTTCCCCTGTAGGATAACGGTAGGACGACACAGTCGATAGCTACATGCAACTTTTTTAGAAAAACAATCAACCATAGGTTTAAGTTCCCCACTTTACAACTCTGAAATCAGGGGTTCGTTTCCACTCGGTGGACTTAGCAGATAGCCTGATGTGATTTTGTTGTAAGAAAACACAGACATACACACACAAACAAACCCATAGCTTTAATCAGGTAAAAATACTAAAGCAGTTTGGACAAAAAAATAAAGAAAAAATGGTTAAAAGTATCTGTATTTGTTTGTTTTTTTGTGATAGCATTTAACCACAGAAGGTTGCATTATTTTTGGTGGTACATACGGTGGTATCTGTGTTTTGCTCGTCACTGTTATCGAAACCAGATTTTAGCATTATAAGCCATCAAACTTATCGAAAACCACTGTGGGAGAGATGCCTACTAAATTCTATTTAAAATAAAAATCTGGTTCAAAGATTTCAACCAGAATCTCTTCTCTAACGTACAGCGTTCACAACATCATTATTAGTAATACAAAAACCAGTACGGCCATAACAGCAGATGTGACCTCAGACAGATGTCACACCATGCAGCCAATATACTCATGAAGTCGGCCATAGTGGAAGCCAAGACGAGATCTTCGGATGATCAACTATCGTCGATCCGTGATGACGAGAAAACCCACTTGTAGAAAAAATCATATACGTAAAAACGTTTTTACATGTATAACAACTATCATATAATTCGAGACAGGACTTCAGGAAGACAGGCATCGTGGAAACCAAGACAGACTAAACGGGAAATTGTATGCTGCCTGACCATTATTTAACAAAAAAAGAATGAAATGTAGAACAATAGAAATTAAGATGGCAGGAGGGGAAAGTCGTCCGAAGACAAACGGACGGGGCGGAGAACTCAACTAGATCTAGGTCGCTATTTCAACTGTTTTTAGAAAATGTGTACCTGTCCGTGACTAGGCACCAAGGATTTACCCTTAGATGCACATGTTAACTAAAGTACAAGTTACAATACTGTTCTTGTTGTTTTCCAAGGATGTGTTTACATTATTTTAGTACAACGAATGAGTGGATTAAATTGTTTCAATGGAAATACAAACAAAACCTTCGATAGACACAACTTCGGTGTGACAAATTTATAGTATCAAAACTATACTAATTAACGATTCATGTTTTCTTAATTAACTCTATAAGCACTTCTTATTATACCACAATTTTAGTACCATGGAGCATAGAAAAAAATTTGGCAAAGTACGCTGCATTATTTATTACACTGGCAAAGAAGAGAAAACATGATAGCTACAAACTGTGACTTAGAGCGAGCGACATACCGTTTGTTTTTCCAGAACTATAAAAAAAAAAAAAATAAAGGGATTTTCTCATTAGTATAGAATTCGCGAAAAATATACAACACAGTTTTACCCTTAGCATTTATACTGTTAAATAATTTTTATTCGAAATTCAAAATAATCTCGTTCCCAGTGGTCAACACTCACAAATAGTCCAAAACATTTTATGTGCATTTGTCATAGATCTAACCACCTGATTTCTTAATAACCTTGGCCCGATTGATTTATGGGTGTGACTTTGGCCCAACCAGTTTCTGGGTACGAGTTTGGACCAATTTATTTCAGACGTGATCAAATGATGTGTGGATGTGGTTTATTAGCCGATAAATTTCTAGACATATTTTTGCCCCAAATGATTCCTGTATGTACATTTCTCTCGGCTGGTCTTTAGGTATAACCTTCACCCGACTGGTTTCTTGGTGTGACCAGGGTACGACAAAACCCTAGATGTGGATATCGTTGGTGTGATCTTGGCTCGATTGGCCTAAGCCTTCTTTCTCTCTTTCTTTTAAATAAAACACTTCAAACTTCTAACTACCAACAACCAAAATGTTTGTGTCAGTTATTAGTGCATTCGTTAATAGTCCCACTATATTCAGCCAAGTTTTAATAAAACATTAAGTAAAATAAAAGTTTCATATTCTAGAAACAAAATTTAATTTAGTTTAAAGGTAACCTCGAGTATTCAAAATCATAACCAAATCGATGATCTAACCCACAGAGTACAGTATAAAATTTTCCCAACGTTGCTTGACAGAAAAATTATAAACTTATTTGAATGATTAACCAAACATAAGTACATTAAGTTTATCAAAAAAAAATCAGTCTAACTGTCTGTTAATCTACAATAAGCTGTCGTATATTCATTCACCCATGTTCCTATCAATACAAACCAGTTTAATAATTTCACAACTAATGTCTGGTATTTATATAAAAACCATCTCTTTACAACTGGAATGGAACATAGCGAAAGTGCCAAAAAACAAACAAACTCGAATTTCTGTAACATGTACTTTTTCTTTGGTCTCCACCCCTAAACTTACCTTCTAACGCGCTGGAACATTGTATTATAATTCGCACAATATGCATTCATATACGGTAGATTTATTTTTGTCCACGGGATTGGCGAAACGCCAGAGAAATTCCTCGGCTTGTGAAACGAAAGATAAGAGAGTTGAACAGAATTTTAACCAAGGATCAAATTTCGAACAAGCCAACGTGGCCTTTATTTTGTTCAATCTCTTGTCGTATTACCACTTCACAATTAGAAAGAGCGGCACCAGATCAAAGACAGAAGGTTTTACCAGTGAACGTGAAACGTAACAACGGGTTATTCTTTGCATACTTTGTTAAATTATAACAAGGTGAACTGAAGAAATTTCACACGTCCGTGATAAAAGCATGTTGCGTACACTTGAGTGGTTCCCCAGACGAAGGATAGAGGGAAAAGAAAAAACAACGTTGATCAAATGTTTTAACTGCGGAAGAGATAGTTTAACTATATAAATGTTTTAACTGTGATATAGGTAGTTTAACTATATAAATGTTTTAACTGTGGTAGAGGTAGTTTAACTATATAAATGTTTTAACTGTGGTAGAGGTAGTTTAACTATATAAATGTTTTAACTGCAGAAGAGATAGTTTAACTATATACGTTTTAACTGTGGTAGAGATAGTTTAACTATATAAATGTTTTAACTGTGGTATAGGTAGTTTAACTATATACGTTTTAACTGTGGTAGAGATAGTTTAACTATATAAATGTTTTAACTGTGGTAGAGGTAGTTTAACTATATAAATGTTTTAACTGTGGTAGAGATAGTTTAACTATATAAATGTTTTAACTGCTGTAGGTGATAGTTTAACTGTATAAATGTTTTAATTGCAGAAGATGGTAGTTAAACTGTATAAATTTTTTTAGCTGCGGTAGATGGTAGATTAAGTGTGTAAGTGTTTTAACTGCGGTAGATGGTAGATTAAGTGTGTAAGTGTTTTAGCTGCAGTACATGGTAGATTAAGTGTGTAAGTGTTTTAACTGCGGTAGATGGTAGATTAAGTGTGTAAGTGTTTTAGCTGCAGTACATGGTAGATTAAGTGTGTAAGTGTTTTAACTGCGGTAGATGGTAGATTAAGTGTGTAAGTGTTTTAACTGCGGTAGATGGTAGATAAAGTGTGTAAGTGTTTTAACTGCGGTAGATGGTAGATTAAGTGTGTAAGTGTTTTAACTGCGGTAGATGGTAGATAAAGTGTGTAAGTGTTTTAACTGCGGTAGATGGTAGATTAAATGTGTAAGTGTTTTAACTGCGGTAGATGGTAGATAAAGTGTGTAAGTGTTTTAACTGCGGCAGATGGTAGATAAAGTGTGTAAGTGTTTTAACTGCGGTAGATGGTAGATTAAATGTGTAAGTGTTTTAACTGCGGTAGTTTAACTTTCTTGTTGGAGAGAAGGTTCAATAAATTGATTATTTCGTTTGTTAGACATTTTTTTCAATAACAGATTTGTGTTCAAAAATCATCAATAAGGATCGATACTTAAACTGTTTGATAAAACATATTTGACTGGGATTTGATTTAACAAACCATCGCTATAAAATTTATATTCGCGGAAATATTTTAATTATATTTAATACAGTACCACAAGAGAAATAAAATATATTACGTGACTCGTGTTACTTGAGAACTCTGCATTGTCATTGTTCTGGTGAGGTAAAGTTCATCAAATGAAAATTTCATTAAACGAAACAATGACAGTTACTTTATATATGACAATAACAGTCGTCAGGTACAATACGTAAGTTTACAGGTAAGAAACAATGTCTGCTACCGTTTACTTGACAATAATTTTTGGCTTTTACCTATTAGACGAAAAAATCGCGTTTGATGTTTGTACAAATGTACTGAAATGTTGTTTGTAGAATTAAATCTTGGGATTTTGATCTGACGAGTTATGAGACATGTCATTTTTAAGACTTTGCAGATATATATATATATATACCTATCAGAAGCCATAACTTTTATCAAGATTCTTTCACTACGTTGTAAAGCATGCCTTTATTAAGACATTTCAGAATGTTGTTTTTGAATACCGCGCAAAGCTACACGAGGGCTGTCCGCGCTACCCATCCCTAACTTAGCAGTGTAAGACCAGAGGGAAGGCAGATAGTCATCACCACCCACCGGCAACTCTTTGGCGACTCTTTTACCAACGAATAGTGGGATTGATCGTTACATTATAACGCCCCACTGCTGAAAGGGAAAGCATGTTTGGTGCGACTGGAATTTGAACCCGCCACTCTTATATTACGAGTCAAACGCCTTAACCCACCTGGCCATGCCGAGGCCCATATTTCAGAATGATATGAAGCATAAGCCAATGGCCATTCTACATGTTGTCGATGTGAGCTCAATCTCTGGTGTCACATGACCGTCACGTGAAGTTAGTTCCCAATATGCACTCTTTCTCGATGTTAAGCAGCTACACATCATGAAGTGAAATTTCCAACAATAAATCTAACTCCAACTTTTCACTTATAGGAAATTTAACACCGTCTACCGTTTGTATTACTGCCTCTTCTTTCACCATTTGTAGAGACAACTTTCCACCTTTCATTACAAAATCGAATCGAATTATTTTACCTCTTTAACCAGTATTAATCAACATGATTCAATATTTTCCATCAATAAATCCATGAAGTGGTTTTATCAATTAATTATCTTTTTGTCTCATTTGAAGCCGGTGAAATATTCTCATACTAGCTTTGCCCTTGAAGTCCACTAGGGGCTCGGCATGGCCAAGCTTCTTAAGGCGTGCGACTCGTAATCTCTGGGTCGCAGGTTCGCATCCCCGTCGCGCCTAACATGCTCGCCCTTTCAGCCGTGGGGACGTTATAATGTTACGGTCGATTTCACTATTCGTTGGTAAAAGAGTAGCCCAAGAGTTGGCGGTGGGTGGTGATGACTAACTGCCTTCCCTCTAGTCTTACACTGCTAAATTAGGGACGGCTAGCACAGATAGCCCTAGAGTAGCTTTGCGGGAAATTCAAAACAAACAAGTTCAGCTAAGTTTTGTTTCCTGAGATCTGGTTCGGTTTTTGTTTTTTGTTTGATCTCATTCTTAGTGCACTGAAAGCTGTTGATTCCTCACATGCCATGTTTCCCACATTTATAACAATTTCTTTTATTAACATACTTTTGGCAGAACTTCTATACCTTCCAGTTTGTTTTTTTATCTTCATTTCTTGGCAATGTATCCTTTTAAAATACACTTGACACACCTATTTTATTGTGGCCTGTTTCATCTATTCTGTCTTATCAGTTATCCAATTAATCCTTACAATTCTTCGCGACTGTTGTCAGATGAAGTTGAAGTTTCACTACTACTTGTGACAGTAGTTGTTTTGAATTAAGCACAAAGCTACACAATGGGCTATCTGTGCTCTGCCCACCACGGGTATCGAAACCCGGATTTTAGCGTGTAAGTCCGCAGACATACCGCTGAGCCACTGGGGGGCACTACTTGTGACAATCTTGTGTATCTAAATAGTACCTTTAGTTGCTTTTCCGCGACTTTAACGTTCCATCAACAACTTAAAAGATTCGTTTAGAGATTTACATCTGTTTTGCTTCAGCCTACTTTGCATATTTTCTTCTGTTATAGTATCTATAAGTTGGTATCGTGCCTATTACTCCATCAGTACTTGTCGTACACCTGAGTGAGATAATTGTGCAAAAATTTCCAAATCTGTAAGTTCAGCCAGCTTTTGTACTTTCCTGCATACCCTTTTATAATGTATCACTCCGAACCTGCCGGGTAAAGCAGCTGATATATGCCTCAGTAATCTGAAGATTACTTTAAACGGGCTGCAAAACAAAAACTTTGTTGTTCCCTGCTCTAGCCATTCAGAAAGGTTTGTTGTTCCCTGCTCTAGCCATTCAAAAAGAATAGTTTGTTGTTCCCTGCTCTGGCCATTCAAAAAGAATAGTTTGTTGTTCCCTGCTCTAGCCATTCAGAAAAAAATAGTTTGTTGTTCCCTGCTCTAGCCATTCAGAAAGAATAGTTTGTTGTTCCCTGCTCTAGCCATTCAAAAAGAATAGTTTGTTCTTCCCTGCTCTAGCCATTCAAAAAGAAGTTTGTTGTTCCCTGCTCTAGCCATTTAGAAAGAATATTTGTTGCTCACTGCTCTAGCCATTCAGAAAGAATAGTTTGTTGTTCACTGCTCTAGCCATTCAGAAAAATATAGCTCGTTGTTCCCTGCTTTAGCCATTCAGAAAGAATAGTTTGTTGTTCACTGCTCTAGCCATTCAGAAAGAATAGTTTGTTGAATACTGCTCTAGCCATTCACCCAGTAAATAGTTTTGTATATAATCTAGTATATCTCCAATTGGGTTCTTGATTGGACACGTTGTTGAACTGGTCAACTACATTATGGAACTTAATTTGATAATGACATAATGACGTATCTGAGAAAGAATTCTGCTGTCATAGATGACATAATTGTAATGACAAAATGTGTAGACTAAATATATAATCTTCTTCCATCTTTCATAGTACATGGTGTTTTATGTTTCTGTTTTTCTCATCGAAAAATAATAATCAGCTCTTTGAAGGCTCTCGAATTTCGGGTCTGTTTTATTTGTAATTTATTGCATATTTTAAACGTTTCTGTGTTAAACCTTTTATCAGAATTAGTTATTAGATTGGAATCATTGGTCCATTACATAAAACCTTGTGGCTAGCTTGATATTTGCATTTAATAATAATTTTTCAGATGTTCCTCTGTTATTGCAGTTATCTTCTGTTTCATTGTTGGCCCGGCATGGCCAGACGGTTCCTCAACCGTCGATCACTCGACTCGTAATCCGTGGGTTCGAATCCCAAACATGCTCACGTGGGGCCGTTATAATTTGACGGTCAATCCAACTATTCGTTGTTAAAAGAGTAGCCCAATAGTTGGCGGTGGGTGGTGATGACTAACTGCCTTCCTTGTACTCTTACACTGCTAAATTAGGGACGGCTAGTGCAGATATCCCTCGTGTAACCTTGCGCGAAATTCAAAACGAACAAACTGTTTCATTGATATTATAATATTTTAGTAATTTTTCTGCACATTTCCAATAACTTCACTAATCCTGTCTTCAGTTAGAAGTAACTTGTTCTTAATTTTTCTTATGTTTCGCTCTTTTAACTCATCTCTTTAACTCGGTTCTTTAACTCGTATCTTAAACGCTTTTCTTTAACTCGTCTCCTTAACTCATCTCTTTAACTCGTCTCTTTAATTCATCTCTTTAACTCGTTTCTTTAACTCATCTCTTTAACTCGTCTCTTTAATTCATGTCTTTAACTCCTCTCTTTAACTCGTCTCATTAATTTATCTCTTTGACTCGTCTTTTTAATTCGTTTGTTTAACTCGTATCTTTAACTAATCTCTTTAACCGATCTGTTTTTCTTCTTCCCTTTTTTCTAATTTTCAGTCGCTCCTCTCTTCATTTACTTTCTATTTTCTGTCTCTTTGTTTTTGAACTTTCTTTAACTGCTTCTTCAATTCTCTTACAGTTTAGATCTCATCATGCTGTCATCTTGAAATTTCTTTAAATGATCAATTCTCGCCAAAATAATCCTACTTCTGTAACCAGTGTTGTAACGTTTTCTATCATTGGATGTGTTATTTCGGATCATTTGGTAAAAATGTTAAGTTCTGTCAGTGTAACACGAACAAATTAATTTATTAAACCAATAAACGTTTGCTGCAGTCACTTTCACTTTCAAGTTTGGTTTCGTAAATACACTTTTCAACACAAATTACGAAACTAATGTCGGATTAACTTCAAATACAGCATTTTAGCTCCAATTCCGAGATCGATGGAACATACATATTCCAGACTTACCTAAGCAAACAAAAAAACACCTTACCTCGCGGAGTAATTCAATAGCAGAATGAATAAGACAATTTCCACTTTTGACACCGAAATATTTTGTCTGATAGTGAAATGAATTAGTAACTGAATATTTACTAATTCAGTAATTACTAAATATTCGGTTTATGTCTTGTACTTTTATTGTCGCATACTGGTCAAGCTTCCTCAAGCAATGAAAATAGAGCTCATATTAATAATTTAAAGTTGTACATCTGTAAAGGCAAACATGCAGTAGAAATACGAAAATATATTAAAAAATCAGTTTCTGGAGCAATACTTCTGGAAAAATTAATTATACTCGTGTGGCAAGTACAAAATATAGAACATTTGGCGAGTGTATGATTACTTTAATTCTACAATAAAATATTATTAACCTTACGACCGTGTAAGATGAATAGATGTATAATTTCAATAAACGGGTGACCACTAACTGTAGATACACGTTTTGTCGATGTAGAAACCTGTGCTGTCAACTGAATGGCGACAAGCTAATGACAGTTGGGTTGGACAAATAAAAGTCACGTATACGTTCTCTATGTGTTGTAGATAATTATGCAAGAATTCTCTAGAAACTTGTTTAACCCTGTCTTTTTTATTGTTATTACTCGATGTGAATTAAGAGATTAAGTGCATAAGAACTAATGCCATTGAAACGGAAATAATATAAAAGAAGAACAAGCAACATTTCCTACTTAAGCCACATATTAAAACTTTGTGAATATAGTTTGTTCAACTTATGTATTAGGCAAGAATACGCGAACATACGAGTTAAGAGTGGACTTAATACATTACTATTAATGTTAATTAAGTTTTTTAAGTCATTGCCCTCAAAAAGTGAAATTAAGGCAGGAAAAGATTGAATTTGCCCAAACTCTCAAAATACTAGAGATTCCAAAGTCCACCAAAGAGTCCATCCATCCTCAACCTATCTCAATTTCTTTTCATGAAAACATGAATGACTTAATTCTAATTAATAATAAATCACGTGTGGCTTATTTGAAACTGTTTCAGTCTTTACTTTGTTAGGGACAACTCTAAGGGATGTCTCCCTTGGTCTCAATATAGTTCTTATGTTTACCACACAAATGGCGATGGCTGTTTAAATATTTATAATAACCTAATAAGCCGCAAAAATAGCACTGTTGTATGTTTTATTTTCAGTGTTTTAATTTGAATATTTGCTAGAGGGCGTATTAGGCTATAGTCTGGATAATTTCTGCTGTACCGTGAGTAAGGGGTAAGCACAGCGTAAATACAATTAAAGAGAAACAGTGATTCAATAAATAATTGATCAGCAAATATTGGTATCAGTGAAAGTTATCACTTCTGTTCAGTTACATCAATTAGTGAAGAAAATCCGTAAGTTTGAGTTACACATATCATTAGTCTCAGAATATCAGTTCAACCGCTGTTTGTGAACGTAGGCCTTAAACTTGGGTCAAAATGAACTGATAGTTAGTAGGGTTGTGACGTATAGGTTATAACTCCGGGATGAATCTAAATAAACCAGTTTTGAGTAAATAATTTATTAAAAATGCATCCCCAGATGGCGTAATGGAGGTGAAGGTACGAATATTTAAGTCCATTCTCATACAATAATTGTAAGAAACGTGACTACTACATAACTACTGCTTTTTATTTTTTAAAAATTTGCTTTAAAATTAATAACAACCCTTGTTCTTACACTAAGTTGTCACCCAAAGTTATAATATACTAATGGTGATTAATTCATATATCTTGTTTTCTAGGCGTAAAGTTAAACAATAGGCTATCTGTATTCTGCTCATCGCGAGGAATCGAAACCCGGATTCTTCATTTGTACGTCTACAGACTTAACGCTGATTTGCCAGGGGTTACATTTACCCATCTGTTCTGTATGTAGTGAAACCGAAGAAGAAACCGAAAGGGATATATATATATATGTATATTCAGACTCGATTCTTTCGAATTAGATACAAATATTTTTCACGATATTTTCAGACGTACAACAGCTAAATTAAGAACACTCTAGCACGTGTATAATACCAACGTATATTCCACTTCTCTGCATCAGAGGACAGGTTGTATTAAAGCGTTTATATGAGATAATAAAAACAAAATGAACGCACCACGTGGTTCTGAACAGCATAACTTTGATCTGTCATATTTTGTTATTTTATTCTTTAAAGAAGAAATCGTTGTGTAAATAAACGATATTTCTAAATATAAAATAAAAAAAACAACCAAGAGTTTGTTTTGAATTTCGCACAAAGCTACTCGAGGGCTATCTGCACTAGCCGTCTCTAATTTAGCAGTGTAAGACTAGAGGGAAGGCAGCTAGTCATCACCACCCACTGACAACTCTCGGGCTGCTCTTTTACCAACGAATAGTGGGATTTATCGTCACATTATAACGCCCCCACGGCTGAAAGGACGAGCATGTTTGGTGCGACCGGCATTCGAACCCGCGACCCTCAGATTACGAGTCGCACGCCTTAACACGCTTGGCTATACACAACTGAGAGACAAAAGATGTTTAACCTCCAGGTCTCATACTCCAAGTTCGCAGTGGTAGATTAGTGTACATGTATGTATGTTACCTATTTTTTTACATAAATAACGTTATATGTACAGGGTGTCCATAAAGTTCTTGGGCAGTTTAACTCTTTAATAACTTTACCACTGTATTCGATATAAACAATCTGTAAGATTAAATAAGAAGGAAATTTATTCAACATTTAGATAAAATTTTTAATCTTTTCATTTGTTCTAATTTATTTATTTTATTTTCTAGATAATAAACCTTTTGTTATAACTGAATTGGTTTAACTGAAGCAAAGGCCAATTGTGTTCTCTGGCTAGCTAAGATAAAGTTATGTGTCAGCCGTCAGATGAGAATTCAGTTCTCATCACAAGGAAGTGCCCCCACAGAGATCATTTCAAAACTGGATGACACAAATTAAGGAGGCTGGTTCCATTAATTTTAAGCCACGAACTTAAAGACCGAGGGTAAACGATGAGACTGTAGAGCAAGAGTATAAAAAACTGCTGTATTTGAGAAACAGAGAAACCCCAAAAGTTTTGGCAATATGAAAGATATTCTCCTAAAGTGGATGCCTGGAGACAACTGAGAGACAAAAGATGTTTAACCTCCAGGTCTCATACTCCAAGTTCGCAGTGGTAGATTAGTGTACATGTATGTATGTTACCTATTTTTTTACATAAATAACGTTATATGTACAGGGTGTCCATAAAGTTCTTGGGCAGTTTAACTCTTTAATAACTTTACCACTGTATTCGATATAAACAATCTGTAAGATTAAATAAATTCTCATCAGATGAGAATTCAGTTCTCATCACAAGGAAGTGCCCCCACAGAGATCATTTCAAAACTGGATGACACAAATTAAGGAGGCTGGTTCCATTAATTTTAAGCCACGAACTTAAAGACCGAGGGTAAACGATGAGACTGTAGAGCAAGAGTATAAAAAACTGCTGTATTTGAGAGACAGAGAAACCCCAAAAGTTTTGGCAATATGAAAGATATTCTCCTAAAGTGGATGCCTGGAGTACTCCAGGAAAATCACGCATAATTGGTCATTTCTTTTTTGTTTGTTTGTTTGTTTTGGAATTTTGCACAAAGCTACTCGAAGGCTATCTGTGCTAGCCATCCCTAATTTAGCAGTGTAAGACTAGAGGAAAGACAGCTAGTCATCACCACCCACCGCCAACTCTTGGGCTACTCTTTTACCAACGAATAATTACATTCTAACGTCCCCACGGCTGGGAGGGCGAGCATGTTTGGCGCGACTCGGGCGCGAACCCGCGACCCTCAGATTACGAAGCGCACGCCTTAACGCGCTAGGCCATGCCAGGCATATATTTCTTTTTTGAAAGAACTGTCGCGAATGGTGAGGCTTATTTAGATTTGCTTCAGATTTAACAATCTCACAATTAAATATGCTAAATGTTGAGTAATTCTCCTCTTTGTACAGGTTTCTTATATCTTATATTGAAGTCAGGGTATTTAGATTCAAACTGCACAGGGACTTTATGACATCCTGCATGATACGATTCAATAAAGAAACTGATGTCAACTTAGCCACAGGGAAAATTGTGAATTGGTTAGAGTAATATTGTTACAACAATAAAAAAAATGATGACAACTTAGCCACAAGGAAAATTGTGAATTGGTTAGAGTAATATTGTTACAACAATAAAAAAAATGATGACAAATTACTTACAGTGGAAATAACAAGAGCTGACAGCAGCAACATTATGTTGCAACAATAATAAAAAGTAATGACAACTTGTATTAACTACGGTGAAAGCAAACCTATTCATGCATTATTGTTTAAATGAGTGATACATAAAATTATGACGTAAAATAAACCAGTTCGTACATCATTACATCTATACGTGGCACGCACATTATTAAGTAAAATCAACCATTTTATACATCATTAACTAGAAACCTGGTTCATAACTTTATTAAGTAAAATAAGTCTGTTCGGATACTGTTAGTGAGACACATAGTTCCTTGGTCAATGGTATTTGGGTATTTTGCCCTGGAGGGTCAGGTTCACTTTGACCTCTTCCTGAACGTATTTTCCCTAACTGTTTGTATGTTAGGTCCTTTTCAGGGCAAGAGACACAGTATACGCACTATTAAATTTGTTTTGAATTTCGCGCTAAGCTGCTCAAGAGCTATCTGCGCTAGCCGTCCCTAATTTTGTAGTGTAAGACTAGAAGGAAGGCACTCTTGGGCTACTCTTTTACCAACGAATAGTGGGATTGACCGTGTCTTATAACACCCTCACGGATGAAAATGCGGGCATGTTTGGTGTGACGGGGATTCGATTCCGCGACTTTCGGATTATGAGTCGAACGCCTTAACCCACCTGACCATGCCGGGCCTACATTATTAAGAAAAATAAACCTATTAATACATTAATACCTACAGATACTTTAAAGATTCAGTCCTGAAGTTGCCGCAGCGCAGACTGCTCATTGCTCAGACCTTTGCACTTAAACAAGAACAGAGAAGCAAACAAATCCAGACAAACTGGAAAGGATAATATCAATAAGCGGCTATCCGACGGATGGACCATTGGAATTAAGCGCCTTCCTGTTTAATGTGAAACAATGTATAATCATTACTCTTCTAGGTTTGTCTTGTCGCAACAAACTTCATTCTTTACTTAGCTCGTTAAGTGCACGAGCTTATACGATAAAATCTCGAAATCCTGCTTGTTGTTGTAGATATAGCGCAAGTAACAAACTCACTCTATGATATTAAGCCTAAATAATCCTGTTTTTTTTTACGTTATTTATGTTTACCTTTAAAACGCTATATGTCTAATGCGCTCAGATTGATTTTGATTTAAGGGTTTCTAAATCTAACAATTAATCAACACAAATGAAAGAAAACTGAATTACAGAAAGCGACTTAACAAACACTGTAGAGTTTAAGCCTATTATCGAAAGTGGGCGAAGTGGAAATAGAAACTAGTTATGCGTAGCAAGCGCCTAGTGTTATAATTTTAATGACATCCTAAGTCACTTTAAGATTATTCATTAGAAAGACAAGGCGTGGCCGTAGATATCGGGCCTTGAACCTTTTGAATCTGGAATGTTCTCTGCGCAGTTCAGAACTCTTCATGATTTGTGACTTAATTTATCGTCCTTCGCGAACTTTCAATCAAAACAAAACGAGTTGCTTGGTTAACCACTTTGTTTACCACTGGGGTCTACATATAGTGTTTACGTTTTATAGTTCTGCATGTTCTAACACTAACGTAATGACCTGATTGGTTTCTTTTTTATTCGGATGTTCGCAAACTGTACACGAACATCGCGCTAACCTTCTCTAATTTTGAACTGACAGATTCGAGGAAGGCATTTCTCCAACATAACCTTCTTGTAATTCTTTGACAACTTAATCTAACACTGTTGTTATATCATCGCTCTCTATAAAGCATCTCTGGGCCCGAAGTGCAATTTCGTTACAAACTATGGGCCGTTGGAATCACAGTCGTATTTTACATACACACACAGAGACAAATGTAAATCATATTTAACCACTTATTTCATGCAAACTTTTTGCTTTTTTTTTGTTTGTTTTGAATTTCAGGCAAAGCTACTCGTGAGCTATCTGCGTTAGCCGTTCCTAATTTTGCTGTGTACGACTAGAGAAAAGGCAGTTAGTCATCACCACTCACTGTCAACTCTTGGGCTGCTCTTTTACCAAACGAATAGTTGGATTGACCATCAGTTTATAACGCTCCTACGGCCGATGTTTGATGAGACGAAGATTCGAATCCGCGACCCTCAGATTACGAGCTGAGTGCCTTAATCACCTGACCATGCCGGGCCATTCATTTATTAATCATCTTTGTTTGAGTTGTGATAATGGTGTAGTGTATCTTTCACATTTTCTACTGCACAGACAGAGAGTCGAATGAAATAAATCTTTTGTGGGCCCTGGAGCAATTGATATGTATCCTCGCCTCCTCCCAAAGTAACTGATTTAAAGTCCCGAACAGAAATCAATATGAAGATCTCTGACATAATTACAACTTTTTTTTTTCACCAACTGAATTGAAGATGACCACTATTCCGGCTGCCTTCTAATGGTTTCTTCAACCCTTTCATGGACGCGATGCAGATTATGACATCACCAAACAAGTGACACAACGTTGAGATTCTCCTGTTGTTACATAGACTCCTGTTTCTTTCATTGTTATTACTAGTCAGTTCTTGACTAATGTGAATTTCGAGAAGGCCTTTTCCGGTTTAACACTTTACAACGAGTTTGGTCACTTACACTCAAACCACACGTTTGGAAACAGTCTTTTGTTTCTTACGCATAGGTTTCAACACGATCATCACACTCTTGTGATTTTCCTTTCAAACAGCACTCGGAAACGGAGTCACCTTCGAAGATAATGTAACCAACTCAAGGTCACTTACAACAAGCAAAAACTGTCTCCATTTGGTACGGTGACGAAGTGACATTTTTTATCTATACGACTTAATAATGCATTTTACTGTTTTTGGCTTGAAATAATATTATAATTTGAAATTAAAAACGACTATCACTCACAGTTTAAACATGAACCTTCCTGTATTATAGTGCATCGCCCTCCCGCTAGTACAGCGGTATGTCTTCGGATTTACAACGCTAAAATCAGCGGTTCGATTCCTCTCGGTAGGCTAAGCAGATAGCCCGGTATGGCTTTGCTATTAGAAAAGACATATGGTGCATCATAACATATGAAGAATATCTTATAGTTTTGCAAATATAGATGTTAATGACATGTGAGAGAATTAAAAAGACATCAGAGAAGATGAAGCCAACATCTGTTTAAATATTTGTTTTTGTGTCGTTCTGCGAGAAATTAAAGACTTCGAAATGCAACCGTTACAAGACTATCAGTTGCAACAGTCACAATGAAAGTATAACAACACGTAATCTTCAATATGATTAAACATGTTGAGAATAAACTGTCAGAAAACCAAAATTATTTTACAAGAGGTTGGGCCGCACGAGGTAGCACATTCAGCCTTGGGATGTTAGGGATAAGAACCACAGATGTTCGAATAAATCTTTTTATGTGTTTCATAAGCCTCATAAAGATCTTGAGGAAGGTTATCTGTGAGAAGTTAATAGAGAACTTTTAGTAAATTAAAAGTAGCAGTTCGAACTGGCGAACAAGTAATAAGTTGATACACAACATTCATAAGTGCGGTGTGAATACGTTATGTAGTTTGTATGCAGAGTGAATGACGAAAGAGATAATTTATTACGATTTAGATGGAATTAAGATTACTGGAAGCGCAGTCTGTTAAGTGAGTCTGAGAAGAGATGAAAGGATTGCTTGCAAGGCTTATTGATAAAGGGAAAGATTGTGGACTCAGAATAAATTTCAACAGAATTGGAATCACAACACGTTCGCTACACGAGGTAACTCTAGAAACGTGCATCAATGTAGAAGAGTTTACTGATTTGGAAACGTATATTAGTATTGATGGAAACGTTAGTAGGAGACAGAGGAAATAATATGAATGGCAAAAACGGTATTCCTCAATCTCGAAACGTTCCTCAGGAAAGATGCCAAATTAAAATTGAGGAAGAGATTATTCAGGTTTGGAAACACGCTTAAACAAAACGGCAGTCGGAAGTATTTGAAATACGATATTACACACTGACGACGATCAGTTACACTAATGAAAATATAGTGGAACGTGCGAAGACAAATATCAACTACTGACGAGATGGAAGATACTCAACTTTGGGCATATAGGTAGATTTGATGGAATATTGGCAGAGACACTGATGGTTAATGCTGGAGGAAAAGAAGAGCGAGAGAACATTCAGAATGGTTGGAAGACACACTGTGTGATCAATGTTGTTGTTGTTTTGAATTAAGCACAAAGCTACATAATGGGCTATCTGTGTCGAAACCCGGATTTTAGCGTTGTAAGTCCGCAGACATACCGCTGAGCCACTGGGGGGCTTGTGTAATTAATTTTTTCAATGTAGTGGGTCATGTTTTATTCATATTTTTAGTGCATTATAAGAAGACAAAAATATTTAACGTGCCTAAATGATCATACAACCATCTTCCATCTCGGAGCCATCTCCATACTTCCCCTTGCGACCAATACTTGAAATGTATGATGGATTCCATCTGAAGCTGTAATTTGTTGAGATCTTCTCTCATCGATCCATTATCACCCCCATCTCTTGACCACTTAAAATGCTCTATTGAACAGTTAATAAGATTTATAAGAAACCAACAGTTGGTGCGAAACCAATGAAAACATAAATATATATCATATTCATTACTTTTTCTCACACGAACTGATTTTTTTTATTGATAAATTTCTTGTCAGTCATTGAAGTGCGGGTCCAAGATAGGTAAATGTCCTACTATTTTCAGGTGCTTGTGGTGATTAAAGTCTCTGTATTTAGGTCAGCTCTACATGGGATTTACAATAAACTACCTGGGCACTTCAAGAAAAAGAGGGACATATTGTTTTATATGAAGACATGGACATCAAGTCTCTACTGTTTTGTTATGTCATAAACAGTTGGCTAATACAGTTTCCCTTCATATAAAGCCGCCAGGTTATACATGAATTTCAAACCACAACAACAAAAATATGTTTTATAAAACGTGGCATTATTTTAAACACTGATCCTCATCTGGTAATGTCCGTGAATGGGAAGAGTGTTTGAAGTCAAGCACGTGAGTGTGTAAAACATGTCTACAACAAAGAACTTCTTACATAAAAATCAAACACAAGTTACTTGTAGAGCGCTTTAAATTTCGTTACTTCACGCCTTTAACGCAAAGATGTATAAAAGGCTATCTGCTGAGCCCACCTAGAGGAATCGAACCCTCGATTTCAGCGTTGTAAATCCGAAGACTTACCACTGTACTAGAGTGGTGCAATTAAATAGAAAGAAGCACCTTCCACCAATTATAGGTTACTCTTGTCTCAGCGAAAAGTTGGATTTGATTGTTATAATCTAAAAGTGCTGAATAGTTTGTCTTTTTAAACAATGGAATGCAAACCATGAATCCTGAAGCTCAACACCCTTTGTAATTCCACGAACAGGCAAAACCATTGCGAAATACTTATTAGCCATTAGGAGTGCATAGTCCGAGGCCTATAAGTCAACATACAGTCGTGAAAAAGTTAGGACGCACTATGAAAGCCTGTGTAGTTTTGTAACATTTTTCGATATATAGATTTTTAATCTCAATTTTAACGATACTGAGAGATTATAGGAATATAACTAAGCAGTTAAAACTGAAGAAAAGACTTTTCAAGATCTTCTGTAAATGTAATTCTACAAAAATGCATATTCTAACTGAGGAAAAAGTTAGGATACCCTACCCCCTAATAGCTAGTTTTACCCCCTTTGGCTGAAATAACTGCACTGAGACGCTTCTTGTGGCCATCTACCAGTCTCTGACATCGGTCTGAAGGAAGTTTTCCCCACTCCTCAATGCAGAATTCTTTCAGCTGTGAGATGTTTGAGGAGTTTCTTGCATGTACAGCCCCTTTTAAATCACCCCACAGCATCTCAATGGGATTAAGACCTGGGTTTTGACTCGGCAATTTCAGGACTCTCTATTTCTTAGTTTTCAGCCAGTCCTTCGTAGATTTACTGGTAATGTTTGAGTTATTGTCGTGTTGCAGGGTCCAGTTCCGCTTCAGCTTTAATTTTCGCACAGATGGTCTCACATGATCCTCAAGCACCCTCTGGTGGATTCTATTAATGTGAGCTGTCCAGGTCCTGCTGCAGCAAAGCAGCCTCAAATCATGACACTTCCACCTCCATGATTCACAGTTGGTGTGAGGCTCTTTTCCTGGAATGCTGTATTTGGTTTACGTCAAACATGTCCTCTGTTCTGGTGTCCAAATAATTCAGTTTTTTACTCATCTGTCCAAAAAACATTATTCCAGAAGTCCTGGTCTTGGTCTAGATTTTCTCTAGCAAATTTCAGTCTGGCCTTGATGTTTCTCTAGAGAGCAAAGGTTTCCTCCTTGCACACCTCCCATGCAAGTTAAACTTATGCAGTCTTTTTCTTATTGTAGAGACAGGCATGCACTTTCATATCAACAGTAGCCAGAGCCTGCTGTAGGTTCCGTGACAGCATGTTAGAGTGTTTGGAGACCTCTTTTAGCATCTTGTGGTCTGCTCTCGGGGTGAACTTGCTTGGACGACCAAACCTTGGCATGTTTGCAGTTGTTTTAAAAGCCCTCCACTTGTTGACTATTTTCCGGACAGTGGAATGGCTGATTTCAAAATCTTTTGGGATCTTTTTACATCCCTTACCAGACTAATAAGCTGCTACAATTTTCTTTCTGAAGACCTCAGACAGTTCTTATACTCTCACCATGATACTCACTCTCACTTCAACAGTCAGGAGCACACCAAACTGTCTGAGATTTAAATAGGGCAAGCCTCATTCACAATGCTGAGTAACGATCTTCTAATCATGTGCACCTGGTGTGATACACCAGTGTGTGAGTTAAGCCATTTTAAGTGGGAATAAATGAGGGGGTGTCCTAACTTTCCCTCAGTTAGAATATGCATTTTTGTAGAATTACATTTACAGAACATCTTGAAAAGTCTTTTATTCAGGTTTAATTGTTGCATTATATTCCTCTAATCTCTCAGTATTGTTAAAATTGAGATTAAATATCTACATATTCAAAAATGTTACAAAAATACACAGGCTTTCATAGGGTGTCCTAACTTTTTCACACGACTGTAAACTTACGAAGTATGTAGAGTGTTAAATGTATATAGTGACATGGCTCAGCATGGCCAGGTGGGTTAAGGTGTTTGACTCGTATTCTGAGGGTCGCAGATTCGAATACCAGTCGCACGAAACATGCTCGCCCTTTCAGCCGTGAGGGCGTTATATTGTGATAGTCAATCCCACTATTCGTTGGTAAAAGTGCCCAAGAGTTAGCAGTGGGTGGTAATGACTAGCTGCCTTCCCTCTAGTCTTACACTGCTAGATTAGGGACCGCTAGCGCAGATAGCTCTTGTGTAGCTTTGCGCGAAATTAAAAAAACAAACAGATAGTGACACATAATGCCATAAAAAACAAATGTAGTAGGATTTTAAATGAGTATTAATATGAATATTTCTCCACAAAGAATAACATATGTTTTAATTGTTTTTTTTTGTTTTTGTTTCACTGGATAATTCTGTCGACGAGCAGTTGGTTGTTGTCGTAATTTCAGGCGAAAGCTGCTAGAGAGATAAATGTGCTAGCCCTCTTAATATTGAAGAGATAGATTAGAGGGAAGGTAACTAATCAACACTACACTACTAACTCACAAGATTTTGTTTGTTTTTTGCCTTCTCTCTTCTAACGCACCCATAGCCCCAAAGTGCTGAGGTCTTCTGGCGGTAGAGAGATGAAGAGTGGTAATTTGGCGCGAACCTCAGGTTCACAGCTAACCATAGGAACAAGTTACAGAAGATTTGTTTGTTTTGGAATTTCGCACAAAGCTACTCGAGGGTTATTTGTTTGTTTGTTTATTTAGAGTTAAGCACAAAGCTGCACAATGGGCTATCTGTGCTCTGCCCACCACGAGTATCGAAACCCGGTTTTTAGTGTGTAAGTCCGCAGATATACCACTGTGCCACTGGGGGGCACTCGAGGGTTATCTGTGCTAGCCGTCCCTAATTATGCAGTGTAAGACTAGAGGGAAGTCAGCTAGTCATCACCACCCACCGCCAACTCTTTGGCTACTCTTCTACTAACAAGTAGTGGAATTGACCGTCACATTATAACGCTCCCACGGCTGGGAGGGCGAGCATGTTTGGCGCGACTCGGGCGCAAACCCGCGACCCTCAGATTGCGAAGCGCACGTCTTAACGCGCTAGGCCATGCCGGGCCTAGTTACAGAAGACAAAATCTAAAGACTCCAGGTATGAAAGTAACATGCTAATAGAACTTTGAACTTGAAGGTACATTTTGTCAACGACAAGATTTAGCTACGGACTTTCTTCTTTTATCAACACTAAGTAACCTTCACATGAACATTTCGACATTAATACTCTACCCCCCCCAAAGAAAACCAAAAAAATCCAGAATTCATAAGCATAATACATTTGTGTTGAATTCTGCGCAAAGCTACTTGAGAGCTGTCTGCGCTAACCGTCCCTTAGTTAGCTATGATAGATTAGAGGGAAGGTCGCTAGTCAACATTACCCACCGACAACCCTTGGGGTACTCTTTCATTAATTAATAATGGGATGACTCTAACGCTAAAACTTTTTGCTGCTAAAAGAACGAGCATGTTCGGTGATGGGGGTTTGAATCCGCGACCCACAAATTGCGAGTTAGATACATGTTATCACTTATTAATACAGGCATTAGATATATGACATCGGTTATTAGTATAATTTCCAGGTGTATTCCATCACTTGAAATTATCCTTTGTTTATTCTGGCTTTGTTTTTATTATGAGTAATTCCAGTGACAACCTGGGAACAATATATAAAGCAACATAATTAGTTATGTTGATGTCTTTGTTGAAGGTTGTCTGTGAAACACTTTGTCTATGTATCAATAGAACGTTATTGAATTGATGTAAAGTTTATAGTGGCAAAGATGGCGTCAACTAAGATAATATATTTATATATGTGTGTGTGTGTGTGTGAACGTAGCTTTTTCGAAACTCCTGTTTAAAAGCTACATACAATAACAACGGAAACAGTAATTATGATAATCCAATATGTTTGTGTGGTTCATATAGTGTTAGATTATCATACAACCAACAAAATCTGATGTATAGATACCAAAAGTAATTTTATTCTCTGTTCTGAGCTCAGAGCGTTGTAACATCACGTAACGATTTCTAACACAACCGCCTGGAGGTCTGTTCACTTCACGGTATCGCACAAGGGATGCTTCGCGTGGATGTCCCTAATTTTGAACAGACAGATTATAGGAAGATAGCCAGTTAACAACAACACCCGACTCTTGAGCTCCAAAGTGCACAATAACTATAAGGTCATACTTGACCCATCACGTGGGTGAGACACGCATACTGTGAGATTGCAATACAAAAATGGCTATCGGGCAGGAGCAAGGTAACCTGTATTCGAGTACTCACGTATATACAGATTTATAACATGATTGGACACTTGTAAAACGCGTTGTTTACTTTCATCATTATTACAAGTCTTTAAAAAATCACGTGAAGTTAGCAGTACAGTTTTCCGAAAAAGGGTCGAAAGGTTCTTTATGAGCTCACATTCAGACATAAAGAGTGCACTGAAACAAGAGAACGCTGTTGAATAATCTCAGCTTGTTACCTCATTCTAGTATTAGACCGTTTTTATTGCGCGGATTCTCCTTTAAAAATCTGACTATCTGACTGCTTGGTAAGACGACAGTACGTAATTACATGGGTTTGGTCTGTATAGGATGAAACACGTTCCAGTTTAATCTAAGAAGTGGGTTTATTATTGGTTATACACGTATAAAAACCTGCAACAGAAATAAACATTTGCTATGAAATAGTCCTACTTACTATAAAACTTGAGACAACCATTTTTTTTGTTAAAAGTCTTGATACCAATAATGGTTTTTAGGATTCGAACCGAGAAAATGTTCAAAAGCAGCAAGAAAAACAAACAAACGAATCAATATAACATCTTGAAAATAATAGGCTGAATCTCTTATTCCCCGCAAGGAAGGGCGGGGTACGTCATAAACAGGAGCAATCTGGATTAACACGAGGAAGCGGGACTTTTTAATAAGTAGGAAGGTTGGAAAACAACGGCCTCACTTTCAGCAATAGGCGAAATTTTTTAACTGTTGGAAAGTGATAGCCCTGGGGCATTATGGGGCAGTGGACACAAAAATACTCTTGGCGATCCATGGCACAATAAAGTATATTTATAGTTCATGATGTATGAATGAGGAGTACATTTATAGGTATAGCTTCACTCAATAAGAATATAATAATGTCGAACTACCTTTATGATATATTTATAAAATATTACGTCATATCGCGCTTTTTATTACACTGAGTACACTCCCCGTTTCACTGAAATCACTTCCGCCTGTGTTTTTCTAACGCGAACTTAAATTATAAACGGAACTTCTATTTAAGAACTTAAAAACGTTGAGATTAATTATCTAAATGCTATATTTAGTTTCAGTTCCGTATATTTCGTTTTCATTCGCACCTGTGCACCAACATTTTTTCCCAATTCTACGTTTGTATATATATTTTTTTTTAGTTATAAACCTTTACATGTAGATCAAATAACCACAATTGGTTTCCCAGTTCTGTTTGGAGACGACTGTTACAGTAAGAGTTTGATTATAGAAAAACTACATTTATTGTTATTTTACCTAATTGAAATGCGCGTCGTAATCAGGTTTCTAAACAGAGCACAATAAACATAACTATTTACAGTTGTCAATAAAAGAAGACTTTCTTTTAAATATATTTACAGTTTCCTAAGTTAAATATATCTCTAATATCGAACGAGGATAATGATCAAACCAACGACAAACAGAAAATGTAATGTGGCTTATCAGAACACTTCTGTTACCGTTAACCAACTTATCTGACACTTCGGGTTTGTTACCTAGGAAACAACAACTGAGGTGTCATTAGCAGTCTTTATCTAATTTACAAGCAACCCACTTTGAAAACAAAATACCACTTCTAGTTTACTAGAGCAATGTGATATTTATACTAATAATATCCAGTTTTTATCTGTCCTAAAATTTAGTACTCAACTTACAAAATAAATACGCATGCGCGCGCTATTTCAATGGATGTAAACAAAAGGCGGATAGACATTTTGTACAGCAACACATTAAAAGTTTATAAAAGTTAGGTTGTAGGTTAACATCACAAGTTTATTTATTCATAGTATTAAGTACGTCAAAGTTTAGCCCTAACTAAACTAAAACGTACGCAAGTTCTAAGAGTTAATTTATTACCAGCAAATACTGTTGTTTATTATTTACGCAAAAAGCAACACAATGAGTTATCTGTGTTTTGCCCACCATGGGTATCGAAATATGGCTTCTAGCCTTGTAAGTTCCCAGACATTCCGCTGTGCCATGGGAGGGGGGTCTATCAAATATAGGTCGTTCTTAATAACTACTTAATAAAATGTTAGGCCTAACACAAGTAGATTTAATAGAAGTTTGGTGTCTGCAATTAAAATTCTCGTGCATTATTCTGTAAGTTCTGAATTTAAAGACGTGCTGTTGTAATAAATATATTAATTTGACAACGCATGTTTTGCGGGTCTCTGCTCATCGGATAAGAGTTTACACTAACTTTGAGATACAGTGAAGTATCCTGATATAGAATACGTAGAAAAGATATTAAACAAAAATTCATTTACAAAATTACTTTTTCCCTTTATTCTTAAATTTCACATAGAAATTTGCGATGTCTTATACAGTACTAGAATCATCTTTTGTGTTTAACTGGTGTTGTTTACGACACATTTTATTATAACTGTAGATATAATTTCAGAGTTGTAGAACCAAGAAAACATATAAAAACAAAATTAAGACACCCATTTGTAAAGGGTGATACGGTGTGTTCGTTATTTATCAGCATGTGGTGTACATACGGGAGCTTCTTTGAACTATTATCACAGCAGTCAGCTATATTAAATAAACAAACATTTCAAAAAATATCTGTGTAACAAAACGAATCTTTACTGAATACTAGCAGAGATCCGTAAAACATTTACAGTAATATTGGTATCTTTATTACAACAGTACTTCTTTAAATGCAAGATTTCTAGAATAACACAAAAGATTTGTAATCGTAAACACCGAAATCTGTAAGTTTACTTGTCTTAGGCCTAACATTAGTCAAACATTTATAAAGTATGGTAAGCTTTTAAATATCGCGTTGTAAAAAATGTTGGCATAAGTATGTCTTCACATGTCTTTTTAGCCCGGCATGGCCAGATGGTTAAGGCACTCGACTCGTAATCTGAGAGTCGCGGAATCCAATCTCCATCACACCAAACACGCTCGCCCTTTCAGCCGTGAGGGCGTTATTACGTTTCAGCCAATCCTACTATTCGTTAGTAAAAGAGTAGCCCAAGCTGCCTTCCCTATAGTCTTACACAATGTTAAATTAAGGACGGCTAGCGCAGATAGCCGTCGTGCAGCTTTGCTCGAAATTCAAAAAACAAAATAAGCATTTTCTAATAGCAAAGCCATATGAGCCTATCTGCTGAGCCTTCCGAGGGGAATCGAACCCCTGATTTAAGCCTTGTAAGTCCGAAGACAAACCGCTGCACTATCGGTGGCCACAAACAAATATATGCCCTTCTGTTCACATTCGTTCGAATTAAGTGATCGCGCAAACTCATTTAGATAGTGAGGAACATATGTATTTTCGGTAAAAACCAAAACTGAGTAAAATAATAGCTTACTTCCTCGCAGTAGCCAATCTTCAACAAACAATTTACTGTTCTTTTAAATGTTGCAATAAGAAGGTAAACACTTTATATGTTGATATATTAGTAAACAAACTTCAGTTAAATTGACAAACAGATTTATGTAACGTTGTCATAGAGAAGACTTTTATTCACAACCAGGCGACGATTTTCAGGAACCTTGTAACAGTACCCTACATTAAAGAAACGAGAGCACAAGTTAGTCTTAACAAGATATATGTGAAGCACAACACATGGACTATTGAATGGGAACACAATAAGCATTATCCGATATTAATAACCTTAACACTTCTATCCCTGCAGTTAACACAATAGCAATCCCCCCCCCTGACATTAATAACGTCAAAACTTCTGTCATTAATGTTTGAGCGAATAATCTCAAGATATATATTATTTAAATTAATGGTATTATCGAGGTTAACTGTGTGTTTTTTCAATGTTAACCTCAGATATTCGGCCCGGCATGGCTGGGTGGTTCGGGTGTTCGACTTTCTTTTAAAATAAAATGAACAATGACACAAAGAAATCGTATTTTGTTTATCTTAAATGGAAAAATGAACTGGGCAGGTGGTTAAGGTAACCGACTCGTTATAAAGTGACTGTCAGTCCCACTATTCGTTAATAAAAGAGTAGCCCAAGAGTTGGCGGTGAATATTTATGACTAGTTAACTGCCTTTCCTCTTGTCTTATATTCCTGGATCTTGGGATGACTAGCCCAGATAACCCCCGCGTAGCTTTGTGCGAAATTCAAAAACAAACAAAGCTCATGTATTCTATACTAAATTAAATTCCGTATAGAAACATATGAACTCTATTATGCAAATTCAGAAAATTAATATTTTAGTTCCGTGTGCTTTAAACAATATTTTGGATGGAGAGGAATCTTCGCGGATCCGGAGAACTTTTTAAAATGTTCTGTTTTTTTTTTTCAAGTAATAAACTTGCTATAAATATTATTTTTGGAAATTAAATATTGATTCGAATATTTCCTGACTGTGATATGTCAAGTTGACAGTTTAAATTCCCCGTAAACTTAAAATTGATCGGGGATATAACAGATATTGTACATTTATAGTCTATCAGAGTAAAGAAACAGTTAGTTTACTCAAGATTGGTAATTCAAAAGAGCTTTAGATCCCCTGAAGTTTACTATAATCGTTGAACAGAAATATTTATTAATATGTGTCAAAACTTTGTTACTGAATTTACTGGTTGATTCGTAATGCCATAAAACTGTTTGACATTTATTTAACTTTGTGATTATTAAAGAAGTCTAAAATTATGTGTTTTATAGTACCGTATTATCTCAAGAGATGCCGTCACAAACACATTCTGGGTTCGAAACCCATTTAAATGTTTTATACCTGGAACTCTGAATCTTGGCTTTAGAATTACTACTTACAACTAGTAAACGTTCGCTGGGACAGTGGTAAGTCTACAGATTTACAACACTTAAAGCGGGGGTTCGATTCCGCAGATAGCCTGATGTGGTTTTGTTATAAGAAAACACACACAGACAACTAATAAATTCCCCCACAAACTAATAGTGCTATTTTTCTACCTAAAATGAACAAGTAGTTATTTACCTTGATATTGTTCATAAAGTAAAATGTTTCAACTGGAGTGGGTGTAAAGAAAATATTGCGTTGCCCATTTTGTTCACACTTTTTGGGGGAGTTTCCCCAAAATTTTTACGAGAATGTGTATTGTGGAAGAATAAGAACTAGTGTAAAACGGTTCTGGGCGTTGTCCAGTGTAAAGTGAATAATATTTCAGTCATCAAAAAAACAAAGATGAATCTTTATTAGCAACTGTGACAGACCTATTACAGCACACGTATTACAGCACACGATCATCAAATACTTGACAATTTCTAAAACGTTGATAAAACGTGGTCCCGAAGTCTGTTTTTTGTTTTGATATTTGGTTGTTCTTCCTCTGTCCATGATGACAGCTTGACATTAGAGTGCACGAGGGACTGTTTGTAGCCACACAGGGATCAGAGCTTCCTGTAGTTACAAGCATTTCTCGGTTTCCTCTTTTGAACTTTATTACCAGTCACTTTCCAAAGTGGTGTCTTGATTCTTACAGGCAGTTCTTTACCTGAAGCGATGAAATAAAATCCAGGATTTTTTTAAACATGTAGAGTGTAATTTATTTTTTATACCTCCTGCATAGAGTGCGTGGATATTACCGACCTTTCTTTAGCCCCATGGTATAGATGGCGTAGAGTCATCTTAGAATGTGCACTGTTCAGCTCCACCGAAGTGATCCCAAATTGTTGGTTTTAACAGAGTAATGAAATTCTTAATGTATTTATAAGCGTTAATAATATCTTTCACAAAATGCAGTCAACTACACCCTGACCAGAGATACATTTCTTATTTTTATCCTGAACCTGCAGATACATCAAAGATGGTGAATGAAGCTCCACTCCAAATGGAAGTCGTGCAAAATGCTTCCCAGCAGAGACCAGTGCAGGGCAGGTTGAACTTTGACTCGTCTGAGAAGACTACTTTGCTGTAATTGTTTAAGTCCTGTCATCAAGCTCTTTGGCCCAGTTGGGCCACATCTTTCTCAACTTGTTGGTAAGGATGGGCTTCTTTCTTGTTTATATTGCTGCGAGACCAGAGAGTGTCTCTGACCCCTAAAGTTTCCTGCAATGTTATCTTGAGATTTTTGGACGACAATTGACGATTCTGTCAGCTTAAGAATTTTAAAACACGATCGGTCACTGTGAAACTTTCCTTCCAATCATTACCCTTCCACCGCTACTCGACCAGTCTTCTGTAACTCTCCACCCAGTGACTTGCAGTAGATTGGTTAAATTTAACTTTTCTAGCGGTTTACCTTGTAGAAGTCCCTATTTGTTCAAAGAAACAACGACTTCTTTTTTGTCTGAGTGTTTCTGTTTTTGTTTTGTTTTTTCTTCTGCGGAGCTAACTTGTAACCCTTGGCCAGAGTAGCGTCATTCACACGTTGTAGTAAGTAGGTTTCTAAGAATCTCTATTTATAGCCCCCCCCCCAAAAAAAAAGACTGATACAATATCAAGACAGCCTATAAAGCTACTGATGTAACACTTAAACAGTATTGCATTATCCATAAAATAAATTTACATCTACACGCATTAGGGCTTCGAAACAATTGATGATTCAAAAGACAAATGAGCTATGAACCAGGGGCGAACTCAGTACCCGCTAGGAGCTCTGAAAAAAGAAAAAAATATATTAGCTGCTCTAGTGATAGTAGGCTTAAAGACTATCCTTAACTCCTGTTTTCAATAACTTGAATGCTGCGTGGTGGTGATCCTATCATCTTCGTGATGAAGCCAAACAAGAATTTTTCATCATGACATAAATAAACTTTAACCGGTTTCAATCACACAAGTTTATCTTTTGAAATTCGCACAAACCTAGCGAGCGTTTTTAAAATATCAGGGGGAAGATAACTAGTCAACTTTACTCACCGCCAACTTTTAAGCTACTTTTTTACCAGCGAATAGTGAGATTGACCCTAACGTATAACGCTACTAGGCTAAAACCCGCAACCCGCAGACTAAAAGTCGAACGTACTAACCATCTGGCCATGCTAGGCCCAACTGGAAAAAATTGTAAAAAGTTTTCATAAAAATTAAGCACAGATATAATAACAGTATGCTGGGCCTGGCATGGCCGAGCGCGTTAAGGCGTGCGCTCGTAATCCGAGGGTCGAGGGTTCGCGCCCGAGTCGCGCTAAACATGCTCGCCCTCCCAGCCGTGGGGGCGTATAATGTGACGGTCAATCCCACTATTCGTTGGTAAAAGAGTAGCCCAAGAGTTGGCGGTGGGTGGTGATGACTAGCTGCCTTCCCTCTAGTCTTACACTGCTAAATTAGGGACGGCTAGCACAGATAGCCCTCGAGTAGCTTTGTGCGGAATTCCAAAAACAAACAAACAAGTAACAGTATGCTCCCCCTAGCGGGATGTCTGCAGACTCACGCCGCTGGAAACCGTGTTTCAATACCCTAAACTGGCAGAACACAGATAACCCATTGTGAAGCTTAGTGCTTAATACCAAACAAAGAAACAATATAATTGCCGTGATTTGCAAACGATTCTTCTCAATAAGTGAATTAGGCTTAGACACAAATAAAGACTGGCATTGGTGAGAGCATAAGAATTATTCTAAAGATATAAGTGACTCTAAGAATCATTTTATGTTTGAAGTATAAGTGTGCTATCTGACTAATAATAAACTCTTTCAATTACAGAAGTATAATTCCAAAGCTAGCAGAAATTGAACGAGGCATGTGACGGCTGAATTGGTAAAATCTTACATTATTATAAATAGTTAAAAAAAAATTAAAAATTCCGAAAACGTTGAATGAGATATTTATACAATTTAACACGTGTATTCATTGTTCAGTTGTAAACAAAACATTGCTGTTTTAGTTTTGTTGCTCTTGTTTTCATGTCGCGTTATGTAGTGTTAACTAGTCAAAGAAACAGTTGTGACGTACAACTTCAACCTCGAGATTAAATATTAAGAACTAGTAGAACGTATCTGACTCACTTGATCAGGTTAGACTCGTCCGTCACTGCCACTGACCTCTGTCAAAACTAACGTATAAAATCCGGATTACCCGTATGCGCTTGTGACCAGAGACTTAATTCGGTGTGTTCGCGAGGAAGTGCTTCCACGCTTCAAATGCATATTTTCCCCCCTGTTGCTTTCTTATACATTCCAAAGTGTATCAATAAAATTGTCAAGATATATCTAACAGAGAAAACTTCATGCAAAACTAAGTTTTATAACTGCAAAAACAGCGCTGCTTCACTCTAATACACCTTTAGCAACGATTGTCTGCATTTCTGATTAATTAATAAACACAGCAGTCAGTCTGAATAACGAATTAAAATATTAAACGTTTCTGAACTTTGCACTACAGAAGAGTCATGTCAGGGTTAAGTTAGATCAAAAGGAAGAGCAAAGGTACTCATATCCCGACTTAACCGAAAAAGGAAACGAGAGGCTTAGCTCGACATTTCCAGTCTTTTAGTGCGGCGAGCCCAGATATGCCAGGTGGGTTAAGACGTTCGACTCGTAATCTGAGGGTCGCGGGTTCGAATCCCCGTCGCACGAAACATGTTCACTTTTCAGCCGTGGGGACGTTATAACGTTACGGTCAATTCCACTATTCGTTGGTAAAAGAGTAGCCCAAGAGTTGGCGGTGGTTGGTGATGACTAGCTGCCTTCCCTCTAGTTTTACATTGCTAAATTAGAGACGGCTAGCGCAGCCTTCTGGAAATATTAGAATCAGATTTATACTGCTACAACATGTATATATATATATATATATATATGGCTATGAACATCTTCAGGAGAGCAAAGGAGCACTTGGCTCCTGGAAAATGAGAAACGCATTTCTTTATTTATTCATTACGTATATCCACGATTTAGATCTTTCCTCCTAATTTAAATACTGGTCACAACCAGATATGTCTGCGCTGAGCTGCCCCCAGTGGCTCAGCGGTATGTCTGCGGACTTACACGCTAAAATCCGGGTTTCGATACCCGTGGTGGGCAGAGCACAGATAGCCCATTGTGTAGCTTTGTGCTTAATTTAAAACAACAACAACTGCGCTGAGCTACTAATAGAGAAGAGCACCTCGTGTGATGAATGAACGGTCAAACAAATAGTATAGCTTTGAGGAAAATTCAAAACAAACCAATCCTTGCCCCTTTCTTCTACTAGCGGCACACCGGGATGCCTGCTGACTCACAACTCTAGAAACAGCGTTTCGATACCCGCGGTGAGCAGAACAAAGATGGCCTATTCTGTAGTTATGCACTTAATTAAAAAATATATTATTAAAACGCTCAAACGCGTCCACAAATAAGGACGAGTGGACGGATGTTACTATTATAATATTTTTTTAAATTATATTTTTAAAAGGTTATTATTTTGTAACTCTATTTTCATGTTTTACTTTTTTATGCAATAACTATTATGCAAGTTGGTTTCAAGTTTTGTAAAAAGGAAAAAGTAATTCTAAGAACAGAAGCGCCTTTTTAAACTCGGTAGCTTAACACTGGTGTTATGTATTTGTACATTACAATTTCATTATTATTTATAAACATTTAAAGATATTGTCCTGCTCTCTGTGGGCCACTACAACAAGCCATCTCAGGTAACTGTTATCAAATCGTGTTCATTGGTTACAGACTGCCCTTAATGATATAAGACTGGAAACAAGTAATATTTTCTTTACGAAATGTGTAGTGCTTTATGTGTTGTTTTTCTCATCCATGTTGATGAGGGCTACATGATGGATTTTTGTTTGTTTGTTTTGAATTTCGCGCACAACTACACGAGGGCTATCTGCGTTAACCGTTCCTAATTTAGTAGTGTAAGACTAGAGAGAAGGCAGCTAATTATATAAA
The DNA here is from genome assembly GCA_011833715.1 of Carcinoscorpius rotundicauda. NCBI lineage: Eukaryota > Metazoa > Arthropoda > Merostomata > Xiphosura > Limulidae > Carcinoscorpius > Carcinoscorpius rotundicauda. Next base: position 87,131,791 of record CM022398.1, read on the forward strand.
AACAACAACAATTTATGATAATGGAATAATAAATACAAACACACAACAGCAAACAAAGAAACAACTTTTAACACGCAAAACAAGAACCAAACATCAATGAACCACCAAGACCAATAACTATAATAAATAATATATCACGAGAACAACACAAACAGGTGAAACACAAGAAAACAACGATAACACAACAGAAACTAACACAGACGAAAAAAACACGTATATTTCTAGACGTCATTAAAACGTCTTCACAGACTTCGAAGCAAAATACTGAAATCCAACATAAATATAAAACTGTAAAAGTACTGATAAACCTGCTAACAAAAACACATCGTGCCTCGTATTCCACAGTTAATAACATTAATCACGGGATACCTCATAGCCTCTAAATTAAATTCACCGTTGTATATATCAATATCCGAGTTGCTTTAAAAAAAATCAACACAAGATCGAAGACATAATTCAACAAACTAACCCAGAAATCATTATAAATGAAACACTACTGTATAAAAATATATGACTACTCATCTATCAAAAAATAAAGAATTAGTAATCAAATAAAAATGGAGGATAGTCCTTTATATAAATAGAATCTATCAGTAATATAAATTGAGTAGTAATAATGAATACTGAGAAGCTGGTGCTCTCCTAAACAACCAAGTGTTACTTTCGCAGGGATTTATTGTTCACCAACAAAACAAATAGATAAGTTTGTTCAACATCTTTTTCCACAAACAAAATGCTCCTAAAGAGAGTTAAACAGGTAACATAACAACTTCAGATGTAACTCAACAAACACAACTGAAAGGCAACTAATAGAATGAATGTATAGACCATAATACAGCCTTGTTAAAGGATGCCTCACGATACTTACTTCCTATGTAATACTAGCAGTGGTATACTGGACCTGTGCCAAAGCTCACACAATATGATCCAAGAATTATTACAGTTTAAAGTGGGAAAACACGTTAACAGTAATCTCACCCATATAAAAATATAACACATCAAAAATCAAATCTCCATTACAAAAAAAAACAAAAAACAAATTGCTAAGAACATCAAGGTCCGACATGACCAGGTAAGTTAAGGCACTCGACTTGTAATCCGAGGGTCACGGGTTCGAATCCCCGTCGCACCAAACCTGTTCGCTCTTTCAGCTGTGTGGTGTTATAATGTGACGGTCAATCCACTATTCGTTGGTAAAAGAGTAGCCCAAGAGTTGGCGGTGGGTGGTGATGACTAGCTGCCTTCCATATAGTCTTACACTGCAAAATTAGGTACGGCTAGCGCAGATAACCCTCTAGTAGTGTTGCGCGAAATTCAAAAACAAGCATATTAAACAACTGCTAAACAGTTTACTACCCATCGAAAGTAATTCGAACAGCCCTAAAATGAATCCGAAATAAAGTGCTGTCAGATAATCACGGAGTGCCTTCAAAAAGCCCACAAACAAATACTACCACCACAAGAACACAAAACAACAAACAGCTCATGAAAACTACACACACGCAACTAATAACAGTTATTAAAGAACGAAGACAACTACTAAGACAGTGAATAGAAACGAGAGGAGACAGAGCTACAAAAACACAAATAAAATAACACGAGCAGAAGTTAAACTGTTAAAATAAATACCATGGGACAACTTCTGTTCCCAATTAAATGAAAAAAACAGAACCCTCAAAAAATCTAGTTACGCAGACATACCGCTGAGCCACTGGGGGGAACGCAACACTAACACAAAACAACACCATAACACACACAAATAGAAAGGGCTTCAAACATCATTTACAAAACGCGTTCAAAACACATTATGACCTAGACATGAATACACATTTCTGTAATAAAGTTAACAATTATATTACAAATAATATAAAATTATTCAAATACAACTTCCTAGCTAACACAAACATAAACACAGCAAATGACTACACGTCTAAAATGTTAACAAAGAAAATAACTGAACAACAAATCAGAGAAGCAACAACAACTAAACAAAACGCCGGGATGACATTCAAGCTATCCCAACAACAACAACAACGAAAGACATTCTGAAATTATTTGTGGAAGCATGGAAACGTATTAATGTTTCATAAAGAAGGAAAGCCAGCAAATAAAAAGAATAGCTAACGTCTAGTCAGCCTGATCAGCAAAATTCTGGAAAAAATAATCAACGAAAGATTCTCCACATTCCTGTAGATAACATCAAAATTACCTGAAATATAAAATGGATCCAGAAAACTCAGTCAAACAACCAATCATTTAATTAGACTAACTGAATCCATAGTAAATAAATTTAATAAAAAAATATTACACTGTCACATACTTTCTCGACATCAAGAAAGCTTTTGTCACTCTATGATACAAGAGTCTCTGGTTCCAATGACAGAAATGAAACTACCGTGTGGAATTATTCTTTGTCTCTCAAACGTTCTCGAAAACAGGAAATGTAGAATAAATGTTGAGGGAGTCTTCTCAGAGTTATTTACTCCAGAGGCAGGTGTCCAACAGGGAGGACTAATTAGTCCTATCCTTTTCATCGTGTATGTTAGCAGTAAGTCCTTGAATAATCCAAATCATGGATTCTAGTTACAGTTCGCTAATGATGTAACAGTCTGAAAAAGTACCCACACACCATTAACGGAAGCTGGAAATATACAACCCCAGTTAAATAGGATAAGTGAATACTGTCAAAAATATAGAATTAAAATCAACATACCAAAAAGCCAGCTAGTGGTTTTCACAAAAATTAACCAAACGCGCACAAAAAGGCAAAAACAACCAAAGTTATATATTAACGGAACACTTCTCTAGATTGCTACATTCGCCCAATTTCTAGGATAAACATGTGACTCAAAATTAACGTAGATAAACCATTCGAATAACATGAGAACCAAAATCTGGCCAAGAACAAACCATGCTAGAGTCTAACTGGTAAAAAACAGTGGAGCGATAGCCGAAAACATATTAAAACACTAGAAAACACATGTACGACCTGTAATTGGCCATTCAGTTCCAGCACGAGTAAACATAGCACCAAAACTAGCACTAACCAAACTACAAGCAATACAAAACTCATTGCTCACAACAGCATACGTCGTCCTTAGAACAACTTTCGCCGGCTTCATGTACAAATATTTAAACACAGAAACGGTAACAGATAGACTTCTACACAAAACACTAAATTATTTCGAGAAAAATTGGAGAAAAGAGTGATTTTTTTATGTGAACTTGACAGATCCTACACACATGATAATAATATATCTAAGTACTTATCCCCAGTGAATAATATAAGTGAGAAATAAAAACAGGTCACCTAATTAGCAGACAAAACCCCACATTAGTTTTCAGAATCAATTGGTAATGGTTTGTTTTGAATTTCGCGCAAAGCTATTCGAGGGCTATCTGCTTCAGCCGTCCCTAATTTTGCAGTGTAAGACTAAAGGGGAAGCAGCTAGTCATCACCACCCATCGCCAATTCTTGAGCTACTATTTTACCAACGAATAGTGGGATTGACCGTCACATTATAACGCCTCCACGGCTGAAAGGGCGAGCTGAAAGGGTGTGACGGGGATTCGAACCCGTGACCCTAGGATTAGGAGTCGAGTGCATTAACCACTTGGTCATGCCGGGCCAGACTCAATGTAAAATATTTTATGGAATTTATGTAAATATTCTTAATTTAAGCCTTTAAAGTTTGAAAGTGTAAGATAATATGGAATTCTTTTCTCCACACGATTGTATATGTAAGTGATACATAGACATTGTCCTAAAAGGGAAATTTTTATACAATACTATTTAATTTTGATTAAAATATAATAATATAAAATGAGAGGAAGTCAGTTGCGTTCAATTACTATAATCTTAATGGAAAATTTCGACTTTATTTTTTAGGTCAGCTTAAAACCACTAGATTTGATCAGACCTTGGGTAACACGCTTGACTTCACAACGTAATATATGCAATTTTTCTACAGATTATTACTGATAAACAGCAAAATTCACAGTTATTTCCTGAATTTTCCTTATACCAAGCAACAAATGACGAGGCAACGTCTACAGTTATTCTTCGTTATAACGTTACCCCTACACGCACTTCTCTTAGATCTCTAGAGTAAATTGGATCGACGATAGCATGGAGTTACATTTCCTTCAAAAACGCGTTAATCCACGCAGCACACGGATATAACGAATTCCACAAACGCGTACATATTAAGATTTTGAACGATAACAACGTAATAAGGAGATGCCAATTTCTTTTCTTTTCCAGAACTGCTATACAGCATGCGGGATTGTGGGCTATCATGGAGGTTACTGCGTGGAGGTTATGCCTAATGATGTGAATGCCCTATGAAGGTCTTTGGAAGACATACAAGAACGACATGTTGGACAGGATTGAGTAGGAACTTCGAGGCCATCTGGATAGTTATAATCTCACTTTTTATTTAATAGCATTCAGTATCAGCGTATTAGTTCACAATATCAGAATTGTTCGGCATTTCAAAGGGAATAAACGAAAAAATACTTGTACTAATTATTGGCTTGTATGTATTTGTTACTTTTCGTGATTAATGTGTACAAGAATATATCTCAGAATAATTAGGGCATATTATTTTATATGTATCTGTGTTAATCTCTTTAGTTTCATATGGCGGCCATATTAAGGTACGTAAATAGACCCAAAGTCACTGTGTTACAAAAATTACTTAATGTAAATTGAAAGAAAAGCGAATCAAAATAAGTCGGGCCCGGCATGTCCAGGTGGTTAGGGCTCTCGACTCATAATCTAAGGGTCGAGGGTTAGAATCTTTATCACTCCAAATATACTCGTCCTTTCAACCGTGATGGTCAATCCCTCTATTTGTTGGTAAAAGAGTATCCCAAGAGTTGGCGGAGGGTAGTGGTGACTAGCAGCCTTCCCTGTAATCCTATACTCTAAACTCTTACATTGCTTTGGCTTTGCAAATTCAAAAACAAATAAACAAAATAACTAGTGATGTTTCAGTATTATTCATTCTCAAATACAGTGAAGTTATTAATGATTCAGAAATGGACAAACGAAACGATCTCAGAGAAAGACAGTCGTGAAAACACAAGAAAAAATCTCAAGTGATGATGAAAACTTACGAGGTAATTCAAAGTTGAAACAAAACCAAAACCTTCCATCTCCTCCTTTTATTCAAAGGTCTCGAAGCGCATGACGAAGGGTAGTTTATACATTTATATTGAGCAGCGTGTGAATGTCAAAAATACTTTTCACATTAGTACCGTAACACTGATAGCCTTTTCGTATATCAGTGGATAAGTATTATGCAGTTAACAAATTATTCTATAGTTGCTATTACAAAATACACTTAAAAAAAAAGAAATCCAGATAAGAGGACAGAGAAGCAAGAGGTCATTATTGTGTCCAAACATGTCCACTAGAAGACACTCAGAGAGTTCAAAAGCCAACAGCAGTAGCTTCAAGAAGAAGCTTTCCAGATTAGTGAAGCATTTTAAGTACAGTTACCGAATATTGTGAAACGTTTAATAGTAAATACATTTGATTCCAAGTTGGATTCAAAGATTTGAGTGTCAATTGTTTCATTGTTATCAGTTTCATTAACCAGAAAAAGACAAATTTCATTTTTTTTATTCTTCTTCTTTAGTTCTTCTTCGATATGTTTTTGAATTCCGCGCAAAGCTGCACGAGGGCTATCTGCATTAGCCGTCCTTAATTTAGCAATGTAAAATTAGAGAGAAAACAGGTGGTCATCTCCACACACACACACACACCCCCGTCAACTCTCGGGCTTCTCTTTTATCACGAATAGTGGGATTGATCGAAACATTATAACACTCCCACGGCTGAAAGGGCGAGCATGTATGGTGTGACCGGGATTCGAACCCGTGACCCTCGGATTACGAGTCGAACCATGACCACCTAGCCAATATGCAGATGGCTGGTTATTCATGTGTTTTCAAACCGATTCGAATGATCGATAGTTTTAAAGGAACAACGTTTTACTGATAAGCTAAATCAGGAACATATTTCAAGTACAAGTACGCATCTTCAATCTTCAAAGGAGGAAAAATGATTTCGATTCGTCAAACACTCGTAGCTCCCTGCATCCATTCCGTTTAGTTTACGTAAATGGAGCAAATATCGGGCTCTTTGCCATATCTTGCTTGAAATGCATAATATTTGTTTGTAGTTTTAAATGTCCTCCGTCCCGATCTTATCAATGATGGCCAGACAACGGCGTGACGCTTTGGTGAAGTTGAGCGTTGGCCTCGCCCAAACAAGTACGCCTTGACATCCGTTTGGACGGCGTCTAAGTCGTTTCCGTGGGTAAATGCCACACCTGTTATAACGCGATCTGCCTGCTCGACTTGTGAAACAGATTAAAGACTGGTACCGATGAGGTCACGCGTTTTTCTTGGCTGTGTGCAATACTGCTTATCACCGTAGGCCTAAACCCCCCTTGTTTTCCTAAGTAGGACAGTAACAAAGAATTTTATATACGGCACGTTTCATGTACGTCATTTACTCGCGAAGAAAAATAATAAAATAAGCTAAAAGAACCGTTCAAGTGAAGATCGAAATCTAATTATGGACCGATCTGTAACAAGTCGCGATTTTTACTTCCTACACCGGTTTTAAGAAACGCCTGAATCAAACGCTCCAAGTTGTCATTAAGTGGTTTGTTCTGTTTTACTTGTAACAGTGTAACAGAAACGATGGATCATGGCTTACCCCTATCTTGTCTAATTAACTGCTTAAGTACTTAATTTTGTGCACACTAGAAGAAGCAATTAGAAGGAAAACACCGTCAAGAAACCTATTATAATATTTAATTTAAAACATATATAACCACGGTTATAAAAATTACCAAGCGTTACACTGCTGCTGTTTGTTTGTTTTTATTAACGTATTCACATTTAGTTTTTTAGTTGGTTGGGATATTCGCGCGAAGCTAGACGTCCTGAATTTAGACTAGAGGGAAAGCAGCTGGCCATCAGAACCCACGTCCACTATTGGACTCCTACTGTCTGACCAAATAATAGGATTTGACCACTTATTTTTTGTAGTGTAACTGTGGCCTAAAAGAGCAAAGGGCATTTTAAGTTGCAGGACACGAACCATGGACTCTCGGATTCATAGTACGACATTGTAATAATTACTGAAAGGTATATATGACATATACAGGGTGTCCCACAATTATGTGACGTATTACACACTTAACTCACAACAAAATAGTAACGGTAACTAGCTGAAAGGTTGTTGTGGATGAAGTGCACATGAATACGTTTTTTATTATTCTTGTTTTTGCCACACATCATGTGCCATCAGCGTATTTTAACATGTGTTCCACTTGTAGCCCTCGTGGTATCGAGTTGACACTTGATTTTTTTCCATGCGTTGGCCAATATATCTGATATCACAGTAGCTATATGATAGGTTATAGGTTAATGAAATGTTCCCAACCGAGACATGTTTGTTCTGTGGAAAATATTCTTTACCTAACACTCCAAAAACAAATTTTTAAGAGTGATATCAGGTAACCGTGCCGGCCAGGAGATCGGCCCATTGAGGCCCAGTTCTTGCTCCCTGACTGTTGTTAGTAATGGTACTATTAAATGGTGGATTGCTTCTATACACTCTACGATGTCATCTTTGTGCTATAATAGACGATTTAACCCCAGCTAGCCACAGGACACACATGACCTTCTCTATAGCTGTGTTAGTTAACTGCTTATTTGGTAACCTCGATTACACTTATATAGAATTTCATATGCCATTCATTGACTGAAGGTCCGTAATATTTACTGTATTGTGGTTTCGGTTTGTAATACAGAACGTATTCTTCATACATCCTGTGCATATAGTTTTCGACAGAGTATAGGACAACAAACGAAAATGAAACCCAAACTTACGTTCAAACTGAGGGCTTTGAAATTCATTGTTGTAACATTGTTGGGCCATCTAGCAGTTATAGTGATATTTTTGTTCTTAATTTTTCAACATGAAACTTCTTTTTCTTAATCATAAAATAAGGAAGAAACCATCTTTTGGTGATATTTTCAGATAAAGATTTATTGAGATTTCATCTGATTGTAAGTAACACAAAAATGCATAGTATTGTAGCTCAATTTTATAAAGTTCTTAGAAATAATATGAATGACTTGTAGCGCCATCTATCAACAATTAAGTACCATAAGGAAAGAATAAACGTAAACGAACATGCCTAATGCAAATATATTAAGCGCAACATTGAATATTTCAAAAGTATATTATTTACAGCTTTCAGTTTGTGTGTTATAGTTTGATGATGTGTGCAATCCTGAAACTGTATCAATACCGAAATGCATACACAGTTTTTCTCTCAAATATTAATGTGAAACAAAATTTCATAAATATCCCACGGGTATTTGCGGAATTTGAATTACCTTTATCACATTATCTTGGACAATAACAGACGGGAATGCTTATCATTAAGATCAGCTGCAAACACTGACAGAATTATATAAAAAATTACCAAATAATGTACAAAATAATGTACGTCTTTACGAACAAGCTTATATCTCATACTGGTATACCAGATAGATACACGGAAGGTCTGTAGTCGTGTTTTGTCGTTGGTGATCGTTTGCACTCGAACCGACTACCACACGGTTTCTGTAGTTAGATAAGGACGTCAGTGACAGGAACCGAGCTTCTGTTGAAACTAAGTGGACACCTTCAGTTTGCTAAAGTATTTTTAGAGGCTGACTGTGTCTGGTAACAATAATCTCGTTACATTGAACACAGCAGCGTTCATGTTTTTAGGAACTTAGCTGCTGAAACCAACTATCAATTATGACAGAAAACATTTACCTTAAATCACGATAGAAAAACTTAGCATTTACTTACCACATTTTAACTTTCAAATCATTCCACGCTTCAGCCGGTTTGAGAGTGGTGATTCTACTCGCCGTGGGAGCGGGTGGAGTGCACCGAACGAGAAAAGGCCTCCCGCTAGTACAGCGGTATGTCTCCGGATTTACAACGCTAAAATCAGGGGTTCGATTCCCCTCGGTGGGCTGAGCAGATAGCCCTTTGTGGCTTTGCTATACGAAAAAATACAAATTCAAATCATTATAGAAAAACTTTGCATTCTAACACGTGTTAAGCTTTAAATCACCTCGAAAAACTTCTCATCTGTTTACTACTGTTAACCATTAAATCATAAGTTAGTCCTGCGCGATAACACTAGATTTTGGAGCCAGAGAGCCTGTTTCGAATTTTTGCGAAACCATGAAGTACTTGTTTGTTACATCACAAGAGTGAATGTCAATTGCTTAGCATAGATGACGGTTTGTAAGGTGCTGTTGACTTGTACCTTTCCGTCATTCAAACGAAGGGACGGTATTAAGTAACTTTAGTAAAGGTGTCATAAAAGTCTGGTATGGCCAGGTGGGTTAAAGCATTCGACTGGTAATCTACAAATCGTGGGTTCGAATCCCCGTCGCACTAAACATGCTTGTCCTTTCAGCCGGGGGAGGGCGTTATAACGTGACGGTCAATCCTACTGTTCGTTGGTAAAAAGAGTAGCCCTAGTGGTGGGTGGTGTTGATTAACTGCCTTCCCTCTAGTTTTACACTGTTAAATTAGGGACGGCTAGCTTTGCGTGAAATTAAAAAAACAAACAAACTTTGTCTTGAATACAGATACAAATACACTTAGATTACCGATTTTTTATACCATTACTCGCTAGTGGAGCTTACACAGTGGGCCATATTGAGTAATTTGATAGTTTTTCGTTGTAACTCATTGACCGGATGAAATTGGGTGGTATGTAACGGATTTATTGCCATATATTTATTTTAATATTTATGTTTGTTTCAATTTAATGTATGTAACTTATAGTGTTAAATATGTGTTGCGAAATTTCCACCTATTCCCTAAGTCCATAGAAGTTTCTTGAGTATTAAAATCAACAATTTGTGTAAGTAAAATATATTGCTGCTATCTGAACTTTCTAGGACCCCGTTTAAAATTTATTAATCGACACGCCAAGTGACAGTTTTCATATTGTTATTAGTTTGCCACAGTTAGGCTACTGAAAACCTCAGAAGCTGTAACTGTGATAAAAGCTTATTGGTCGGGAAACTACAGTAAAGTTTATAGATTTAGAACATTATAAACCTGTTTAACATCAGAGAATGAACTTCGGACGTTAGTATTTTTATGAGGACATTAGGCATCTCCGCCGAAGAAAAGTCAGTTTATAAACAGCATGAGAATAAAAAGAGAGCTACCTCGTTTATAAACCCAGAATTAATTCGCTCATTGTGAACCGTCAATAAAATATTCAGTTCCAGACCAGAATCATTACAAATCATTATTTGTAATAACCATTATTTATAAGTTTGTAATTTTTTTTTATTGATACATTATTTTGTGGATGGGTGTTTTCTCATAGCAAAGCCACATCAAGCTATCTGTTTTGTTTATCGAGGAGAATCAAACTATTGATTTTAGCATTGTAGATCAGAAGACTTACCGCTGTCCCAGCGAGGGACAGTTATTATTTGTAATAACTATATGTAATAACCGTCATTATAAATTGTATTGTTACTTGTGTGTTCAATTATATTTGTGTTAAGTAGGAAAACTGTGTGGATAAATCTTGTTGGCAAGTATCATAAATATAATACATATCGACATACTATTAGCCTTCAAATTAAAATTAAAACATAATTCTATTGGGTTAAAATCAATAGGCCTTCAATTTGCTGTTCTACTTTTATTATCTCACTATTTCAGTCATTCATCTTGCTAAAAAATTAACTTGAAAAGGTGTTTTTTAATCTTAAAATAGTAGAAGAAATTGCAACATACAGTTCATTCCCCTAAAATTTTCTGGTGTTTCACACGCAGATAAAGAGCTTTAGGTTTCTGTTCATTTTGTGTTGTTAAACTCAAAGCTGGATTATTGGCTAGTATTTGCGCTTTACCAATCATAGGCAAAGGAAACCCATTTGCGAAATTAAGAGCACGCAGACATACCGCTTAGCCACTAGGTAAATAAGGGCTTAGGATAAGTCAACCCTCAGATGACTTGAGTCATTTTGCCGTATTGGTGTTAACAGGAGACCTATAGGACTTATCAAAATAATACTAATAATTTACCACTAGCAAAGACCCACAAAATATTTGCTGTTAAATTAGTATCTTTATTGCAACAGTACTTTTTTAAATACATAAATTTTAGAGTAATACAAACTAATTATAATATTTGACACCGAAATCTGTAAGCCTAACATTAAGCTTTTATTAAGTAAGGCCTACATTTGATAAGGAGACGAATTAACGATATAACTTGCGTACATTTTTTGCTTGGGATTAGCTAGGGCTAAATTTTAGCGTACTTAATACTATTAACAAAAAATTTATAATGTTGTTCGACGACCTAACGTTAGGCTTATATAAGCCTTTTGATAAACCGCTAATACGTTGTTGTATGAAATGTCTACAAAACCTCACTTACATCCGATGAAACGAAGGATGTGCAGACGCATTAGATAGTAAAGTGCGCGCACATTTTTAGAATAAAATAACTACTGAATATTATTACAGTAGATTTGAACAACGATTTTGTTAACGTCAGGATACTAACGTTTTGAAGACTTCTACTTCATGTTTCTGTATATGTACTTCTGTTATAAAGAAAAATAAAAAGTAGTTTGAGGAGTATATAGGCCTTATTTGCAGCACAGACACACGCGCCCTCTTTGTAACGTGGAAAAGAATAACATTCTTTCGGTTCCTTGAAAATTTTCCTCTCACTTGTATTTAGATTGAAAACAAAAACAAAAAGGATAAGAAAAGAAAGAAAACACTGGAACACACAACAAAATTCTGATAATGGAGAGAGTATAGGGTAAACAAAAACTTAATTACAAAAATAATTAGAACATATGGGTCTATAATTCACTTGATCGGAAAACGTAATAATGCCCCAGGATGGGATGTGTTAACACTAGATTTATGGCTGATAGTATCCAGTGTAATACACTTTTTGTGGGCTCTGTTGACACTTCTGATTAATCAATCAGACAACGCTTAAAGCGACAGAGAAACAATCTGCTCCCTGCTTTTACCTTTAGGGATTAAGTCTAATTTCTCTTCGGCATAAGGGACACGTGATTTGGATTTTGCCTAAAACAACTTTTAAACATTATTTTTATATTACACCTTTTTCATATCAATTATATTGATTAGATGAGTATTTCAAAAGCCTTAGAAATACAGGTAGTTTGAAAAGTGATGAATAATAGCTTATCAAGAGTAAACTACGTAAATCAAATGTAAAATCCAAGCAGAAATGAATGAAAACTAACTTTATACAGGAAGTTGTTTAAGATAAATGAAAAGGTAAAGATGCAGAGTAGCCTTCATAAATGTAACAAAAAAAAGCTATGTTCGTGATCCATTGCTGCGAAAACGCGATCCACAATCGAAGTCATGGATGCACCCTAAGCGACACTGTCAGATCTAACTATTCGATTAGAAAAGAGTGCCCAAGGAATTGTAGTTGGGTGCTGTTTACTTGCTGCTTCTCTGCTAGTCTGATGAACACCCACTACTCCAAAGGCCTGACAGGCACAGAATTTTGGTTTTCACAAAACATAGGTTAAAATTGAACAAGTAGATAAATTCGTAGGTCTATACCATAGTGGATTAATGCAATCTAAAATGAAAATTTTAAATTAATCATATCAGGAGTTCGAGGGACCAGCCGCCACTGACGGTTTGATCTCCTTTTAAATACAACACAGATATTTAAGTCCACATTGTAGTGTTCAACTCATTGCATTTGGCTCAGTGTAAAGATAATTTTATTGATTTGAGGCTTTCAATACGTTTAGCGAGTCGGGGATATAACATTCTTTATTGTTGCTCTATACAATAAAAATCTCCGATGTCCATTCTGTAAAAAAAGCTAGATTCTGATATCCAGTCCTGATGCAAGTTCTGCAAACAAAACAATAACATCAAGCAAATAATGATAAACTTTATCCATCTATCCGTGAGAAATTACAAACTTTTAGGTCATGTCCTGGGGTCTCCTTGTCATAAAATTTAACCAAAATTCCATTTAACCTTTTAACTATTAACAAAAAAGAAATTTCTTCTTAGAGTCTTCGGAGTAACAGGTCCTCGTCAACCAGTTCAGGATTGGAAGGCTAAGTGTAGGTCGCGCTTTTCTAGGTTTAACAAAAATGAAAAAAATTCTATATTATCCCAAATTCTTTTATAACTACTTAAGACAGGCAAGCAACAGAAGAGATAAACAATCGCTGTGTAGAGCAAACAAAGTTATTCGCACTATAAGAACTTGTCATTGATCGTAGCATTTTTTAAATAGGAGATAAATATATCAATTTAAAATGTATAGAGAAATATTCTTTCATGGTTCAAGTAATTGTATCACTTCTGTCACATCAAATACGTGGGGGCGTTATAACGTTACTATCAATCCCACTATTCGTTGGTAAAAGAGTAGCCCAAGAGTTGGCGGTGATTGATAATGACTAAGTGCCTTCCCTCTAGTCTTACATTGCTAAATTAGGGACGGCTAGCGCAGATAGCCCTCGAGTAGCTTTGTGCAAAATTAAAAAAAAAAAATCTAGCTTTGTGCTCAAATACAATCAAACAAATATTCCTACATATGTGCTGAAGAGCTTGAAATCTAGATTATTCCACCATTTTAGTAAAAATAAAAATCGTTATTGGATACTACAACAATTTTACTTTTGACAGCTTTAATTTGTGTGAAAAGGTATTTGAATCAGTTTTCGTACGTTTTAACATTATTTGTTGAAAGCGATAAAATGGACTTCTAACCTGCTTTTTTTTAACCAAACAGCGCATTGTTACAAAAAGAAGACAAAATTAATTTAGTGTTCTTCAAATCTGTTTCGTAATTAACATTGAATTCACCACAAAAAAAGTGAGGGGAATATGTAATATAATGTCCTCAAACTTCGATTTCTTATCTTAAAACGCCAGTGCGATCGTGAGAAAGTAGGACATAGATCAAGAGGTACCTCAAGGCCAGTAACTGTGCATGCTACAGAAAGGAAGACACTTAAAAAAAAAAACAGCAACAAAAACACGGTAAAGACTACGGAGAAACACAATCACTAACTTCCGTGTAATTTAAATGTTTCGTGAAACGACCATGTTTTTACAAAAACGTTATAGAATTTTTGGACGTAAAGGATCCCTAAGACGTAAATTGATGTTTCTAATTACTTTAATTTGCGAGTCATACTTCACGGTCTTATAGTTTGTCTTTTATTTTTCAATTTTGACGAATAATGACCTGAATTTGGTCATAACGTATATAAAAAATAAAATCCTTTCACGACGTGGACTCGACCTTAGACGCTGACGTCACAAAAGGAATGACATGCTGATTTCTGAGTGCGATGAAGGGTAATGTGGTGTATGACGAGACTTATATATTCAGTAGTGAATTAGGAAGAAAAAAATACTGTCCTCACTTGTAAAATAACCTACTTTCTAAACTTTCTGCAGCGTTTTGGCGCCATGAACATGACCTACAAGATTTTGGTATACAATCTTTAGAAGAGAAAATATATATGGGCATATAGACATATAGGCATGCATTTGTACAAACTGTATCCTAATATGACTTCCTGTCTATCCATTCAAATGTTTCATCAATCAACCTGATAATTTATCGAACTGTGATTTCAGTACTTTTTAGACATATAATTAAGACGTAGTTTTCATTTCTGTGGAAAAGTCTGTGTGTGTGTGTTTTCTTATAGCAAAGCCACATTGGGCTTCCTGCTGAGCCCACCGAAGGGGATCGAACTCCTGATTTTAGCGTTGTAAATCCGTAGAGTTACCACTGTACTAGTGTGGGGGGGGTATTTGGAAAAGAACTAGCTCACTGATATAACGCATTTTATATCTGTATAGTAGAAATTACATGATATTGTCGCGTATTTTATTCCTATGGATTGGCCTTACTACCTGTCCATACCAGGCCATCACGCAAGTTTAATGTTTTGTTTTCATTAACTGAAAGTTCAGTGATTGATGGAAACCTTTAGCTGCACGAGGACCTATTCATGACTATTTCTATAATCCTTCATTTCAAATGCACTGTTTTCCTAATTCTTTCCTTCTTCATTTATGAGTACTCTATAGTAACCCTAACCGTAGTATTACATATTTATGTGATTGTGCAGTTACAAGTTTCGATTTTTAATTTTAACTGGTCTTGTTCCTTTAGTCTTTTGATTAATTTTTGCTCTAAAAATACTTCTGGAAAGTTTATATTTAAACTGACTAAATACATGGAGAAAGAGAGAGAAAAAACACGACAGAACAGCGTAATTTTTATTTTCGATTCCGTTATTTTCAAACAGTCACCATAGAATATTCATGGCTAATTTGTTTCCTGTACAGCACAAACCGTATTTGACCTTTCTTTCTCACGCATGCCAGTACTATCCGCGTGGTCTATTGACTTAATTTTCTTTTGTCCAAGTACAGGGTCGTAATTTAACTATTACTACGTAGTGGAACAGTGATCATCATCCCACAATTGTAACCGTAATGATGTGCTTTTAAACATTTCGTTATTGATAGAAAATTCAAAACCAGCAGCGCGCGGAGAGAAGGAAGGAGTGCTTTGGGACGGCAAAGGAAGCACCTGCTCTCTTTCCCTCCTGGTGACAATGATGCATGCGTTAAAACGTGGTAAATCAGATAATCAAACCGCGGGTTCCCATCTTTATTATCCGCCTATGTCATAATTATCAGCACATTAACTGTGTATTTATTTGGGAGGATATGTGTGTGTGTGTTTTCTTTCAGTAAAGCCACATTGGGCTATCTGCTGAGCCCACCGACGGGAATCGAACACCCTGATTTTCGCGTTGTATATCCGTAGATTTACTTCTGTACTAGCGGGGGGTGGGGTGGCGGAAGGATATCAAAGAACCGTGATTGCTTGTTGTGTTTTTTTCTTAATTTCGTGCAAAGCTACACGAGGGCTACCTGCGCTAGCCATCCCTAATTTGGCAGTGTAAAACTAGAGGGAAGGCAGCTAGTCATCACCACCCACCGCCAACTTTTGAGCTAATCTTTTACCAACGAATAGTGGAATTGACTGTAACATTATAACGCCCCCACGGCTGAAAGGGCGAGCATATTTGGAGCAACGAGGATTCACACCCGCGAATTTCATGTCGAGTGCTTTAACCACCTGGCAAAGCCAGACCATGTGTATTTTTCTTATAGCAAAGCCACAACTGGCTTTCTGCTGAGCCCACCGAGGAGAATCGAACCCTTGATTTTAGCGTTGTAAATCCATAAACATATCGCTGTACTAGCGGGGGGAAGCCAGGCCTCTATGATTAGTACTAAATATGTTTGACGAGATGTCGGTGAATTTTCAATCCCGTTTTATGAGAATTTATTCTTAAGATGGCGCCACAATGCAGATGAATCACAGTTCAAAATGTTAACGTTCAATGTTCAAATGAACAAAAATATTTGAGCGTTCAATCTGAATAATAGTCATTGAATTTATTTTTTCTTATTATCATGAAACTTATTCATTTATACAAAGTTTTAAAATCTTAAGTTCTTGGAGAATTATAACTGAAAACTACTTCATTTAACCTTACCATATCGACACAGTAAAGTTTACGTATCATATACAGATGGGACAGAAAGAAGGAAGTGTTTGAAAATGTAGTGTTATGATTTTGAATCTTGAGTCATTTTGAATACGAATACACACAACGTAATATTTTGAGTTAAAAGAAAAAATTTTAATACGTTACTTATGACTATATATATATAGCATATAAAAGTAGTCATTCTGTAGCTTGACTTGGCTTTACCGTTTTTTACGACCCTGCTATCAACGCTTTCTAAATTATTTAAGAATCAAACAATTCGAGAAAAGACAGAGTTGTGAACCTGACGATGACAGAAGAAGGTCGAAACGTTGTTTGCTCCTCTACGTAGAGTTTTCTCTGTCCATACCAGCCGTTTTTACATATATATAAGCACCTCTAATATTTTAATTAATTTAAAAAATTACTGCTTTTTATTTGTTAGTTTTTGTACCAAACACTTAAATTACTCAATGTAATATACTGTGTGTATCACACACGTAGTGATAATGTAAAAACAAATAGTTAATTGAGGCTTGAATATTTCTTAAACTTTATTAATAATACTGAAGTGTATGTTTTCTTTTAGCAAAGCCACACCGGGCTATCTACAGAACCCACAGATGGGAATTGAACTCCTGATTTTAGCGTTGTATATCCGAAGACATACCGCTGTACTAGCAAGGGGCGATAATACTGAAATGAATTCACAGATGAAATTATAGAATTATTAGTTTTATTGTTTTACACATATGTTGTATTCGATGAATAAAACGCATTAAAATTAACACACATATATAAACAATTTCAAATATTTATTTGAACTGTAAAACCTTTTACATTATTATCACACGATTAGATTGGTTCTAATAGCAGAATATCTTGGATTTTTCTAGATCAGTATAAAAAAAGAACGGTGCATTTATTGTCTTCTGTATAAGTTACGTTGTTTTATTTACTGTGACGCCCCCCAGTGGCTCAGCGGTATGTCTGCGGACTTACACGCTCAAATCCGGGTTTCGATACCCGTGGTGGGCAGAGCACAGACAGCCCATTGTTTAGCTTTGTGTTTAATTCAAAACAACATCTTCCTTTGTTCATGTGAGATTAAACTAAACTTTTAAATAAATTTTACACTTGTAATAGTGCAGTATGCACTATTTAATCCAGGAGGATCTGCACACCTGAGAAAGCTCAGGAGTTAATATAAGTCTGTAGGCAGCGCGATACGTGCTCTTTTAACGAAGTCTAGAGCGGGCTGGGTTCTAGACGCCAATGAATTTTACGCTTTAAAACCCCTAAAAGACAATATGAAACGTCAATATTTTATTAATTTCAGTTTTTAAGTTGTTCCTTATTTATTAGCTACAGAAAATCACCTTAAGTAATTTGGGGAACGATAAAGAAACGCTCCCTCGCTCGTTTAAGCACTCAAACCAAAATCTACCAGCATCACTTTATTATACTTATAAAACGAAAACATTATATATAGAATAGTTTGTCATGCATAACTAGCAATTGTGTACTATGTTATAATTTTGAACTTTGTCGAAAGCAACTTACGTTGGCATTTTAAAGCTAAAGCAAACACGATCGTTTTCACCGTCTGAATAATATATATTATTTAAAAATAAACAGAACAATTTAAAATTACGACCACTTTTTCAGTTTATTTCATTACAATTTATTATTAATATATATTTTGTTTTTATAATATTTCTTTTGCTCTTTTGTTTTGTCGTTTAAGTTTTATATGTGGCAGCACATTCGTTTAACATGTTTGAATTAGATGAAGAGTATTGCGTAACGTGTAGAAAAATTAAATTGTATTCACGTGATTGATTTTAAATTGGAGTTTGTTTTTTCAAAAAAGAAAAACCAACTTAATATCCTAACACGTAAGAAAAAGTGAGAATACTTAGTCGTACAAAATGGAAATCGCAAATACTGAAAACAAGAAAGGTTTGAATCTACGCTCTAATCTAAGTTTAATTATAATGATAACAATAAACAACTAAACTGAAGCGAAGAAAACAATTACAGTAACAGGACATAAAAGTTTGACCTCTGCTAATGTTACATCACCTCATATTGAATCAAAGTTTAAGTTCTAAGCTTACTTTAAACCATTGCGTGTAACTGTATTATAATAATGTATCGTAACTTAGGTAATATTACTAATAACAGTAATGTGCTTACAAGTTCTAGTTACTCTTATATGCACGTAAAAAGCAATACTTCATGTTTTTAGAATCTTCATAATAAAAGCAAATATACGGTAGGCCACATTTAGTACAACAGATTAACAGTTTAGTATTATTTATATAAATATTAAAGTACTCTGTTTGTTCATGTAGCTATTTTACAAGGTGTGAATGGATTTTAATCAAAATTGGTGTGAAGGTTTATTAAACAAATACAGGGGTTCGTACACATTTTCAGTTGTGTATTCTGTGTTTTTTATGGGTATTTCAGCTTCTTTTCTTAACCACTACATCACCACATGTGAGTACCTCTTCTTCAAATTTGCTATGAAGATTTATTGTGTCCATTGGGAAATGCATACAGATTTTCAGTTTTGCATTTTGCAGTTTTTGTGAGGTTTTTGTTTGTTTTTTAATCATTATTTCTCCCCCTGTTAATAGATCTTTACTTAATTTGGCATAAAGATTTGTTGGATTCATGCAGATTCTCGAAATTTCACAGTTTGCATTTTTGACAATTACATATGAGGAAAGCAACTTTTCGTACCATAATATAACCAATCATTAATCATGAATTTAAGTTATTTCTGTATGGAGAACAGGAACTCCTACTAGAACATCAATAAATGAATACGTGGTATTTCATTTCCTCAGCATATCAACACACTGCATACTAATATAATAATACACAAAAAGTATAAAAATAGATAGGATGTTTAAAGACATAATTTATTTGTTACTTTTTTTTTAAATTAGTAGTAAAATAACATTAAACGATATATCTTTTCAAATAGGTTGTTAAATTCAACATGATTAGGACAGTTCAAAAGAGATTATAAATTTTGGCAAACGTGGGGAATTGGGGATGGAGAGAGGTAGATTTGAGTTTGATGAAATAAATGGGGCAGCCATGATGGACCAAGAGGCTCCTTGTTGCACCTCAAATGTTATATTATTCTTATACATTTAGGCCTTTCCTAGTGTTTTAACAGCCCATGCTGGCTGGACTATTACATAATTTTCTTTTCTTTAAAGATAACAGTAATATTAGTAGTTTAGTTGAGAGACAAAGTAAACATCAACATTAGTGACATTCATTTATGTGTCTTTTTGCCAGTTGCTGTGAATTTGGTGGAAACTGCACAAAATTTTGGTGGTACTCGACTTGTAGAGTGTTCACAATCATCAGCCAAGCCTCATCTCGATCTTGTGGAACTAGCTCAACAGATACAGACAGTAAGTGGAAAGCTGTAAAGGTATCTAACAAAATGGAACTAATTATTTTTGTGTTTCAGTCTTACTATCTGCATTTCTGTTCGTACATTCTGTAACTGTATTAAACACTTGTAATTTTTGTGCTTACAAGTACAGATCTATATACTTTTAATCTTAAGCAGTACTGATTTTTTTTAATTGTTTAAGATTAGTTATGAGCTTATTTTAGTAAAATGTTAATTATGTGCAGATTTAGAGAAAATTGCCTTTGTTTTTTTTTAAAAAAATTAATAAAAACTGTTTTAAATTATAATTTATTTTTAATGATTTTTGAAAAGTAACACCTAGTGTGTGTGGATAAGTTTTATGTTTTTGTACAATAACTATTCATAAGTTTATATTCAGAACTGTGACAGAAAATTTCTTTATTTACCTTTAACTAGAATTTTATTATTATTTGATTGATGGAATATTGGATTATGTGTTTGTCTGACCACACAGGAAAAATGAAATAGTTGATAGCATACATTAGTACTGTATTGCAGACAAAATATGGTCATTTGATAGTCTTGAAATTTAAAATATTATTTACAAGTTATATAGATTTTTTTTACCTGTTTTCAGAATTTTTATTGTTGGTTAATTAAGTATGATATTGCTAATTTTAAGTTGTCTCGGTAGTTTTGTTAGTTTTTCACAACTTTTTATTATCGAAATAGCTACATTTTACCCCTAACTAGAACTGGTGATTTATTGGGTACAACAACAAGGAGTCAGTTGCAGCTGACAGAGCTGAAAACTGTATATGTGTGTTGTTTACACACTATTTAATATTTTGTCACTTGAAAGCAGCCCCTTGCTGGTACAATGGTAAGTCTACAATACTAAAATAAGGGGTTTGATTCCCCTCTGAGGAGTCAGCAGATAGCCTGGTGTGACTTTGTTATAAGAAAACACACACATGCTTGAAAGCATGAGAATTTGAACAACAATAAATAAAGAAATCGAAACAGTGATTTACATAAAGCCATTAAAAGCAGTTTTGTGATAGCCTGATAAATTATAAACAATTAACATTTTAACAGCCATGCTTTAACACATGCAGATTAAACGCCATGAAATAACCTTAGTCAAGTGTTAATCTTAAGAAGCTTTTGACTGAGTTTAATTTCATTCATATTCAGTACAATAAATAACGCTTTTGCCAACAAATGCTTAACTTTGTCAGGTATAAAAGTCTTCAGTGTAGGTAGTATTATAAAATAACTTATTTTGTTTGTAATTCATTAAAGTTGAAGCTATCCAAATATTATGTCAAAGAAAAGTTACTAAACATAAAACTAACTGTTATGGGAGTGAGTGACCCAATTGTTGTTATATTAGAATGAAATGGACAGTTTGAAAGAGATAAGGAGAATAACTTGTCAAAGAGTGTTCTAAATTAATTGAACCCACCTGTGTGGACTCTGAAAAAAGGCAGATAATCATTGGAAACTCAGGATCTAACAGTCACACATAAGTGAATTATACATGAATTCTGTGGAGATAAAGATAGCTCAGCTACCAGCTGAATTCTGAGGTAATTTATTTGGACTAAGTGGAATTTTGATGAGAAGAAAAGAATTGTTTAGTTTTTAAGATTTAGTAACAATCTACACAGCATAAAGAATTTTTGTAAATACATTCAGTTTGTTTCAAACACACACACACACACACACACACTTATATAATTCTAAAAACAAGTGGAGTTTGTTTTATATGCAAAAACGGCTTGTTTTGGTTCAGAAAATATTTTAAATAGAACCCAAATGAGCCGTTTTTGCATATAAAATTCTCAACATCACTGATTGGAAGTGGAGTTTGTGCTGTTCATACATTTTAAAGTTCATCCCCAACATGTCACAGACTTCTATTGCATAAGAATGTTTAACCCAACACTCATACATTTATATTATATATACTACTAAAAAAGTAGTTTCTGATATGGTTTTAAGCACTCTCTCATTCTAATTCACATGAAGTGTATAATGATTGTATTTTAATTTTTTTAACAGGCTGACAATTTCACTAAAGCCAATGCCTGTAGCAAGTTAAGTGTTATTGCAGAACAAGTCAGGTTCTTACAAGAGCAAGCAAGAAAAGTGTTGGAAGAAGCTAAGAATAACTCTGATCTTCATCATGTAGCTTGTAATTTTCGCAAAATACCGGGCAGTGTTTATTATTTGTATCAAAGGTCCTCTGGTTATCGATATTTTTCAATGATTAGTCCTGAAGTAAGTGTTTTTTTTTGTTTTTTTTATAACTAATATAAACTTATTGTAGACAATGATAATAGCGTGTGTGTGTAGATATAAATATAAATATCAACAGATCTGATAATATATGACTGGTCAAAACTGACCACTTATATCACTGGTTGCCACAAATACATCCTCTCTCCTTTTTTTTTTTTTTTTTTTTTTTTTTACTATTACAAGCAACAAAAAATATTGTAAATTATACTATCTAACCATTCTTGTAATTTATTCTATCTTACCATTCTAGTGTTAAAATTTCAAATTCTGTTTTTATTAAGTTTAGTAGGCTTAGCTGAACAGATACGAAGTCAACTGTCAGTAACAATGTTTGTAATAATAATAAATTTTCACCAACATATTCAGAGGCTAAGTGTGCCATGAGTTGTTTTTTTTACAACTGGGAATATTTTGTACAAATCATTATTTGTAAGTAACACAACTCTGTTGAATGAATCTTTGAATGTGGCCTGCATAACTTTCTGCAAAATGAAAATCCAAATTAATTTATTATCCTGTTACTTTAATCATGTATTTCAACCATGTACTTTCAGGGGCTAATCAAAATAAACACGAGATTTGTTTATTTAATATTTGCTTGAAAAGTTCGCAATAGAATGATTGTAGGGCTAATAATACTGGGCTGTCAGAGATATTTGGTTAAAATATTGAAATTAAATAAGGTTCAGAGATGGTTATATGGTTAATTTTTTCACTTGATTTAAATTTGTAAGATTACTTAGTGTTATGAAGAAAACTGCAATTGTAATTACTGATACTTTGCCTTGTAGTTTTACGATATTTCTTAGCTGCTCTGCATTTGAATATATTATGCAATTCTTTGTTTATGTAATTACTGTGCCTTTCTGTGAAAATGATAGTTCCAGTTCTCTTTTAATGCAAGTTTCCCAATAGAACAGTGGTAATTGTACAGAATTAGTGCTAAAATACAGGGTTTGAACCCCCATGGTTGGCACAGTAGATAGTTCAGTGTAAGTTTGCTTTAAAAAACAAACTTTATATGTAATTTCTCTGTAGCTTCCTTATGTGTATGTGATTCTACACTGTAGTCCTTTTGGTATGTGACTACTTTGTAGCTAAAAGCTGCTGGCCAAAATCTTTAGGCCAATTAACATAAAGAAAAAAATGTGCATTTTGCATTGTTAGACTCAACCACTTATTTGAGTAGAGCTTCGAAAGATGAAAATTAAGAAAAAGGAAAATAAAATGAAAAACTTTTTAGCATTTAATAGGGAAAATATGAACCCTATGAAATTAGCCTCAGTACTAGCTGATCAAAAGTTTAAGATCATACCAACAAGAAGTTCTAAACAGGGTAGGAATTGCCACACAAGAGGTCTCTGTAGTGAGTTGCACAGAGGTCATTGCGAATAACTGCAAACATTCGCTTTTGCATGTTCGATATAAGCATTTGCAGAAGACTGGCTGGAATGTTATTCCAAGTGGTGAAGATAGCTTCATGAAGATCATGCACTGTTTAGAATTGACGTCCATTTCGATAGACTTCCCTTGCCATCCACCCCCAAACATTTTCAATGGGGTTCACTTTCGTGGTGTTGAAGGAGGCGTGGCCTTTGAAGACGTTTACGGTTTTTAAATGCCTTTCTCTTGTAGATACTGTCTTATTGTTTTTGAGCTGCATTCTTCATCCATAAAAGCCTTAATCTGGTTCAGTGATTGGCTGGTGTCTTGCCGGACAACCTGTCGAATCCTCCTGCTCAACGCCGGTGAAATTTTCTTGGGCCGACCACTTGAAATTCTTGTTCCGTATCCCTCAGATTCTTTTAAGAAATTTGCAACAGCAGTTTTACTATGCCCAATCTCACCAGCGATGGCACATTGAGAGAGACCTTACTTTTGCAGCTCAACAATTCTGCCACATTAAAACTCTGTCAACTTTTTAATCTTTGCCATGTTTTTACCCAATGTAACACAAGAGATGTCAGTGGTAGATGTTGACAATGCTAATGCTTGAACACAAATGACTAAATTTCATTATGTGTTTACCGATTAATGCTTCGTTTCAGTATGGTCTTAAACTTTTGACCAGCTGGTATTTAGGCTAATTTCATAGTGTTCACACTTTCTCTATTAAATGCTAAAAATTTTATTTTTATTTTCCCTTTTCTTATTTTCATTTTTTGAAGCTCTACTCAAATAAGTGGCTGAGTCTAACGATGCGAAATGCATATTTTTTCTTTATGTTCATTGGCCTTAAGGTTTTGGCCAGCAGTGTATTTAGTATGCCAATGCACTCTCTTAATGAATTATTGTGACTGTGTGCTAATTCTGTATGTGACTGCTTTAGCACTGGTTTGTTTGTTTTTTGTGGCTTTTCTCAAACCATAATTTTTATTGGCTGCTCTTTTTGTGTGATCATTTAATTAACTTTGCACTTAACTCGATCTGCTTGTCTTCTTTTGTGCATGACTGTTTTTATACATGACTCAACTTCTAGCTCTTGTAAATGTAGTGAATAGTTTCCTCAGATATTTACCTCAGTTGTGCTTTCCTGGTTATTTCCTTTATAAGTGATCTAATCCATTTTTAGAAACCTGATTCCATAGTAGGTGCAGAATATTTACAAATCTCCCTTTCATTTTATTAAATATCCTACACCCCTCTATCCTTAGTTTTGCCTTATTATGAATACATTACAAGTTTCGTGAAATAGACAAAACTATATGTATCTAGAATTTAAGGTGTTTGGGTCTATGCTTCATGTTATTAACTTTGGTATTATGGATGGGGATCTGTATGATTCCCGTCAGCATTTCAAACATGTGTTTCTAAATTATTTATGTACCACATTTTGCATAGCTTGGCTTATCATGGCTTGTTTGTTATAAGGTTTCTATTAACTTAAAGAACTTTTATCCAAAAACACCATCAGTATTAGTAGAATTAATTCAAATAATTACTATTGAAGTTTCCTGTTTAAAACTTTAAAAAAATTCACTTAAGGTTGGGCATTTCATTAGATTGAATTTTATAACAGGCAAAAACATAAAATTAATATAACACAATATGTGGTAACAGGTGAGAATTGTAACCATGACATTAGGAAAAATAACAGACAATATTATGTCAAGTTCAAACTACATTTTTTACATGTTGAGCAGAATATTGGAACATAAAAACACACACAAACAGTATTTATTTTAGCTTCTGGCAATATTGCTGTAAAAGTGAGCATAAGTGAATAATGTAAGGCACTTTTTAGGGTGGTAATAAACCTGAGAAGATATGCTGAATTTAATCTTGCCTAAGAGAAGTGATTAATATATACTTAAGTTATTAGGGGCAACTCTTCCAAAAGGTACAAATACTGACATTGGTTGGTCATCCCATCAGTGAATTATAGTAAGGTACATTCCTAAACTCACTCACTGTACTTAGCCAAAATATTTCTCTGTCAGAACTTGTGGGAAAGTTTATAAATATTCAAGGGAAATAACTTTCAAAAGTGTGTAGTTAACCAAACAAACCTTCAGCCCAAAGCTATTTTCCTACATGCAAAAATGAACATACTTCTACAGAAATGTGTATATCTGAATCGTTTTTTTCAAATTTACGTGAACTAAAACTGCACATTTTCAAAAACTAAGAGGAAAAAAAAACTTGGTATTTTCTCTTATATTACACATTTACTTTTTTTGAAATTACTTTTAAAAGTAACTGTTTCTCACTTTCACTTTCTCTGAGAAATAAATATCTATTGATAGAAAAATGTTCATGCATAAAGAATAAATGAAGAAATACGACTTAATGAGTAAACGGTATTTGAATTAGAAAAACAAACAAAAAGTGATTTTGTTACTGCAGGAGTGGGGAGGTTCTTGTCCTCACAATTTTCTGGGCTCATTCAAACTTGAGCACGACCTTTCTTGGACTCCATCTGGTGACATTTCTCGGAAGAGTGAAGAAATGGCAGCCATTGAGAAGATCCTTCATGCTTCAGAGGTGACTGGTAAAAGTACAGTAGCTAATGGGGTTCAGATCAGTATTGAAGTTAGTGAAAAATAGAATTGAAATGTAAACTAGAATCAATTTCACAAGACAATAGTCTACTCTACACATACCAAATCTCAGATATTGTAATTTGCTTACTGTAGGTTTTTATCCATTAGAAGTAGAATAGTCTGTTTTATTTTGTTTTGTTATTGGTATATTTTTCACTTTTGTGTAATATAGGCTAAATAAACATATTACAACTTAAACTTTTAGTGTTTAAGGTTGGCTTTTCGATGAATGATTATTCCTCTGGAATTTTCTGTATATATGTAAATCATATTGCTCGAAAAGTAAGTATCATCCTGAAGTGTACATCTGCTAGATGCCTAATGAAATCCACAAGTAGGCTGAAGTTCTTTAAGTGAAGATGGATTATGTTTTACGCAGAAGACGACGTACATTTTGCAGAGATTCCACAGAAAGCTCATGTATTCTACATTTATTTTAGTACATAGTTCCC
Source organism: Carcinoscorpius rotundicauda (assembly GCA_011833715.1). NCBI lineage: Eukaryota > Metazoa > Arthropoda > Merostomata > Xiphosura > Limulidae > Carcinoscorpius > Carcinoscorpius rotundicauda. The sequence continues at coordinate 87,158,688 of CM022398.1, forward strand.
AGATTATAAATGGGAATGGAAAACTGGGCATCGTTATGATCAGAGAAAAAAAGTTAAAGTAATACAGCAAAAGAAAATTTTCTCTGATATTTTGTGTTGAGAAGGAAAAATCCAATGAGCTTCCCTCTGTTTAGCTGTATCTATGAATTGTTTATCTCGGAATAGTTTTTGAGTCATTTATTAATCAATATGTTTACTGGTTCTAAATTAACTGATACAAAAAAATATTTAGAATTTCAACATGAATTAACTTGCTCATAAAAATTTCCAGTTTCCAGAAGAACATTTAAATCCTTAAAACAAGAAAACGATATTTAAAATTCCTTTGTAATACCATCTATATCGGGCATCAGCAAGAGTAAACCAAAAAGTACTCATTTTCAGTTTGGCAATAATTTTGTTACTGACCATAAGAGAAGACTATATAAAATCGTGAATCATTTGTTTCTTGGGAAGAAAGAATTTGAACAAGTTTTGCAGACTTAATTTATTTAATAATCAGTAATTTGTTTATTGGTCATAAAATTGATTAAAGAAAATATATTAATTGTTATGAAAAAGAATCATTATGAATTACAAGCCCTACCTACTGTGACTAAAATTTGAAAGAGAATTGACACATAAAAGAAATCTTTATTTTATATTTTTATATTATTGTTCCACATGGTTGCCTCTCGCAAATGGAGATAACTGTACTTTTCAGAAGATTGTCACTTTTCTAATGTTTCGGGTGTATTTAATTAAATAGCATTATCTGATCAATATTATAAAATTTAAAAAGTGTTAATTGGTGTCTTCCCTTTGTTTAAAGCGATAATTATATATAATTAGCAGTTAAGATTTCAGTACAACTCTGTACTTTTATTTTTGTGATTAATTATAACAACTCAGTTTTATGCAACTGTACATTATTTGTTAGAAATTTTAAATGGATATAAATAATAAGTGAAGATCTTAGAAAGTTGAGAAAGGTGAATTATGAAGAATAATATTAACAGGTTGAACATTATAATTATTGTTTCTTTTGCAATCATGTACAAAATTACATGTGAATAGTTACATCTGAGCCCTCTCAAGGACGTTGAAAGAGGAATGAAATATTATTAGAAAATGTTGAAATAATAAATTAATTATTGGAAGGAAATAATCTAATTTTCAGTTCTCACATTAGCATCCAAAAGACTGATGTGGAATTGATTTAAAGTACCATTTTGTTAAAAATGCAAGTATAAATAGTAAGAGTTAAATGAGTAGACTTCATCTAGTAATAGAGATTATTAAATATAGTTGAGTATCGTTCAAAGAATTATATGTACAATTTTTCATTAGAAGAAAATTAATACGCGAATGAAACAAGACTTGCTCTTAAATGCGTTATTATAAAAAAGAACAAAATTTACTTTGCACTTTTATTTCTTTTTGTTGATATAAAATTTGTAGTTTGTAATTTTATAGAAAAATTTTAAAGAAAATTGTTTTGAAAATTTGTCAAGTTCATTAAGATGTAGATTGATGAAAACGAGCATCTTAATAAAAATGTTGTAAGTGAATTATTACAAGTATCACCAGTGGCCTGTTTTTCTATGTTCTTTATATAGTTCGGTTAAGTGTAATTTTGCTTTAGTGTGAACTCAGCAGATCGCTCGATGTGGCTTTGCTGTAAGAAAAACACGCGCAAAGCTACTCATTAAGATGTCTGCATTGCTTATTTTTGTTTTTTCATATTTTGAACTTTACGATATAACAAAAGGGGATATATCGTTTCATTTTATAATGCACATATTTCAGCATAATATACAAGATATTTGCAACTTTATTCAAAAAATAATAAATATAATTGCTTCTGTTTCACAGAACCGATCTGTAAAGTTTCTATAATGCGTATACGATGTTAAAATTAGTTCAATTCGTTGTTTGTCTTTTGTTCACTGTACATACTAATGAAACATAGGGCCTAAAATACATCAGATTTTTCATCAGTTGATTGGTAATTATGTTTATTAAAAATATTGATATTCATAAAAATTTATTCCTTGTATAATATGCCATTTGATAATTCATACCAATTACAGAAAACATAATTATCGTCGTGATAGATGTTCTTTTTAAATATTTTTCATCAGATGACGTCTCGTTCTTATCGAATTGTATGTCTTATGGTAATATTTTACACTAGCAGTAAGTATATTGTTGTTTGTAGTAAAGAAATCGGAGATGAATTGATCGAACGATCTTACTGATTTTAAGACATTTCTGGATCAGATTGACACATTCCAGAACTTTTTTGTGTGTATTGAATAATTACCAGATTGTAAATTGCTTTAAAATTTAATACTTGTGTTTAAAAAACAAATCTCGAAAAAATAGCAATACGAAATATCTGCGGGTTCAAGATAAATTTTTATTTATATTTGGGTTTTTGTAACAAGTGAAGTTATGTTTCTTAGAATAATTTCTTGTAATGTTGATTAAATTAATATTTTAAAGATCTGTGAAAGAAAATTATTATATGTTAAACCAATGCAGGTGTTTAAGTGGGTCTCAATTGTTCAAATTGAAAGGCCTAAATGGAATTTTGCCTAATTGTGACAGTTAAGAAATAACCTATTATTTATTAAATCTGTGAAAGAACTATCGTAGAATAATATATGTAGGAACGAACTTGTTCATTGCCACATCCATGTGTTTCTAATTCTGTGTAGGCCTACTAAAGTAATTTTGCTCACGCTGTGCGAATAAAATTTTTATTTCTTTTTTATTTCGCATTTATTTTTTTAATGTGAACGCCATCTGTAATCCACTTTACTCTTCAGTATGATATTATCAGATGAAATAACTTAAAATATTGTTTAGAAGCGATAGATTGTTGAACTGTAATATCGTGTTTGCTAAGTTTTATCACAAGTAAAAATGTGAGAATCTTTTACTTTTAAATATTCAAATATTTAACATATTAAAAACGGTGATCACGGAACAGATCTCGTGTACATAAAACATCAACCAGTGAAATCGTAACATACTAGATAAAGCTATTCGTAGGGTACATTAGAAATTACGTTATTCAACAAAACTGAGACACTTTTGTAACTGTTAAACAATTAAGCACTTAATTACCGAAAAAAAGTGTCAAATTTCTGTTGAGGGATGTAGAAGGTTACTTTTTTTTTGGATTTCGCGCGAATCTACACGAGGGCTATCTGTAGTGGCCGCACCCTTAATTTAATAGTTTAAAATTACAAAGAAATCAGCTAGTCATCACTCACCGTTAAAATCATGGGTTACTCTTTAAATGGGTTGATAGTCGTATGATAACGCCCCTACAGCTGAAAGGGCGAGTATGTTTAACATGACAGAGAATCAAACCCGCGACTCACAAATTGCGAGTCAGTTAAGCGCCCTAAGCACAAAGCTACACGATGGGCGATCTGTGCTTTGCCCACCAGAGGTATCGAAATCTGGTTTCTAGCCGTGTGAGTCCGCAGATATACCACTGTGTCATTGGGGGCGTGAATGGAGAAGGAATGGAATTGGGGTTTCAGAAGATAATAGTTTGAATACTTTAGGATAGGACAAATGAAGTGACGTTGGTCCGAGTACTTTAGGATATGACTAAAAGGAAGTGACGTTGTTGACTCACTCAGTCAAATATCAATTGTGATGCAACGTAAGAAGTATAAAAAGAAATCTGAAACAAGTCCTTCACCTAAAGGTCCAGTGTAAAGTGAACAGATGAGACCAGTATTGTCATGTTCTTTATTGTGTTTCAAGGTTGACAATGAACTAGTATTAGTGAGACTTCATTTGATGATGAAATCTTCAAAGAGAAGGATAGAGAGAGAGAGAAATGGCAACTTTTGTCAAGTAAAATGTCATATGCACCAGATGTTGACATCGGCTGTACTCAGAGAGCCTCATGGCCCCCATTCCTCCACCTCCAAATGGCTGAAATTAATAAATGTAATCCAGATTACGGCCAGGCATGGTCAGGTGGTTGAAGCACTCGGCTCGTAATCTGAGGGTTGCAGGTTTGAATCACCGTCATACCAAACATTTTCACCTTTTCAGCTGTGGGGGCGTTATAAAATTATGGTTAGTCTCACTATTTGCTGGTAAAAGAGTTGGCGGTGGATGGTGATGACTATCTGTCTTCTCTTTTGTCTTACACTGCAAAATTAGGGACGGCTTGTGCAACCATCCCTCGTGTAACTTTGTGCGAAATTATAAAACAAACAACTCAAATTACACCTCCACCTGGTGAGTCCTAAGCAAACTAATTTTTTACCAGCTCTAAGGTTTTAAGATTGAACAACATATCATACATTGATAACCAGACTAGGCGGACTTAGGCTCTGATGATCTCTCATTCTAAATCTGATTGTTGTGAACTTATTTTGAATCCTACATATTATCTAGATTTGCGAATGGTAAATATTTTCCCTGTAAAGCAAAGCAAGAATAATATACTTTGTTAAGTGATTCCATTTCTCTCTCTGATTTAAGTTTGTACATATCAGTAACCAAGAATTTATATCTGACCAAACTTGGCCTCTTGAATGCGATTGTTATTTGACAAACATATATTCCAGAGGTGAAGTTTCATTATAAAAAAAAAAGCAGCAGCCATTTGTAAAAACTGATTATGATTGCATCCACTGACGTAAATTGTATAGGACTTTGATCTTTAGTTTGCTGATGTGCGAAATTGAACATAAAACGTGAATAATTAAAGTTCATGGATATTTTTATAATTTTTAACATCTGTGAGTCAAAGTTAATAGAATGTTCGTAGATAAAAAAAATTCGAAGGGTAGGCACATTTACCATCTTATAGACTTTGAACTATTCCAATTAAATTTTATCAGTTATTATGGAAAAAAAGTTTCTAAACTCTTAGTACCAGTTCATACAGTACAAAAATTGAGCCTTAACTTTTTGAATGGGATCTAACTTCGACATGAATGAAAACTTATTAATTTTGTAATGCTATTATTATTTAATACTCGGCGTTTATGCATGTAACACTCAGTGATCTGAAAACAACTCGTGAACCAGCAACGTATCATTTCAAGACGTTTTCCATAATGCTTCAAATAAATCTTTTTGTTGTCTTGTGTCTGTCTCTTTAATTTAAGGCCTGGCATGGCCGAGCGCGTTAAGGCGTGCACTCGTAATCCGAGGGTCGCGGGTTCGCGCCCGCGTCGCGCTAAACATGCTCACCCTCCCAGCCGTGAGGGTGTATAATGTGACGGTTAATCCCACTATTCGTTGGTAAAAGAGTAGCCCAATAGTTGGCGGTGGGTGGTGATGACTAGCTGCCTTCCCTCTAGTCTTACACTGCTAAATTAGGGACGGCTAGCACAGATAGCCCTCGAGTAGCTTTGTGCGAAATTCCAAAACAAACAAACTCTTTAATTTTTATTTTCACTTTTGTCTATCCTTCTACAGATAATCTGTTAAAGAAAACTTAAAACAACACATTCTTGACAATTTAATTTATCATCAAACAGTATAGCGACTACTTGAAGTCCTAAAACCGTAAATATTTTATATAAATTGTTGTAAAAATAATTATAAGTTTTCTCTTGCTAACATTATGTTCCTATTGGTTGTTTTGAAAATACTCTAATCATATAAACGTTCGTTATATCTTTTAATGCTACAAAATTATTGTTAACATGAGATTAAATTGACATTATAGCATCGTTTATGAAATCTGAATAAAATTAGTGATATTCAAAAGCATAAATGTTATATAGTTAGTTCAAAACTTTCCCTCAAAACATATTCAGGAAGTGTTATGTACAGAATAATTTAAAATGTAGTGCATATAAATACAAATATATAATTTACAAATAAAGAATAAATCACTATTCATTTGACAATGTGTGCGTCTTTATTAACTCCACTTACTCTTTACTCCTGATTTTTCATTGCGACTTTGGTTGAATTTTAAGGTCAACAGTAAACCATCCAACTATCTCAGCTCAGGATAAGAACAAAATAATTTTATTACACTACAAATGTAAAGTCGTAAATGATGTTTGATTACGGCATTATTTGATCAACAGATTATGTATAGCAATAACTATTCCTAATGACATATTCAAGAGAAACATATTTCAATTCCTATCAACTTATAAAATCGTCTATGTCAGTGCTATAGACAAGCTTGAGCTTTCTTTGTGTCAGGGAGTGGACACAGAAACAGGGCCAAAGTGATATAAGTTATGTGTATCCTTTACATAATCAAAAGAATTACGAGATTTTGACTGTTACTTTATAAGAATATTGCAACTACAGGTAGAAATTAACAATGAAATTTGCCTACAAGAAACTAAATATTCTGCACTGCAGATATATTTTAAACTTCTCTAACAAATTGAAAGAGTACAAAAATTATTATTATAAATATATAACGTATTTTTGAACTCGGTCGATATGTCTATAGACGTTTATCTCCAGAAATATTTATTAGGGTGAAGAGGGCTAAACATATGGGGAATGAAACTGAGACAAAAATGTATTGGTTTTGATATAATCTAACAACAAAAAGCGATCTAATTTTCTCTCTGTTGTAGTAGTTGATACCTCTGAACTATAATATAACTACAATTCATCATGGTATTGCATATTATGCTTTATTACTGCGAGTGTTTCTGAAGAAAGAGCTTTAATCAGTCATTTTCAAAATATACACAATGGGTTTCCAAAAAGAAAAATAGTACCTACATGTGGTATTAAAATCACAATAAAAATTATTATTTCAAAACAATATTTACGCCTACGTAAAATATCATTCGTTATTAGACAGATAATTTTATAATAAAAATTAACTTACATTTTAACTATAACGTCTGAACAAATTGAAAGAAAAACTCTCAGCGGTAGGTTTAAGGACATACATCTCTTACAGCTGGAGTTTGATTACCCGAGTGGACGTAGCAGATACTTAAATGTGTCTTTTCTTTAAAAGACATAAATAAACAATAAAATTTTAAAAACATATTCCACAAACTAAGCCAGTTAAAATAAACGCTAATTCTTGCAATTAAACTTTTAATAAAATTATAAAATTTAACAACTTTTAATTTGGAAATGGACAAACCACATTTACATTTAAACAGGTCCAATTAGATTATTAAAACTTTCTGTAAGTTCGTGTTTTAGTTCATCACAGATAAACGGCACAACAAATGTTTTATTATTCTTAGGATATCGGTAGATGAACTAATTTTTTTGTTGTTGCTAAGCGGAAATCTACACACCGGACTGTTTGTGCTTTGCCCGCTACAGGTATCGAAACCCAAATTATAGCATCAAAAGTCTACAGGCTTTCCGTTGAATCACTGGGGTGCGGGGGCACTGAAAACAGAAATTGTACGCATTACCAAAATTTTGGCCCGGCATGGCCTAGCGGGTTAAGGCGTGCACTTCGTAATCTGAGGGTTGCGGGTTCGCGCCCGAGTTGCGCCAAACATGCTCGCCCTCCCAGCCGTGGGGGCGTTATAATGTGACGGTCAACCCCACTATTCGTTGGTAAAAAAGTAGCCCAAGAGTTGGCGGTGGGTGGTGGTGACTAGCTGCCTTCCCTCTAGTCTTACACTGCTAAATTAGGGACGGCTATCACAGATAGCCCTCGAGTAGCTTTGTGCGAAATTCTAAAAAACAAACAAACAAAATTTTGTTTATCTTCATACACTTTCCAATTTCCTTTGGAACTTTCTTGAAAATTAAAATTCATAATTTTCCGTTCGTTAAAATTATCTGCAAAATTATTCAAACTTGTTAAATTGTTATCACAAGCCTTACTTATAATTTTCTGAACCCTAAGACTTAAACAGATTGTGAAATTTCTGTTTATTTAAAAACCTTTTTATTTCGCGATTTTATCGACATCTAGCGTACGATAAATCTTTCATTCTCGAACCCATAGAAACTTTCATTCCAGTGGGATGGGCCATTACTATTTCTTAACTTACTGTGTTGTTGTTGCGAAAAGCAACCGAGAAGAGTAATTTACTGAGTAAAGATATATATTTTATTTTAAAGTTAGATTATATATACATACTTTATGTGTGACTTCTGTGAATGAAGTCTGAAACTTCACGTATCAGATTAGTTATACTAATAACGTTAAACATTTGTTATGGAAAGCAGTTTGTAATATTTTAGTTTCCCAATATTATTAGGTATCATTGCTATATTAGTTTTATGCAATGGCATTAACAGCTCAGTCGTCGTCTCATTTCCAACCGAGACCTTCTGTGGAATTTCCACAAGCGGGGAAACTTTCAGGAGGTAAACGTACCGGTCCTAGTTTTCTTGATGTTATTGAACCGACACTTTTTATTTTATAACTTTTAAAAATTTAGCTTTAAGAAAACAGTTTATGTGCACAGATACTTTTATTTCGTTCGATTTAAAGGCCTAATTATATTAACCTCAATTATTACTGTTCGCTAAGTGGGGAAGAAAACTTAATATGCATACATATATTTCATTTCGTTGTAACATATGCTAATTAATATTTCTGAAGCTCTGTCTTTGACCAGTGTTAGAAAAAAAATATTTTTATTGCTTTTCTACTCCATCAACTGTTCTTTTATTTTTTTTAGTGAATTTTCATTCATTAATATAAACTTTTATATTCATTTGTTTTATGTTTTCATCTGTTATTTCTTCTTATGTAATTGTAGTTGTGTAGTTTTTTTTGCGTGTGTATGTTTGTCTTTCGCCATCTCCAGTTTATTTCTCCATATGTGTATCTCATGTATATTGTAATATGTTTTTCTTATTGATGCTTTTAAATTTTCAAACTGTGTGTATAAGGTTTTATTGGGGGCAAGTTTTTGGTGAGGTTTAATAAAAATTCCATATTCTATAAACTTGTATTTTAAATTATTTTTAAGTGTAACCTTTGAGTTTTTTATCCAGAATATCCTAATTTTTTTGGTTTTTACTGTTTTTAATTATCTTTATTGAAGCTGTTCCGTGTATTTCTAAATCAGAGTTCCGTAAATTTGTCCTTATTTGATTTTAATTTTTTTTTTTTACCTTTTCTTTCATTTCACTTATTTCCCACCATCTCATAATATCCAAATATTTAGCCACATTTTTAAGTCTCTCAGTTCCCTTATATAAACTTGGGTGTTCATCCTCTCATTCTTTTCAATTATTGTCTAGTGGTGTCCCGATATAGAACTGTCTTACCAATGAATAGAGAAAGATATAGTATTGTATATTGCATTGTTAGAAGGGATCACGAACTATGTGAATCTCGAATATTAGAAAAAGAAACTTGTTGTAATAGTATGCAAGATAGAAGTAAAGACTCATTTTGTTTACTGTGTGCAGTTTTAGTTATTTTGTTACAGGTAGAATATAAATGTCTTAAAATAATTCACAGATATTGAGGCTTAATTTCTAAACTTTTCTAGATGTTGAAGGACTAGAGGAAATGTGATTTAAGAGTTCAAAATTAATGTCAATGTAGAAAGTTAAAGTTTTGGTTTTGTTTTTACTTTATGAGAGAAAAATTAAACTGAAGAGAAGTATCCAAAGCCATTTGTGGTTTTGCAGTCTTCCAACAGTCATTAGTGGAATAAATGAAACTTTAATATTATAGTTTATAATTTCATGATATTATAAAAACACGAGTAGGTTCAATAAATAGTGATACAAATGAGTAAAAGCTCTGTAATCTAAGTCTCTTGAAAGGTGGCACTTTCTTCTTCAGGGGCAGACTGTAAGTTTAAGCTTTGGAAGCTAATGGAATATAGTCTAACATTTTGAATGGCTTGCCTGAACTTATGGTGTCTAATTGAATCATTTTCAAAAATTGTTTTGGATGGGTATATAGTATAAAAGGCTATAGAATTTGTGTGTGTGTGTGTGAGAATTATTGATGGTTTTAGTAAGCACAATGGTCCTGGGACCTAGCTTTATATTTATTATGAGAGTCATTAGGTTGTTATATTGACCAACTGTTTAGGTTGGAATGAGAACAGGGAGATATGAACTTGGTGAATTTCATTTTAAAAAACACTAAACAAGGTAATATAGGTAAGAATTTTCAATTTGAATATCTTACAATTTTTATATTTTGTTAGCAAGTCAAAAATATTGTTTTTCTTTATTGAAGAAATTTGATAGGAAACTATTCAGATGCATCCAACAAGACCATAACATCAGGCAATACCATGTATATTTTGGTCAAGTTATTATTTGTCCTTCAGTGATAACAGGACACCATCAGTACTTTGTATTTACCCACTATTTTAAAGGTTCTTTAAATAAGAGTCAATAAAAAGGTTGATCGACATTTAGTGCACCAGGAATGGGTTTGATGTTTAGTTTATTGGACTGGTTATCCTTGATAGATCAAATATATATATTAAAACAGGTTCTTTGTGGTTTTAACATCCAATATGAATTCAGATTTTTTAATAAGTAACCTCATTGGTTTGACTGGCCTTTGGCATCTTCTTATTTGGAGTTTGTTTCAGTAACAAACTTTTATTTACAAGATATTCGCTTATCATATACTCTCAAATGGAAAATTTTGAAACAGTTAAGAACGTAAATCATGACATCCTTATCAAAAAACAGAAACCTTTAATAAAACAAGTTTCCTGAAATCACTGATTATTGTTAAGTAACTTTTAAATATATACATTTAAGAAAATTATAATATTAATCATGGTGAAAAGTAATCATTTGATTAATCTAGGTGTGTAGAAAACTGGAGAGTTACGAGTTGTTATGGATATAGAAGAGAGAGAGAGAGAGTTATGTTTTTGTGGTCTATGTGGAAACTGGGAGTTAATGTGCAACTGAGTTTTGCTGATTCCAAGTTTTGATATCTTTTGAGTGTGGTAGATTGGGTTAGATGTTTAAGGCTTGTAGAATTTAATTTTCCCAGCCTCGGGCATTGTTGATATTAGAGAGAAATATTTAGTGACCTAGTGTTTATTTTCATCAATCTGGATGGCTTTTTCATTTTTATATTTTCTATGCTGTGTTTCCTCAATGTATATAATAGTTGAGATGAAACTAAGTTCATAAGTAATTTGTGTTTTTAATAGTTATTTTTGATTGGTCAGAATCTTTCAAGACTATTTTATATGAACAGTTTATTAAACTTTAAATTGGAATTAGTTTCTCCATGTTTCTGCCTTATACTTAGGATATAGGTGACACTGAACGTCTTGTAATCTGAAAGTTCAGTGATGGATGTTTCAGGTGTTTTTCGGTGCTTTTGGACAGTAACTTAGCATTCAAACCTCTATGGTACCAGTTCATTGGAAGAAAATATTCTGTTTTGCGTTTAAGAAACATGAGAAATAACAGCAACAGAACATCCTTTGGCCCTTTGAGATCACTTACTGACTAAAACCATGATCTTAATGATGTTTTGTGATCATTTTACTGTAGTTTTATTTCTACAACAATTATTCTTCATCGATAATGAACTGAAATGTAGCTACACTTTTTCATTATGAGAGTTTGTTCTATCACGTTTTTACACTTCAAGTGTAAATCATGGTACCTCACCAAATTCTTTTTAAATAAATAGGCAATTATTTGTTTTTATTAAAATGTAATATAATATACAGTTAATTTAAAAATAAAACAATGTATGTCATATTTTAGCTATAAGGTTATGTTGTATAGGGAAGTTAAAGTTATAATGTTAGTGTGGGTGAGTCATGATTAACATGGAACTCGTTTTTATTTATGATATTGTGTGACAGTGCATTTAAGTTAAATGCTAAAGCAAATGATATACATGTATGTTTGACAAAGAGATTGCAAAATGCATATTTGTGATTACAAAAATTTGTTTCTAATTAGCTGAAATATAATTCTTTTTGGAAATTCACTGAAACACCAGAATTATACTGTTTAGTATAATATATGTTTATTTTGAGTTATTAGGGTTTCATTGTGGAATTTAATAATTTAACATGTACAGTCACAAGCTTACTGTGTATGTGTTTTGTTCCTAAACCACACACAGAAAGCTTTATGAGGAATACAAACTCTACGCATTGAGTAACAAGCCTCACTTTCATATAATTAAACTTGGTAGTCAAGGTACATGCATTAGTGTTTGGATCATAAGCAAGAGCATAGATTTTTTATGCCTGATGAAGGGGATGAATTTTGCAACCACTTGTGTGGACTGTTCAACTTGCAAATTGTTAATCTCTGATTACATGAACCTAAAAGCTGTAAACATGCAGTCACAGAGTAATCTTGTTGCCATGATACTTGCATGTATACTTAGGCCTACTGACTGATACTTACAAACTATCACTTAGATCGGAAAGCTTAAAAGCACGCCTACATTAAAGATGTACATTTCGGCTACTGGAAAAGCCTACATCTAGGCCTAATTATGTTATTCAATTGGTAAGAACAGGAGAATCACAAGAACAAACAAACAATTTGTAGGCCTGTAATGTAATAAAACAATTTAACAGACCAAACTGTAGGGGGGGATGATTGAATGCACCATACTTCCCACCTAAAATGAAGGGAGGATGTATACCCCCATCCCCCCAGGATTTACACCCCTTCATAAGTAAATAATTGATATGTTAACTTTAAAATCTTTACAGATTTAATAATTTTTCCTTTTTGTGTGAAAATCAACAGGAGATATGCTTACCTTGTATTTCTTTAGTAGCTTGAATGTTGATTTAAAATAGTTTGTTTTTTAAAACTCATAATTTAGCTTTACATTGTTTCCTTATGAAGATTCTGTAACAGGGCTGAAAACTTGCAGTAAAAGTAGTTTAATGTAAAGAAAATTCTGTGTATAATTCTACACACACACACACAGACACACTTGGATTTTTGTCTCATTATACAAGCCTATTCTTTATGTCTTTTTGTATTTTTCTTGGTATTATTTCATATCTGTACTTGAATTACTTCAAATTGTCAGTAACAACTGTCATTAGGGGCAGTTTCTGTATTTTTTGTACAACGTCTTTGTGATACCTTTGAGTTGTTTTGATTTTCACAGACAAACATCAATTTTCATCAGCTACATCTCTCGCCAGAACTATCTCATCACCAATAACGCCAACTAAAAAGCTCTGCTTTCTAGTATTTTTGTTTAAATGGATGAGTTTGTGGTATTATAAAGACTTTTGCATATTTTATTGCTTTTAATGACAATAAGTGTAATTAAATAAAGAAAACAATACCTGGGTTGATTTAAAATGTTCTGAATATAATCTGTTACTCTTTGCATAATATGTACTTTTTACAGAATATGAATTATGTAATTGAAGTCTTTGACTTGGGTATGGAGAGACGAATAACATGCCTGAGTATGATACAGCTTTAATTTTTATTTTTCGTACGATTAATAACAATAAAATAGTTTGCTAAGCCAGAAGAATTAGTTATAAAAGAGCTCTGAAATGGTTACTTAAAAAAATTATACCTATTATATTATATAGTCTGACCACTTATGAATGATAAATTTTTAACAAGCATCAGTTAGCAAGTTATTGTGTTGTGTGAAATTCATTCCTTGAATTTCTGTGTTGTTAATATTAATTAATTAATATATAGGCTAACATATTTGTAGAACTTGTAGTGTGTCATGTTTTGAGATTGGCTTGTAACTGATCAGTATAAAATTTGAAAACTTCTGTACAACTAGACATCTTCGAAACTTTGTACTGTGGTGGTTCATTGCAGTTTTCGTTATGCATTTGGGTTTCATACATAGTTAGTTTCCTGATGTTAGTTATCATTCAGTTTGGACCTTTTATAAAGCTGACTCACGATTCGCCTTGCTTGCCATTATATTGAATTCACCCAAGTTGTCAGGTATGTCTTTTGCTAGACTCTGCATTTCAGAAACACTGTTCACTTTTCTACAGAACAAGCAGTTATCTCGCATCACGAACAAGAATATTTTTATGCATGCCACAAGCCTTGAATGAAACTCCCACCCCTACACACATTATTATGGATTGTACCAGCCTATATGTTTTTCATTAGACTATAGCCCTCTACCAGTAGGAATGAAACACATCCTTTGTGAGTCCTAGCATTTCAACAACTCATTCTTTTCCTTGACACTGATTTGTTATTAAAAATGTCAGAGTTTTTTGAGTTTATTATTTTAATCTGTTGTTATTATTTTTAGTGTACTTTTTATTTCTTTTATTTTATTAATTATAAGAAAGACGGGGACTGAATTTTAGGCTTTTTTTGTTACAACTTTGATTTAATTATCTTAACTTTGTCTTCACCTCTTAAGTTTTGGGCACGAGTTCACCTGTCTGTGGTATGGTTTGTTTTACAGTTCTATTTCTTGTCATTTTAACCAAGTATACACAGGGTGCATAAAGTACTTCATAATTTTATCTATACAGGAATGTCCTAGGCCTATGTACCATGGACATACTAGGTCATTTGTTTTTGTAGAAACACCAGCTGCAAAAAAAATACAGTTGTGTGGATCATTTAAATTACATATTCATGTGTTTATATTTTGACATCTACCAAGATTCATAAACTTTTCTTCTGCAGAGGTAACAGAAGACACTGTAATGATCAGTGATGTCACCACCATTATGCATCAAGTGGTTGGCATTATTCTGATTTTAAATCTGAGATTTTTTACTTCCTTCTTGTGTTACTTCAGTTGATCCTCACAGAGAAAACTTCAACTCTTTCTGTATGTACTTTTACTTCTGGTTCCCTCTTCTTGACGAGGATCAGGTAGTTCCATCATCCTTCTTGCTTGCTTGGATTACACAAAAATGTCTTTTTTCTTTCTTCAGTTTTTTTTTTTTTTTTGCCGAATCTTGATAAGCCTCGTTACATCAACCTCAATCACTTGAATGTTTTTTTTAACTTGGAAATTTTTCTACATACACTTCTCTCTTTCTCCCTCGTTCTCCATCTACTTGTCATTGTTTTGCACTTTCTCAATGTCTTTTCTCTGTCTATGGTTCACCTTCTTTTAGTGGTTTTATATTATAACCCAGTCAGCTTTACTGGGGAAACATTCACTGACCTATCATTCAGGTCAATCTCAATTTTAACCTTCCACATAGTTTGTTTGGTTATGGGATGTACTTCATTGGGATATCTTACTTTGTGACTCTGTGTAGCACCCTTTCTTTAAGGTATTTTTTTGAACATTTATAATACTCTGGAATTTCAAGTTGATACATCTTCTCAGCAGTCATCTCTTCTTATTTTGGGTTATTGCTTTTTTTTCTTATTTGACAAGTGATTTCTCATTTTCTAAAGCATTCTGGAGTCACTGTCTCACCAATTTGACCTCTTTTTATTGCCAAATGATGTCCTCCCATCTGAGGGATGTCCATAATGGGTCTTGAAACATTATATTTTTGGACCCACTCCTTGGTTCCAGCTCAATAGGAACTCATCTCTCCCACTCTGTATACCTGTGGACTTCCTTTGTCATAGATTGTTTGTCTAGGCAGGTGATGTTTTGGGGATTTTCAATGTCCTTTCACTCTTCTTCTCCATCCTATTAGGAACATCATGAAACAATTCCTAAATTCCACTCTGGAGTTTTAATGCCATCCTTTTGTCATTTCCACAGTTATGGGAGATTGGTAACCTGTCATAGATCTGTCGTACTTGAACCAACTTAGGTTATTCCTCAGTTCAAAATGAATGTTTGTGTTGCTCTGAGAAGAGTACTTTCTTGGGATGTAGGTGATTTATCATTCCTTTCTATGCATCCTCATTTGTCAGCTTATCTTTTGCTTCCTTTAGTTCATCCACAGTGGTTTTCAACTGGATATGCCAAGTCAGGCTATTATTTCTAATGGATGACATTCTCCATGGGATTTTTTCTGACACTGATATAACAGAAAAGAACTCATCTTTGTAATTTGTTTATCCACAACTACCCTGGCTTAACAGTGTGGGATTCTGGATATCTACCTCTGTAAAGAAGTAGTTAGCATTTCTGGAGTTAACTCTTTCTTATCTTGATGTATTTCAGATAGCCCATAACTTCTCCACGAAACCTCCATACCTCTGGCATTTTTTTGCTTTTCTTTTATTTCATCAAGAATAAGTCTTTGTTGAAATGCTAGTGTATGTGGGCTTTATTGTACATAGAGTATGTTCCACTTTTGTGGAGGGCTATATTCATAGACTGGTAAAGTCTACTTTAACACCTATAGGAGCTTTCTATCAGGATTGTGGCATGCATAAAATTCTTGTTGCTAGTGGTGTAAGATAACAGCTGTTTGTTTATTTAAGAGTTGATTATCCAACTGTAATACATTTATCGGTAGGGTAAATGCTAACATTTGTTTTTTTTTATTTATTAATCCAAGTTTTGAGTGTTTGATATGATTTGTATACAACATAGATAATCATTCATGTTTTAAGAACTCATTATGAACTTCAAAGTTTTATTTTAAAATTGCTGTTTGTGTGTCATTCCACTTTAGCAACTCCCATTCATTATTTGTTTAGTTTTGGAAGTGTTTTTATTGAAATTGACAGGTTTGTGAATATCTTGTATTCTTCAAGGTAGAACCACATCTTTTGTTTAGAAATGTACGAAGAAACTCAATTAAGCTCTCTTGTGAATAGTTCTTTTGCAACAGTCAACCACTGTATTTATACAACTTACTTTACTACCTAATCAATGGATAGGAGTTTGCTGGTGACGGGATCTACAGGTTTCATTTGATGGCTGTGATTTCCATCATAGCTACTTCTACAATCTTATCTGGCTGATTGTTTTTTTAATATTCTTTATGATGTTTTTTTTTTCAGAAAATTAGGAGTGCCTGTTTATTTTTCTCACAAGGAACTGTCTGGAGCAAGATATTTTCCAGGTTAAAAATTTTTTGTTGTTTTTCGAAGCCCTTGAATACTTGTCAAGACAACTAGACAGCAAAAAATATCTTCATATTTTTGCTAGTTTCAGTGTTTTTCTCTTAAGACCATAAAGGTATTTAGTTGAACTATGTTTGGTTATAGAACACTGTAAGTAAAAATGTGACTGCAGGTTTCTTCCTTTCCCATATGACCTAATTGGTTCAGAAATCATGAAACATTCTTGGAGTTTTGTTCAACTTTCTTTCTCTACTAACTCCTATGGTCCTTTTGGTGAGATTAGGGACTGGCTCTGTTTGTTCTAAAACATGAACTTTCTGTCTTAGATTCTTTTCACCTTCTTTGAATTCTAGACTTGTGTTGTTTTCAAGACCTGCTTCTATCTGTTGCAGGATCGTGGATGTGGCAGCTTTAAGGTTGCTAGGATGCACACTGTGCTTAACCAAGCTTGATTTGTATTCCCAAACAAGGCAAGTTTTTTTTTACGATTGACGTGACCTGGCTTAAATTGATTTAACCTTTAGAAAGGTTATTCTTAACATTGTTATTTATAAAAGGTCAAGCAGTTAGTTTTCCTTTTTTTATATGATACATTTTTAATGCATTTATGTGAATTGCATTCTAAATTTTATGTCTATGTGCATAAATACTACTAATAAATCAGGATATGATTGTAGGTTTTTGCGTGTGTAACCTAAGCAAAGAACAATTATTCAAGGTTCACCGTAATGTAGCTTTTTTATTTTTAAAGGAATACAAACCTACAGTCAAGTAGAATAATTTCCTATACTTTTCTGAAATTTAAGCTGCAGATTATAACTATAGAATCATTGTATTTAATAATCAAATTGAAGCTAATGATGGCTCTAGAGTGTAGTTCTAGTTTATGACACATGATACTGAGAATGCCACTTTGTTGTTGAAAGAACAGTAGACTTAATGTGAGGTGTTATTAAAAGTTTTGAATTCCATGGAGTACAATAAATAAACAGCTACTTCGGATTAACCAGTACATTTACACATCTGCTTGTGCAGGATTTGGACGAGGTGCTGTCGATGTAAGTAAAGTAAGTATGATTTAGAAGGTGGTAAAATTCTGGTAGCCGGTACTGAGACGCATAGTTAGACACAATGTTTTTTTCACACATTTTATCTCAAGTTTTGAAGAGAACATTATCAGTTGCTACTGAAGCAGTTGTAGCCTAAAATCAGTTTAGTAAAAATACAATAACGTAAAATGTCAGAAATTACGGTGCTTTGAATTTATTATAAACTGTTAGTTGTAACAACAAATTGAGTTTAGATGAAATTCCATTCTGTGTATGTACTGGTTAATTATGTGAGTACTATGTGTCGTGGTGAGCTTCACGCGTGTAGGATTTTATTCATTCTATTTATTTTCATTTTGTTGTAATTTTCTCAGTTTGTATTAAGTAATATATGATGAAGAGTGAATGAGCTGTAAATTTCCTAAGTGTCCTATAGGTGAAAGTTAATATCACTGCTATGACATTTAAGATCTTTCTCTGGGGCTTCATATTCAAAAGCTACCAAACCTAAAAGAAAATAAGAAATTAATTGCTGCATTGGCCTGATGATAAGGCTGTTTTTATGTTAATAATTATGTTGTAAAGTTCATGGTCACCTCATGACTAAGGCCAGTCACAGGCCCCTTCCCTTACTCTAGTCTGTCGCATTCTTGAATGACCAGATAGCATCTGTATACTTACAAGCACCAAATGTTCCCTCAAGATCATCATTAGTTCTTGTAACTATTCCACCTGCAGGCTGCTCAGTTACAGTATTGATTTTGTGGACCTAAAAAAGGACTTTATGACAGACACTCAATTCTTTGCTCTCTTATGGTTTCTGAAAATGGGTGTTGCCTTAGATTTGAGATCATTCTATAATCAAGCCAGTATGTTAGGTTAGTATTATACATACATAAAGATGATCTATTTGAGATTAATGCATTCATGTCAGAGACTCCTGTCAAGATGAGAATACTTGCAAATTGATAAAAAACAACAACTTTTAATGTATAGTTTTATTTGTAGTTGTGAGCTACAAATGTTACAGCAAAGCAAACTTTACACTGGTTTATTTTTGTCAGAAGGTTATATCTTGTATATCCAGTATAATCTTTCCTTTTTGTCACATTGGCAATTAGATAATTTTCAGTCTCTTGTAATTGCTTGTAATAATGAGAAAACTGGTGGACAGAAATTTTAATTAGTATGGTGTTCAAACGGTAATCTAATGTGCACTGTTAGGCTTTGAGTTTCCTTAAAACTGTAACTTATTTTTAAGGTCTTCAAAAAGTGTATGCTGTGTGAATGTGTATGTTAGTGTTAGTTATACTTTGAAGAAGATTTTTAATGGTGTATTATATTATATAAGGTTTAATACACTTACTACTCCTATTTTTATATGCAAAAATGGCTCGTTTGGGTTCATAAAATATTTTAAATAGAAGAGCGAACAAAGTTTCGACCTTTTACGATCATCGTCAGGTTCACAAAGAAAGAGGTAACTGACCGGAAGCTGACCACATGTTTGGAAGGGGTTGTGTAACTGAGTGTCGCAATGTAGAGGGCGGGGTTAGATGTTTGAATATATAATTTTATCTATAATATTAATATAGGTATAATGGCGTTCCTTTATATTGGTTTATTTTGGGTTTAAGTTGTTGTATAAGTAAGGCTTCTTTAATTTTGCATTTGTTTATATTTGTTTCTTTATTTAGTATTTTAGTGTTTTCTATGGTTATGTTGTGTCCATTTGACTTGCAGTGTTCGAAAACGTGTGAAGGTGACTTTTTATGTTCTTTGAATCTGGTTTCCATTTTTCTAGTTGTTTCTCCTTACTACTCCTATTTTCATGCATTTACAAAATTACAGCTCCTGTGATGTTACGTTTGGAATGTATACAGTGTTGTGACGCTCTTAAATTTTCTTACTATGTTTATACGTACTTCTAGAACATGCTAAAATTCAACAGTGTACATAGAGTTGTGGTATTTCACTCAATTAACAATCTTATTTAACTACACTAAACCAACTATTTGGCCTCTAAGAAATGCTCTTTCAAAAGTTCTTTTAAAAATGAGGATAACTTTTAGAAATGTTGATGTAAAGTATTCCACTCTTTTCCTTAATATGTTGTAATTAGCCATTCCTGTTTAATGTGTTTATAAACAGCAGAATGGCTTTGAACATCCCTTCTCAAAGTTTGAATTAATTATTCATGTTCTGACATTTGTCAACAGACTTCTGAACTCGACAAAACATTAAATTTGTAAACAAAATTACACAAGCCCATTTAAAACTTAAATAAAAACAAAATGCATTCAAACATGTTTATTGTCCTTACGTTTTCTTTTAAATATAAGAAAGTAACTTTTCTTAATAGGAATAAAATGAAATAAGCTGTACTCTAGAAACCAGCTTTCAAAACATTATTTTAATGTTGTGAGCTGTACTCTGGAAACCAGCTTTTAAAACATTATTTTAATGTTGTAAGCTGTACTCTGGAAACCAGCTTTTAAAACATTATTTTAATGTTGTGAGCTGTACTCTGGAAACCAGCTTTCAAAACATTATTTTAATGTTGTGAGCTGTACTCTGGAAACCAGCTTTCAAAACATTATTTTAATGTTGTGAGCTGTACTCTGGAAACCAGCTTTCAAAACATTATTTTAATGTTGTGAGCTGTACTCTGGAAACCAGCTTTCAAAACATTATTTTAATGTTGTGAGCTGTACTCTGGAAACCAGCTTTTAAAACGTCATTTTGATGTTGTGGAATTATGTGAATATTATTACTTGAAAATTTGCAGAAGAAAAAGGTTTTTGTTCAAGTTTAACAACAAAGGTATGCAGAAATGAATATAGCATCGATAAGTTACTCTTAGTAGGCCTTGCAGCTATGTGTATTATTGTATATTTCTGTATTTCTTGTTTTTTTTATAAACATACACGATGGACAGACAAACATCAGCTTTCCAAATTATATTTTAATAGCAGAACATACCGAAAGTTGACAAAATATATAGATTTGTGATGTTTCAAATTATAGTATAAAACCGATGTGGAATTTCTATTGAAAAAGTTGTTTGTAAAACTTCCTTGCAAACAATATTTTAATGTTTACATCT
Source organism: Carcinoscorpius rotundicauda (assembly GCA_011833715.1). Lineage (NCBI taxonomy): Eukaryota > Metazoa > Arthropoda > Merostomata > Xiphosura > Limulidae > Carcinoscorpius > Carcinoscorpius rotundicauda. The sequence continues at coordinate 87,179,709 of CM022398.1, forward strand.
CCAGGAATTTAAAGCTTTAACAGGAAGGCTAACTGCTCTGTAACCGACAATGAAAAGAAATTGTCTCGGAAATACATTTATTAAATAATTGTAAGATTTTTTTACAACAGACATAATAAATTATACTCCTGTATTTTTAAGTGGAAAGAGTAGAAGATATACCCTTTGGTAATTGTGTTTATATGTTTGTTGTGTGTAAAACTGGTAATTTATGGTCAGCATTTTGTTACAAGAAGTACATTTACCAACAATGTGGTCAAATCTGCTTTGAAACATGTTTTTAGGAAAATGAGTTTAGAAACTTAAAATGACTGTAATCTCAGAAAAGAGCAGCAAGCATTAAAAAGTATTTTAAAATAACTCCTTTAATTCACCTTCTTAAGGCACATCTGCAGACTGTTCATCTGTTACAACCAAGGGAAAACAGATACCAGTGAAACTTAATAGCACGAGCTAGCTGCAATTCATGAAGGATTATAACGTGTGTATGTGTACATTTGATTATAGTCCATAACTTGAGCATTATGGTTACACCACTCTTAAAAACAAGGTTACTTCTTTCATGAAGATAAGGTTGGTTAATTTCAAAAGTATCAGTGTTACAATAACACAATGAGTTATGAAAGAAATACAGTATGGTATTATTTAGTGGAACAACAATTCACTTGTGTGGATGCTTTAGTGTATGTCTTCTTCCTTTTCTAGATATGTGTAACACGTAATTTTCAAAGTTACAAGGTGAACAGTAATGTAGTTTACAGAATATATACTTAATTACCCAATAGAAAAGTAGAAGATAAATCATTGACATATTTCATAACCTTAAATGTAATTAATAGATTGCAACAAACCCATCAATTAAAAAAACCCAGATATATCTGTTTATTACCCTTAATAATGATAAGAACAGAATGATGTGTATGTGTTACAACTTTTTCCATGAAGTTCAAAATCAAGGCACCAGTAAACACTAGTGGGTAAGCTGGTGTTAAGAGCCAACCATAGCTTAGATGCTTATTATAAACGTACGAGAAAGAGCCACTCAGAACTGGGGAAGGGAAGAAGACAGAGAGAATCAGAAAATGTGTATGAAGAGTTCAGTGTGTATTATTTTGTGTGTTGTATACTTCTAGCATGTGATTTGGTCATTTTATTTTTGGTAAGACATTGTTTGTACTGTTAGCCTAAATAAAAGTTTGTTTAGTCTAATCTTCCCATTGGCTTACATGTAGGTGTAGTTTATTCTGATATTAGTGTTAATTTCACTCCTATGATGATTGCTTCTTATGCATATTTTATAATAATAATTAATCTGTAAACCAATTCATGTTTCTATCTGGTAGATTCTTTTCAATAGTTCTTTTGCTTTCCCCAAAAATTCATTTTTGAAAATCAATTATTGAAGATAATGAAGCTAACCATGAACAGTGACATTAACAACCTGACTGCTTGAATTTTGTTTCTTATCTGCAATAACCTAGAAATGTCTACATTTAATTATGTTATTCTGGACATTGTTAGCGTCCATCATATGTTGAATAGGTTTGTAGCGTGAATGAGATGGGGTGGTTTGATTTAAGCTTTGGGAAGCCTAGATGAGCACTAGTCTTTAACAAACGTTTTTTTTTTTACTGAGAGTTGTGGATTTTAAGAGCCCATGAATGTGTAAACCACACTACATAAATAATCTTACAGAACAGTCCATCTGATAATATGGCATATGATGGTTTTTACAGTAAACACAATTATATGATGCAGAATATCTAAGGTGTCAAACATATTAGTTGTAATTAAGTTGAAATGAAATGCCTTGATGCCCCCCAGTGGCTCAGCGGTATGTCTGCGGACTTACACGCTAAAATCCGGGTTTCGATACCCGTGGTGGGCAGAGCACAGCTAGCCCATTGTGTAGCTTTGTGCTTAATTCAAAACAACAACAACAACAAATGCCTTGATAGGGGGGGGTTACAGTAACCCTTAATTTTGGTATAAAATTAAATCTACCAAAAAGTATATAGGTCAGTGTAATTTTAAAAACAATTTAAATGTGTGTGTGTGTCTATATATGTCTGTTTGTATGAATGTATTTAAGAAAGATGAATTAAAATTGAGATGAATTGCTTTCAAAAACGATTTTGCATATGTGGTATATTTAAACTCATGTCTTAGTGAAAACATTTTACATTCAGCTATGGTGTAAGATGTATTTGCATCAATTATCGATGAATTGCATCTCATCCATATATGGTGTGACTGTTTCAATGGACGGTTTACATTAGGCATCACTTGTTCTTCTTTGTACCATTAGTGTGTACTGCAGAAATGATCGATAGTTTTAGAATCCTTGGTGTAGGTTGGTTGTGTAGATTTCTGCTTCCTTAGAAAAGACTTGATGAAGTAGTTAGTATAAACACGTTTAACTAACTTGTTTTCCTTGGAACTGGAAGGAATCACAAGTGAAATTACTTATTTCATGTAGTGTGAAAATGTAAGTTGCGAGTTGAGAAAAATGACAGCAGAGCCACTAAAACCACAAGAAATGTTTGTATATTTTAGAAGTCTGACTTGAGCTGTTTATTGTACAAAGAAAAAAAACACTATAAATTGCGAAAATTGTTTACATTAAAAATTACCAAGTAACATCAAGTGTAATTTTTAAAAGTTTTTGAACACACACACACACACACACACACACACATACACTTCTATATGTATCTGCTGTGTGTATGAGTGTATTTAAGAAAGATGCTTATAATTAATTAACTTGTTTTACAGAATCACTGCTTGTAGATGAGTTAGTTGTAAACTAAATGTTGTGTATTACATAAAAATTAGCTTAAATTATTCGTATTGACTTGCTCTAAATATAATTCAGTAAAATATGTTTATTCAGCCATTTTCCTGGATTATTTCTGATAGTTGAAAAGTCTGGAGGTGGTTTTTAGGAAAATAAAACTTTTTTCTTTCTCAGCATCCTTTAGAATTATTAGGTGGTTCTTGATTATTATAAAATTTCAGTGTTATGAGAAAGCAAATATTTTAAACTAATACCATTAACCCCAACTTTTCATCTCTGTAATTTAAAAGTCATAAGGTTTTTCTGAACCTTTATGATGCTTTGAGACTATTTTTTGTAAGGTTTCTTCTAGACTGTCATCGTATTTGATGTCATTTTATTTTACAGAATAAGTAATACAGATTATATTTATTCAAGTGGGCTTATGATACATGGTAAATATGCACTGGTTACTTCAGACATGAACATTTGAGAATTAGACTGTCATTCTGTTGATTTTCAACAGTAAATTTTATGTTGGGATGTGTATCAGTTAAAAACTGGAGAAACATGTTAACCAATTTGACATTGTTAAACACTGAAACTTATCAGCATGCCTCCTGATTTAAAATATCCATAAGAGAATATTGATTCTGTTTGTAAAAAATCTGCTCATGGTTGGTTATAAATGCCTGCCCTAGAAACAATTGATCTAATTGGACACCTTTGTTTGTGAACTTTGAGTTTGTATAAAACCTCACACTGCAAGTCCATTGGCCTGATGTTTTGATATTTTTCTTCCAATTTTTCAGTGTAACACCATCTTTTTTGTAACTCTTGAAAGCATCTACTGAGTTTGGCTTCCTTGTTTTCTGTGGGATTGTTCTTCATTTTTATAAAGTTATCCATGTTACTTATAATAGGTTCAACTTTGTGTTGTCCACTATATTTAAAAACAGTCTCATTACCATTATCAACTTTTGTGATCATAATACAGTTTCTTAAGACCTTCAAACCTTGGTTTCTACCTTACTTGAGTCACTGTTTTGTTTCTGTATCTAAATATTTGATCACTTCAAGGTACAACCATTGCCATGAGTTGAAATGTATTTTTAAAACTGTGCATACATCACTTCAACTTCGACATTTAGGCTTAATCAGAAGATGAGCACATGTACACTGTCTTCAGTGGTGAAAACAAAAGGAAGAATGGAATTTCAGTTGGAATAAATTTTGACAAAACTTCATTTTCTTCAGTGTACAAATATTTAAACATCAGTTTTTAAAAAATATATATAATAGTATTTTTCTGATAGATGGAGTTTCTAGAGATTTCAATTAAGAAGTTTATATTTTGAGTAAGTATTTAAAATGTTTCAAGAAATTTTTGTAAGTAAAAATTTTAAACTCTAGACTACAGAGCACCATATTTTGTATGTTTGCCAATATATCAATGTCCTTTGAACATTTCAATACATCCATCATTCATAGTTTCTCATACAAGTTACAAGTGTTTAAGAACTTTAGACACTTTTTGGCCGAAAACAGAAGAGGTACATACTCAAGTTTTAAGTGGTGAGGATTTTTTAATTTGTTAATTTGAGAGGTTTAATATAATGTAAAGGACTAGTGGTCTGATTTTTTGTTTCATAATTTGTTATTTATACAAGGCTGCATAGCTACTTAGAACCATTTTAATTAAGAAATTTTTGTAATACCTTCTGCTGGTTTATCTTGAAGTATGTGTAGTTTGATACACAGATTTCATAAGTATGCTCATCTTTATATATATTTTGACTTTGGAGTTAAAAATGTAATATTAAGTCGTTTCAAAGGTAGTTTTTGCATAACATTAAATAAAAAGGTTGTCACGAAAAAGTTTCCAAACTGAAAGATTTTGAAGAACGAATTATATTTTATTATATAATTTATAATATTGTAGCCCTTGAATATTACACTTAAAGATGTAAACAAGTTTTTTGGTTAGTGTGTTTTCACAAAAAAATTGAATTGATAAAATAACCGTTCCAAAGTGATATTTAATATGAATAATGCTTTTATATATTTTAGGATTAAAAGCCGTATTTTTAGTTTGTTCAGATTACTATATGTATGTTATGGCTCTCATTTTCAGTTTATACACTTAAAATAATTGCGTTTCCAGAATTGTTACATATACGTATTTTGTTCGACTGTATCAACCTTAAGACGGTATATAGAATTCCACAGTTGGTTCGCCTTTTTGTGTGTTGTAATTATGGACGTATGTAATGGTAACCATAGTAACGATGTCGCATTCTCTTCAACTGCGTGTTTTGTCTTCTTTTTCTCGTCCTTCACGGGATCGCAGGAATTGTTTTCGTCAGCGTGTGGGTGAGCCTATGATTTTGTTTTTGTTAAAAGGTCCGGGTCAGTGAACAGTAAGATGAGATAAATATTCACTGTAGTAAACTGATAAAATCGAAACTGAAAAAAAAAAAAAAGGCAGATAACTAAAACACTATGTTATTTTGCCCAAACTTTGAAGAAAAATAGTATATGTGATAAAACCCAAAAAACACAAATTTATTATACAACTCGGTGATGATGCACCTCTCGTAAGGCAGCAGGCTGGTAACACTGAAAAATCGGGTTTTGATACCTGTAGTGGACATAGCACAGAGAGTCCATTTTGTAGCTTTGTGTTTAACAACAAACAACGAAATCAAACGGTTACATTCTACTACGTATTAGTATGTGAGTTACTTCTTAGTAGTTTCATGGTGTTAGTTGTCTATCTGGTGGAGCTCTGAATGTCGTACCAGGTGAGCTAATTTCGAACAGGGACGTAGCCACAAAATATTTTCCTTACCTTGAATTGTGGATGCGTTGTAAGAGCGAAAGTCAGTTCCTTTATTACGAATGGTAGCTGCTTCCTTTTCATCTGATCAGTAGTCAAATTTAGGCACAGCATCAATACTTTTGCCATAAATACACATACGTTCGTTTTTGTGGCTATCATAATCTCACACGTATTTGACTTGATCTACGATAACACAACAGTAAAGAAAGTTCGACATCGATGACATTTGCCCTTCAAAGTTCGTTTAATAAATACATATTTTTTAGTGAAATCCTTTGAGCTGAAAAATCACTTTGTGTTAAATATTTGATTATCGTCTTTCAAACTTGGAGTACGTTGTCATCTTCAAAGCAAAAATGTATTCCGAGTACTCACAATGCCCGAACAGATATTTGTACTCGTAACACTTACTTTCTAATTAAATGTTAAAGACAGACATCATAATAGTGGGCGTGTATAATCTGAAAGGCAACTCGTCCCATTTACGCAATACATACATTTCTCGCATTTTTAATAGGCCTTATTCGGACATGTTTATGATCAAATAAAGATAACATATATTAATAACAAAATTTTTGTCTAATAACACACAGCAGTGTAATTAAATGTATATATGTGTGCGTGTGTTGGTATATTTTGTAGTTAAAAATAATGCCAAGTCTAGTCCACGGAACGACAACGAATTTTGCTAAACAACGTTTGCTACAGGTTACGTTCATTTCGACACAATTTGTAAGCGTAAGTTCACAAACTAAATTTCCAACGTAAACTCCGAAACTACTGTAGGCCTAATTCACTGTTAACATTTAACAGAAATTTATTCAGTTGATGATAAACGTCAGTAGTTTTCTGATCAGTTGTGTACAATCGAGTTTTTTCTTCCAAAACTACTCAACCACAACTCAGTTATACACTTCACTGATTACTTGTATTTCCAAACAATGTACTCTTGTATAGATATAAGTCAAAATTACTAAATTCATTACTTCGCCCTTTAGGTAACATCTTGATGATTTTAAGATACAACCTTCACGTAAATCACTCAGTTGAGATTAAAGAGCGAAACGAATCATTCGTTTAGTCGCGAAGAAAAGTTTGTTTCAAGAGAGTATTTTGTGGTTGCTTTGGAAACGAATGGTTGTTAAAATAGTTTTTTGGTAAATGTTGTGGCAAATATTTTTATCTTGGCAAACATAAGGAGTCCGTTGTTTTAAGTAAAGTCGTCATCATTTCACAGGAAATTAGCCAGATGATCTTCCATTTCTCTTTCGCGTAATGTACGTAAACACATTTTTACACAAGGTATCGTATCGCCGTATGTTACCACTCGAGGAAACACCAGACAGGAACATATTAAGGTAATTATAAATGCTCTACGGGTTATTTGTACAGGATTGTGAACTCTTGAGGTCGTAAGTTTCACGTTTTTGATGAATTAAATATTAATAGGCTGGAAGATCTACCGTATAGTTCAACGTAAACAGTTACGTTTCCGATAATCTGTGTGTATTAATGTGAATGTTTCTCATAACTTGTTTTAATATTAAACTTTTTATCCGGAATTTATAATCCATATACAAGTTGTTTTATAATTTTTACAGCTTTAATCTGATACACTGAAATTAGTTTATATATTTATACACACACACATTAAAGTAATTCTAAAATTGTGCTGTTTTTCAAACATAAAAGAGAAACTCCTTATAGAAAATCCCCATTTTAGAGGTTTACATGAATAAATATCTTATATAAATTTTCATTTATATTTTAGTGTTGTTATGTTTAAGCTAAGAAATGTTTTTGTTGAAGATTCCAGATGCTTAAAGTATAAAAGCCCTCAAAAATGACGAAAATTATGGAAATTAACTGAAACGAACTAGTCTATACCTCCAAAATGCATCTGTTCTTCATTTATTTAATCAGTCTCAAAGTTATTGTTTAATCACTACATTCTAAATAATTACTTAGAAAAATTAAGTGGTATCGTGAACAAAAGTACAAGTTTTCTCGTGAAAGAGATTCAAATAGTATTCTTAAGCCTATTTCACTCTATTACAGTTCAAGAAATGTGAACATTTTGACGCATTCTCAACTCTTTCGACTGTACAAAAAATTCAAAAAATATTTGGTAATAATAAACGTGTTTTCTTTGTGACTTAAAACTATATAGATATATAGGTTGAAGTAGTAAAGTAGAAATTATTTATTCACCATTTTAAACATGAAAACTATTTTTCAACTCTTTCGACTGTACAAAGGATAAAAGATATTTAGTTGTAAAAAAAACAAAAAACGTTTATTTTCTTTATTTTTAAGGCTAAGAGGTAACATGTTGAAACACCAAAAGAACAGTTAATAACCACTTGAAACCGTTTAAACATTGACTATAATGTTAGTAATAGTAGGCCTATTTCGTAATTTAATATAATGCAGAAATGTAATATTAGGCGTAGCTGAATCACTATTTTGTAAAGTTATTTTGTTTTTGGCTGCAACTCAATGCCATAAAATTTCCGAATCAAACCGTTTTGCTGTTATATCACCGAAGTTATATAAAAAACACAATTCATCATAAATATCTATCAATCAACACAAACACTGTAGTTGCCTTTAAAACAGTGAGGTGATAGTTTTGTTGTAAAGCGAAAATGTACATTGTGGAACATCACCGAAAAAGAAGCAAGCGTTAGAGCGTTCTCGACAGAGTGACAAAGGGAACAGCGCAGATAGCCCTCATGTAGCATTGTGCGAAATTCAAAAACAAGAACAAACAAACAAAGGGAATAAGCTTTTATAGTTAATAATATAAAAATTCAAAGAAAATCCTCCTTGGCGTGCTTGAATAAAATGTTTAGTGGAATTAAGTCGATCTTGCAATCTTTGGTTCAGCAAACTACGAATTTGTATGATTCACTAAAGTAACTCGGAACACCATATCGTATACTACAGATCAACATATCACCAAGGTAAATAACATTAACAGAAGTTAGTCGAATTAATAAACTGTTTCCAAAGTGTAGGAAATGGTTAGTAGTTTCCTACGAGTAAGCCACTCTAACGCATTAATGAAAACAAAAGAGTATTGTATGATATAAAAGCTGGCCCGGCATGGCCAGTTGGTTGCGGCACTCGACTCGTAATCTGAAGGTTGTGGGTTCGAATCCCACTACCACCAGCCGTGGGGGGGCGTTATAATGTTACGATCAATCCCACTATTCGTTGGTAAAAAAAAGTAGCCTATGACGAGTTGGCGGTTGGTGGTGATTAGCTGCCATCTCTCTGGTCTTGTACTGCTAAATTAGCGACAAGCGCAGATAGACGTCGTGAAGCTTTGCGCGAAATTCAAAACAAACCAAACCAAATATAGTACAATATGTCAACCAAAGCACGTATGCCTTATCCAGTGCCAACGAGACCTTTCGAACATTATCAGCACTTGTGATGTCGGCTGGGTTACAACCGATGTTATGGTCTTGGCACTGCATACGTTATTACGTGGATCAGATTATGCAAGTGAATTGTAATGAATATTAATTTTTAAGTCATGATTTTTGTCAAAACAAAAAAATATTCTATTTGCCAAAAACCGCAGCATAGGAGATTGATAATGGATTGATCTCATTGGGTATTTAAAATATTATGTGCAATTTATTGTGTTAGGGCTAATAATAAACTAGTAAAAGTTTAACAGCTCGTAAAACGTTGTAGAGACATGAAAATATGTAAGGAATACAAAGACGAACGCTGGCCAAGTTGTTAGTTAACATACAAATTGTTTGCGGATTGCCCGAAAAATATGTAGGAAGCACAAAGCGGTTCTTCAGCAGTGCTAAATTTATTAGTAGTTCGAGTTATTTCTACTCCTCCTATTATTTGTTGTACGTCTTGCGAGGAAATATTGCTGTGGTCAGATGACTGGTGTAGACAGATAATGTGCGATGGATGGTCGGAGGTAAATGAGATTTTTATTTGTTGTTGGCCAACTACATTACACCGCAAACAACAAATATATATACCAACTGTAATGAAGGTGTGGGCAGTTAGATGTCGCTTCTTGCAATGTATTCTCCAATCCGTTTCTTCCATTGTTCTTTAAAATTCACAGAAACATTTCCGTGAAATGCGTAAATCAAAGCATAGGTAACGACTCTACACGAAGTACGTGTTAGTATATTTACGTACACTCATAGTGTAGTTGAATCTAGCGATAAGTGTGGATCTCGAGCAACATGTATGATGTTTATAACAGGGCAAATTAAATTTCTGGATGGGTGAAGATACTCAAGCAATAAAATGTTTTAAAACTAAACACAAGATCCGTTAAGATTTTATATCATAAAATATTTATTTACGAAAGTGAAAAATTACTTTTTCATGAATCGATATATTAGTTTCTAAGTAGGAACTTCTAATGTTCTTCTTGGTGGTTTATTATTATTATTATTATTAATTTTCAATTGGCTGATCGTTTGAAACACTTGAATTTAGGTTGGCAGTTATTTACTTCGCTTATTCTTGTGAGAAACCGATTTAGAACACCGTAAAATAAACACTTTAGTTTGAGCCTACGACTGATTTTCGTTAGAGATTGTGAGCGAATACCGTTCACATATGGTAAGAAAATACTAACCAACTGAAAATTCAGTGGTACTATGTCTATAACATTTGCTATAAAACTAAGAGATTCGTTGCACGTAGTTTAATGTGTAATAATGCATTTTTATGTAAGGCGTATTTCTGTGTAGTTTAATGTGCAACATCTCGCTGTCGAGCCGATTATCTGTTGTTGGTTTTTTTATTCCGAATTAATTATTTTTCTTTCAGTCAATATTTAATTGTTCTTCAAACGTATTTATATCTTTCTACACAGTAGCGACTTTTTCTTTCACCTTTCAGTGTTTTAGGTGTGATGAAAAATCTAAACGTATCAGCATACGTGTTGGTAATCTCCGCTTCCGTTTGTCACTTCATGCAATAGTTTTGAGTGTTTAAAACCATGAACTATTGTTTAAATGCATCTCGATTCTAAGTAAGTTGCTTCTAATTACAGGAACGCCCGGGAAACAGCCTGAGAAGAAGGGAAGTCGGAAAATCTCTGATTCCAACATTAATTTAGTGAAGGCGAAGTCTGAGAAACTGAAACAAGGTAGGCCTCTTCAAGTTTACGAACTAAATAAATAAATGAATCGCATATGAAAAGTCCGAGCGCCTAAAATTCGCAAGACGTAGTTCAAGTTTGTGTTTGTTTCGCTGATTTGTATCATTTGATAACGTTATCCGGTGTACAAGGTGTGCCTGTTTTACCGGTTTGATAACGTTATCCGGTGTACAAGGTGTGCCTGTTTTACCGATTGGATAACATTATCCGGTGTACAAATTATTAGCATTTTTCACTAGTTTTGTATGACACGCTCATGAAGTGACCACGTGTACACCTCATTTATTTCATCTAATTGTTAATTCTTCAATGGTATTACAGCTATTAAAATCAAACACCATTTTTGTTTTTTAACTTAAGCTGTAAGTTGTAAAGTGTTGTCTATTAGCGTAAGTGTTTCCACATTCCATTGTTACAATACAAGTTGCTGTGTTTGTTTTGTTTTGTTTTTGAATTTCACGCAAAGCTACACAGGGGCTATCTGCGCTAGCCGTCCCCAATTTAGCAGTGAAAGACTAGAGGGAAGGCAGCTAGTCATCACCACCCACCGTCAACTCTTGGGCACTTTTATCAACGAATAGTGGGATTAATCGTGACATTATAACGCCCACACCGCTGAAAGGTGGAGCGACAGGGATTCGAACCCGCGACCCTTAGATTACAAGTCGAACGCCTTAACCCACCTGGCCATGTTGGGCCGCTGTGTTTCCTAAATGCGTAAACTAAGAAACTTGGGATAAAACAGTGGCTATATCAAGACAATAACACCAAATCAATTTAAGAGTATTCAAGAAAACGTCTATTAACCAAGAGGGAGAAATAATGAATTGAGATTCTGGTATTTTACTCAAAGATATCAAACACATTCATTTGTGGTAGAATTTCCTTTTTTTAATTTTCATTCGTTTTCGTAGTTGCTCGTATAATTTCGTTTTCTCACGCCCTCACTCGGAAGTCTCGTTTATACCTGTGGCTAATTTTGAAGTCGAAAAAACGATTACCTTGTTTCGTTTTGATTGAACCAGAAGCACGTTCTGCTAACCCATTCGAAAAACAACAGTATAATTAAAACAATTTCAACAGAGTTGAGGAACTTCTGTTTTCCAGTGGGGGTTGGTATCCTCTGAAATTCATTTCCAGTATTAAACAACCTGCCCCCCACTAGTACAGCGGTATGTCTACGGATTTACAACGCTACAATCAGGGGTTCGATTCCCTTCTGTGTGCTCAGAAGATAGCCCGATGTGGCTTTGCTATAAGAAAACATTGAACAACCCCAGTAAATCCAGTAATCATCGATTCAGGGTGAGATGTTTAAAGGATTCTCCACTCTTTCTCCCATGTTGGAACAGTTCTGGTCTGGTATGGTAAGATTTGTAAACAAACAAACATACTTAGAAGCTGGTCACTGTATGAACTAAAATATTGATGTACTCGTAGATGTCACTACTACAGGGAACTATATCCAGAGACACAGCTTTTTGAGTGGATTATGTCTTGATCCATATAACAACGCTTAGACCACACTGATAAACAAAATATTACAGAGGTGTTAATTATCCATTTCATAGCCAAGTGGTTAAGGTGCTCGACACGTAATCCGAGGGTCGCGGGTTCGAATCCCTGCCACACCAAACATGCTCGCCCTTTCAGCCGTGGGGCGGTTATAATGTTACAGCTAATTCCACTATTTGTTGTTAAAAGAGTAGCCCAAGAGTTGGTGGTAGGTGGTGATGACTAGTTGCCTTCCCTCTAGTCTTACACTGCTAAATTAGAGACGCTTAGCCTTTGTGTAGCTTTGTGTGAAATTCAAACCAAACCATAACTACAAGATGTCAGTTTAATTTGTGGATTTTACTCCCAGTATCCTTCTTATAAAATTCTCTGAAGGATCCCGAGATTATAGTCTACAAAGTAAACTGGCATCGTATGACAGGGATTTATGACGCATGAGAAAAACCTCCAGAGACAGTTCTTCCTCAGTAGAAGATCAAAGGGTTCCCACCGTTTTAGTACATGTTTTCCACCTTTAAGGAAAGCCACCTTGCTGGGAGTAGTAGTCACAAACCTGTGAGTTGGTCCCTCAGTGAAAACCTGGAACTCTTCTTAAACATGCTGTTTTGGGATGTAACGTTTAACATATTTCTTCCAAACTGTTTGGTGGTTATAATATGCACAAAGTTAGCAATAATTACAAGCCCACGTTACAGTAGTGCTCGGTCTCAATAATTCTGGTTATACTATGACTCTTATCAGAGTTCTTATTATATCTGAATAAATTTTTTATGGATTTATGAGGAGGAATTTGATTATTTTTGTTTGTTTTATTCAGTTTGCCTTTCAAAAACGCCTTCTTTAGTACCATTGACTGAAAACCTCACCTGTAACTACACAGTCGTCAACAGAGTTGCCATAAATCACTATCTGCTTTCCAACAAACGTAGTGTCATCCAACGTAACAGAGAAATAATATTTAAAAAGGTGACCACAAACATATTCTTGAAATATAAATTCAGAGGCTTGATTCACAACTTTAATGACACCTTCCTTGCCAAGTCTGGCCCAGGCCACATGAGAAGGTCATCTGACAAGTTTGTAATATTCTACGAAATATAAACTCGAGGCTTAATTTTAAAAAAAATATCGCTTTGTTTCGTTTTCGTCTAAGATGAGATGCAATAAAGTTTAACTTAACTTTGCTAGTTACTTGTTAACTCAGTGCCTGCTAGCACTTTCCTCGGAGTCCAAGACGAGCCTTTATGCAATATAGAGAGTGGTAAGCTTTTATTTAAAGATGTAGATATTTGTTTGAGTTAGTCGTGTTTTGAAGTCAGTTTCTCTGCATATTTTGAATTTTTGAACTTATTTTTTTCTTCATATTAAAGATTTGCTTTGTCTTGGGTTTAGAAATGGCATATTTGACAGTTGGATGAGTTTCGAACTTTGTAACCCAAAATTATTTCTATGGAATAATACGTTTCAGTTTGTTTTTATACAAGGGTATAACAGTTTGAAACAAAATTATTAAGAAACTAAAGTTGCACACACCACACTAACCCTTAAATAGTAAGATTAAAATATCAGTCTATTCAAAATTACAGATTCGATGCGGAGTCATAAAAACAAGAAAAATGTGAAATAAGTGTAACAAAGCGCTTAAAGAACGTTACCTCTGTCGCTTGAATTTCGGTTCGAGTTTGAAAGACATGAAGATACGATGACCAAGATGTTACCAGCCAATACACATTATATGGTAGGTGTCAGAATGTTGCTTTTTTTGCAGCTTTTTGGCAACTGACCTAAACATTTCAATGTTTAAAGTCACACGAAATAAAATAATAAAGATCTTAACAGATAGTGTTCCATAAAGTAGGCTTAGCTTGTGCTCAAAAACTCTTAAAAGTAAAGTATCCACTGTTGTCGTGGTGGGCAGAGCACAGATAGCCCATTGTGCAGCTTTGTGCTTAATTCTAAACAACAACAACATCAACTGTTGCAATATGATATCAGTAAAATGATAATTCGTGCTTAGGATATACTCAGACCTATATAAAAATGAATAATATAAAGATAAGTAAATTCTATATTTTTCATTTAGTCTCTAAATATAATAACTAAGCCTAATGTACGATACAGTTATTATAATCCTCCAGGCATTAATGTTGAACACAGTGTATCGGTTATATTCTGAAATCTTAATATTCGGACCTTTACATACTTTCCAGCCTAAAGCATGTATTGATACCGCGCTTTCCGAGACAAATCCTCTTTGAGACTTCTATGGCTGTTTTTTTTTTTGTTTGTTTCTGGGTGTCCCCTAGGCCTTGCCAGAAAAATACTTACAGCAGAGGAAGAACAGGTAAAGGTAAAAGTGCAACCTTGAGTGGATTATTTATTGACTTATGGCTAGGTGATTAGGGTAATCGACTCGCATTATGAGGGTCGCGGGTTCGAGTCCACGTCCCTTTCAATTCCACTGTTCGTTTGTAAAAAGTAACTCAAGTGTTGGCGGTGGGTGGTGATGGTTGACTGGATTTTCTGAGTTTTCATTGCTAAATTAGGGACGGGTAGTTAAGATAGCTCTCGTGTAGCTTTACGCGAAATTCGAACCAAGAAATATCGTCCATCTCAAATGATTCAGTACTCCGAAGTGAGCGTAAATAGAACTGAGAGAAAAAAAACAACAACTTTTTCTTTACCAATTTAGAAAACTGCAGAAACCAGGAAATCTTACACTTGCATACAGGCAACAAGCACACAAATACAAAATCAAGGAACATGTGAAAAAATGAAGCAAACAAAATCATAACACAAGTATCACAGTAGAAAAACCGAAAGAACATACCAAATGAATGAACCCAATCCTGGAAGTAGCCAAAAGTGTAATCTTTGATGTTATCGCATTGTACAAAGATGCAAAAAATCTGAGACGACTACGTTTATTGGGTTCATAACAGTCGTGATGAAAGCATTTTTAAACCATTAATACATTGCATAATGCACTAGTTCATGTATTCCACAATACAAAATACACAGGACAAGAAATAAGTAAGCCATCCGTATTCAAACCACATAATAACAAAATAGTGATCGGATCAAGCTCATGAACATGGGCCTGAAAAGAAGAAAGGAAGGAACTTGAAAAATATCCACTATCAGCACGCCAACTCCAACAGTAACCTCTAAAATAAAGAATATCAGCGCGCCAACTCCAATTGTAACTCCAAACATCAACGGCCCGGCATGGCCTGGGTGGTTAAGGCGTTCGACTCGTAATCTGAGGGTCGCGGGTTCGAATCTCCGTCGCACCAAACGTGCTCGCCATTTCAGCCGTGGGGGCGTTATAGTGTGACTGTTAATCCCACTATTCGTTGGTAAAAGAGTAGCCCAAGAGTTGGCGGTGGGTGGTGATGATTAGCTAGTCTTACACTGTTGAATTAGGGACGGCTAGTGCAGATAGCCCGCGAGTAGCTTTGTGCGAAATTAAAAAAACAAACAAACGAACATTAACAATGCTTCAGGAGACAAATTAACGATGGCTCAGGAGGAAGAAAGAGATCTACAAAAAACAAACCTGATCCTCTCAGATCCACAAAGATCTGAATCCCGACAACATTGTAATGTATCAGTACAATTATCTGTAACTTTTCTTATCGGACTGATCACAAAAACACATGATTAATAAGAATCTTCCAGATAAATTGTTAATCTCTGATCAGTGAAACGTATGTTTGTTTATCCATAATTTTGACAATACTATTGATTAGTAGGCTGAGGATGTTCCTCCACATTTATTGTATCAATACACGATTCTGGATGTCATCGTATTTCTTCTGATGAAGCAGTATTCCAGTATGGAAGGCTCGGTGTGGCCAGGTGAGTTAAGGTGTTCGAAGTTTTATCTGAGGGTCGCGGGTTTGAATCTCCTTCGCACCAAACATGCTCGTCTTTCAGCCATGAGGACGTTATAATGTGACTGGCAATCCCATTATTCGTGGGTAAAAGAGTAGCCCAAGAGTTGGGTGGTGATGACTATCTGCCTTTCCTCTAGTCTTACAGTGCTAAATTAGGAACGGCTAATGTAGATAGCCTTCGAGTAGCTTTGCGCGAAATTCAAACCAAACCAACAGGGAAAGAAATAGACAAGAGAGAGAGAGAAAAAAAAAGCAATGAATGATTCAAGAAACAAAGCAACCCCTCGTTATTAAAAGTTTTATACAGCGCCAACGCAACGTATTTTAAAAGGTGAATATGTTTAAAAATATTTTAGCTTGGCGCTGTATAAAACTATGTCAACTATTAGAATGCTAAAAAGACCACTGAAGAGAAAACGTAATAAAGTGTAGGCTAGTTGCTTGTTGGATGAGATGAACATTGTTTCCATTTTATGTATTCTGTTCGTACAATATTTCGAAATTAGAGTGGTTAAAAAGTCAACACACTTGATGTTTTTGTTGTAGTGGTTATCTTTTAATTATAGACCAACTTCAAAGGACAAAAATGTTTGAGACCACGTGCAGTTGTAACGTTCTGCACGTGATGATATTCCTTGTACCATGAAAATTAAGGTACACGATAAGAAATATCCAGTTAGTTTCTAAAATTCAGTTAACTTCTACTGTATAAGAAAATACGCTAATGCAGTTTAACTGTACTTCGATTGTTTCGTGAAATTCATACAGAGATATTACTATTAATACATGAATGGTTTAATTTTATCCTTCAGTTTTCACCAGAGTTGCGATTTTTAGCCAGTAATGCCTTCTGAACATCTTTCTGTTTACCCCCTCCTGTACTGTTTTAGCATTCCAATCGCGTGACAGTTTGAAGTTGAAAACTTGTGAAAAAAAGAAAGAAAAAAGGATAATTTATTGTTTATAATCTGCTAGTTGAATGCAGAATCGATAGTCACTAGGGGGCCACACGTGTGTACGTGCGAGCGCGCACAGAAAGTACCTGCTCTGTTTGAAAATAATTTGCTTTCATCTATTAACACTCGAATACAAGTTTAATTATGCAAAGAGATAATCGTCGTAACTGTGAAGGGCGGTTCTCCACTCCACGTAATTTTGTAAAGTGGAACTTTACAAATCCAGCAGCCAAGCTAACTAACCGAAAAGTCGTTTCGATATTGTAGTGCCGTGAACAATGGTCTCCACGTGATTGGAGTTGGTGATTATTGGCTTGGGACAACGAAAGGACACCATAAATAGGAAACTAGTAAAAGCGGATTAGTTTCTATGTTTAAACATTAATCTGCCCCAAAAATGGATGTACGATTGTCAAACGCAAAGTGTTGTTGTGAATGCATTTATTTGTACATGTGTGATAAAATATAACAATACTCAAGTATAGATGTCTTTGAGAACTTGTAATGTTTTGGGGCTTATTGACACACATTTGTTTTGACACTCAAGACTATGAAAAACGAAACAGAAAAGCTGTTAAAACATGAAAGGTTTTTTTTAAATATGGGTCCACTACACAATAAATGTAATGAGGTGAATACCTGTACGGAAAACGATTACTGGAGAATAAATAATATTTGTTTGAATTTCTCGCAAAGCTACACTAGGGCTAATTTAGAAGGGAAAGATTAGAGGGAAGGCAGCTAGTTATCACTACCCACCGTCAACTCTTGGGCTATTGTTTTACCAACGAACAGTGGGATTGACCGTACATTTTAACACCCCCACGGCTAAAAGGGCGAGCATGTTTGGTGCGACTGGGATCCGAACTTGCGACCCTCAAAATACGAGTCGAGCGCCTTAATCAACTGGTCTGAATAAAATAATGGAACGAGAGTATAATTATGGAAGGAAAAAAAACTTTCATGGATAATTTCATATTTATGTACCAGTTGTCGCTGCGGATTGGATTGTCTTCAAGTAAAAATCGTAATTGATGTTAAATGAAAAAAATAAAAATCCAAGAGAAAAGATAATCGTTATGTGTTATGCAGAATAGTTTTTGGAAATGTTCCTGTGTTGTAGGTGTAAATATTTTTGCGTACTTGTATACGAGGTCTGTTCAAAAAATACGCGGACTGTTTGAATTGCGCGGCTCCAGTTGGTTCCAGGGGAATCCGCTTGGTATCGCTAGGTTCGCAAAGATCAGCTGATTACGATGCCATTTCCCGATTGCAGTTATCTTCATTTGTGTATGAGCTACGCGGTTTTAATTGAAGTGCTATTTTTTCGTTTGGCGATTTCAGAATGAATGACCTGAAGGAGCAACGACTTGCTGTGAAATTTTGTGTTAAACTTGGAAAATCTGCGACTGAAACTTTTGCTATGCTTAACACGGCTTACGGTGATGTTGCTATGAAGCGTACGGCATGTTTCAAGTGGCATGAACGTTTTAAGGATGGTCGACAGTTCATTGAAGATGTCCTTCCACGTCGGCAAAACCAACACCCTGGTGCGGGCAAATCGACGTCTGACTGTCAGGGAGCTTGCTGAAGAGTGTGGGACATCAGTCGGATCTTGTTACGAGATTTTGACCGAAAAATTGAAGCAGCACCGCGTTGCTGCGAAATTTGTGCTTCAGAATTCATGAGTTTGTGGCCAAACACTCGATCACTGTTCTTCCCCATCTCCCCATACTCACCTGACCTTCCTTCTTGCGATTTTTTCTTGTTCCCCAAACTTAAAAGACCCTTGAAAGGAAGAAGTATTTAAGACGATTCCCGAGATTAAGGCAAATGCGACGAAGGAGCTGGAGGACATTACAAAAGAAGCGTACCAGGACTGTTTCAACAAGTGGAAACACCGTTGGGATAAGTGTGTGTGTTAGGGAGGAGAGTACTTTGAAGGGGTCCCAGACCTGTAACTTCTAAATAAAGTACATTTTGTTTTGTGACGTCAGTCCGCGTACTTTTTGAACAGCCCTCGTGTAGTAAGGATGCTCCCGGTTTTTGTTGGGGATACAACTTGGCATCCAACAGGTTACGAGGAGCAAAGTCCTCAGACGTTACAGCATTTCAAAGTCTTTAGTTGTTTTTTTTAGATGGGAAATAGTTATCGAAAAAAGGTGCGAGATATAAAAAGTATCTGCTTTTACCAGCCTATTTGCTGAAACCGCATTTACCCATAAACCTCACCAAACAAGTTCGCCCTATCATCCATGGGGGCGTTATGATATCACGGTCAATTCCACTATTCGTTGGTAAAAGAGTGGTCAAACAGTTGCTGGTGGGTGGTGGAGGCTAGCTGCCTTCCCTCTAGTCTTACACTGCTAAATTAGGGACCACTAGGGCAGACTTGTTGCTTTGCGCAAAATTAAAAACAAACAAATAAACCATAAAGCTCACCAAATGTTTGTTGTAGTGAATAATACAAATTGTGCAAAAAAAAAATCTCGAGAATTACACGCTGTTGTGCCATAAATAAATCCCACAAAAAGTATTGTCATACAAAAACAAAAATCTCCAAAACTATAATTCTGTTTTACAGCTTCCTGCATTTATGCAGAGAACGTTGCACGTTCTGATACCCACGGGTGTGATACACCTTCTGTGAATATTTAGTCATCTACTACGAAGTTATATCATAATTTGTTATGGTTACTCAAGAAGTCAGCCGTTACTTCAACACTTGCGATTTGATGAGTCATACACTCATTACAGTGTGTGTTTACACTTTACGAGTGTTTACCAGATGCACCACTTAAATCTGTTAGTTCGTTTGTGTTGAAATGTTACCTTAGAATTATTGTTCGTTCGTTTCTACACATCAAATTATTTGTCTTAAGGGCCCATTTGTGCAACTGGGAAGGTGTTTCAAGGAATCTCCCAGAGAACATCATGATGTAGTAAACTTGAAACTGAGGAATATTAGCACCAGTTTGTTGTATCCTGAAACGTAGCGTGTAAAACTGAAAATGAGTGATGTAAGCGCATGTTTGTTATAATTGCCTCTGTAAGATACATGGAAATAAAACATGAAATACATAAAATTTTAACCTGTACTCTTAAATAAATAACCCAATATTCTGGGCAGTGTCTCCATTTGCTTGTTATTTTGGCTCTTATTCGGAAGGTTTCAAGTTCAAAGCTCTCACGACGTGTTATGTCCTTGAGTAGGATATATTACTTCAGTTGCTTTAGCTATATAAAGTTTAGCAGTGGATCGCGGGAATCCTGTTCAGAGGGGAAGTATCACCATTCCTAAAAATTTGTGTCGTTGAAAATCAAACCTGATCATCAAGTACCCTCATTAGCAAGAAAACTGAAAATTAGCTACTTATATATGTGTGTATCACATGTATTTCTATTTACAGAGCTACCTCAAAAGCGCGTTGTTTAAAATCGTTTTTAAACGTGTTTTTTTCTTATAGCAAAGCCACATCGGGCTATCTGCTGAACCCACCGATGGGAATCGAACCCCTGATTTTAGCGTTGCAAATCCATAGACTTTACCACTGTACTAGCGAGAGACTTTTAAACGTGATAAGTAAAAAGAAATTATATAATCAATTACTTAATAACGTTTTAGAAGAAGTGAAAAACCATATTGAATTGGATAACTACTGTCAAACAATAGTGGAGTGCCTTCAAGAAGCGACAAATCAAACTACCGAAACAAAACCATAAAAGAACAAATAACGAATGGAAACCAAACAGTCAAGTAATAACCCTAATAAAAGAAACACGAAGACAATTAAGAAGACAGTTCATGATAACAAGAGGCTGAGAAACCAAAACACACATGAATGATATAAGAAGTCACATTAGAGCACAAATAAAACAAGTAAAACAAGATAAATGGGACAACCTTTGTTCAAAATTAAACGATAAAACTGATCCGAAAAAATTCTGGACACACCTAAGACGACTCACCAATGACAATTCAGCCGCAATGAAATATCCTATGCTTGAGTACAATAACATAACAGGTTACACAAATAAAGAAAAAGACGAAGTTTTCAAACATCAATTACAGAATACATTTAAAACCCATACTGATCCAGATATGACTGTTTATTTTTACAACAAAGTCACAAATTATATACTAAACAATAAAGAACATTTGAAACCAGTTTTTCCAACAAGTGTATCTGAGAGAAATACAAGACACAAAACAAACTACGAAGATACAATGATAACGAAAGAAATATCTAGACATGAACTCCATAAAGCAATGAAAAACACAAAAAACAAAGCTCCAGGTGAAGACGAGATACAGTCATACCTTCTAAAAGAAATAAAAAAGGCACTCTGAAATTGTTTGACCACCTAAAAGGACTTTTCAACTTATCTCTATTCTATGGATGCATACCAGTTTCTTGGAAGCATGCTAATTTATTAATGTTCGGTAAGGAAGGAAAGCCCTCAAATAAATCTAACAGCTACCGACCAATCAGTGTGACCAGCTGTGTAGGCAAAATTTTAGAATGCAGAATTAGCAATACTCTTCACATACTTGGAAGTAACTTTCAAATTGCCTGAAGAACAAAGTGGCTTCAGAAAATTCAGACAAACTCCTCACCACAGGTCAGACTAACTGAAGAGTAATAGATAGCTTTAGCAAACAAACAATGCACTGTCGCCTTTTTTTTTTACATCGAGAGAGCATTTGACACTGTATGGCACAAAGGTATTCGGTTCCATATGTATGAAATGGGAATACCGCATGGAATTTTTTGCTGGTTATCTAAGATTGTGGAAAACAGAAAATGCAGAATAAATGCACAGGGAACCTTTTTTTAGTACTTTACTCCACAAGCTGACGTTCCTCAGGGAGGGTTGTCTAGCCCTATACTATTTCTTCATCATGTATGTAAACAATATGCCACTGAAGGATCCTAATCGCGGATTCTCCTCACATTTCGCTGATGATGTGGCAGTATGGAAAATTGCCACAACACCAACAATAGCAGCCACAAACATACAACCACAACTAAGTAGAATAAGCGAATACTGTCAAAAATACAGAATAAAAATAAATACAGCAAAAACACAATTACTCATATTTACCAAACTGACAAAGCACAAAAATCTACAGCCTGAAATACATATGAGTGGAACACTAATTCAGACTGTCACATGGGCAAAATTTCTTGGTCTTACCTATGTCTCATAATTAACATGGATTAACCACTTAAATGAAATTAAAAGTCTGGCGAAGAACCAACTATGCTAGAAGTCTAACTGGTGAGAACAGTGAAGCTTCAGTAGACAATGTACTAAAGATTTACAAAACATACATTAGAACAGTAACTGACTATGCAGCTCCAGCTTGGATTACTGTAAGTAACAAAATAATCAAAACCAAGCTAAAAACAATACAAAACACTCTACTCATAACAGTATACAGAGTTCCCAGAGCAACATCATCTCAATTTATACATAAATATTTAACAATACCAAATAGACTCCTACGTAGTACAATAACGTATTCTGATAAAAAAAATGGATGAAAAATGAATTATTATGCTAACTAGACAAGTACCTCTTACTTGATGAAGATAATCCTAAATATCTCTCTCCAATCAACGTGTATTTTAAACACATATAAATATGATAAAAAGTATATAAAAGGGAATTTAAAAAAGAAAGCGGTACAATGAAACTAGACTTCCTACTGATAGGACAAATAGCATCTATAAATGTACGAAACTGTTAGATGGACATTGCCTTGCAAAGGGTCGGAGTAAACTCAGGCCACTCTGACCCTAAAGCAGTAGCCGTACCAACCAAGACTGCATGATCATGCAAGTAAAGGAAGGAGGAAGAGGTCAAAGTACAGATAGTGGCTTGGTGGTTAGGGTGCTGGATTCGTAGTCTATTAATTCCAAATTAGAATTTTGTTACCGAACATGCTTTCCTTCTTCAGCCGCGGGCATAATAATGTTATCAATCTATTATATTTTAGTGAAAACTACGCCCAAGACTTGGCATTGGTTATTGTTTGTTGTCTGTCATTTGGAAGTTACGGAGGGCTAGGGAAAATCGCTTTCGAGTAGTTTTGCGCGAAATTCCAAAATGGAGTTGGTTTGTAGTTTGATAATTATTTACACGTAAGAGGTTAATAACTTTGTCTTTCCTATAGAAATTATATATAGATATTCTGTTCAATAGGGGTATCATCTTTGTTCGTTAGATATAGAACTTTCTGAATAACGTTTTTGTAAATATAAAAATTCGACATTTCTGCGTGATAATTAGTAACAGAACAGTTAGATTAGGTATATTTGTTTATTTTTCGTATGCAATAAAAACTTGAATATTCTTATCTGCGCTCTGATTTTGCTTTTAATAAGCGAAAGGACAGGTTTGGTAGACAGTGTCTCCCCGCTGCAGTGCCGGTCTAACTTCCTTAGACATCTCGAAATCAGGTTGTTTTTTATATTTTTCCCCCGTGTAACTTGTGTCCTTGAGCCATTTGTTGTCCTGTTACAATGATTTCGCTATATCATTGTTATTATTTTCAATTGAGAAAGGCCTTGTTGTTTAAATAGTTATTTGTTCGTCATCTTGTTCCGGTTCTTTTTTAACGCAATCCAACCTCTGGTTGGAATAAATTTATTTAACGATACCTCCTGCTGTATATATACTAGATGTGCTTCCGCAGGGTCCCCGAAAATGACCTCTCTCAAGGGCGAATAAAATCGAAATTAAGGTTAACAATTGCTTTTATTTCTTGCTTTTGAGGTTCATATGTCTTGCAGTGTTGTAACCTACAGAGTGCGCAATTCTCCTCGTGACTCACAGCATCCACACGTTTCACTGATTGACAGATAACACATTACTGTACAGAAATGCGAGTGGTTAAAACAAGTGATCCTTCCACATACACACGTTATGCATTGTGGGATCGTTTGGCAGATGCATGAGGGAATCATTGTTCAGGAAATAACCACATATTTGTCATACCACTTCAACCATGTTTGACGCAGAATTACAAGTCGCTACAGTTACCACATACATGAGAGTGCACGGTAAAATAGCATACGTGTGTTTGTTATTTTTTGTATGAGACAGGATAATATTGAACCATGTGCATGAGAACAAAATGCCTCAGTGTGCAGATCATACAGAATAATACCAGTTCATGCGACCGCTTTGAAATGTGATTTCGTTTTAAATGTTGTTTCGTCCACCAAACTGAACAAGTAGTTTTAGAATAAAACAGCGTTTCTCAAGGAGAACATCACTATACATTAGTGTGTTGTCTGTCAAACAGTCAGTAGACATTAAACAGACGTCACACAGACGCAATTTGTACTGTTGTGACGTCATTAAAACGTGCACGTTATGAATGCATTATTTAGGCTACAACGTAGCATGCCGTATGAACTTGAGAAACAAGAAATAAAAAATACATGTTACTCTTAATTTGGTTTTATTTATCCTTAAAACAACACTTTCAAGTTAAGTAATCACACACTTGACATTTTAAAGTGTATCTGGCCTGGCATGGCCGAGCGTGTAAGGCGCGTGACTCGTAATCCGAGGGTCGCGGGTTCGCGCTAAACATGCTCGCCCTCCCAGCCGTGGGGGTGTATAATGTGACGGTCAATCCCACTATTTGTTGGTAAAAGAGTAGCCCAAGAGTTAGCGGGTGGTGGTGATGATGACTAGCTGCCTTCCCTCTAGTCTTACACTGCTAAATTAGGGACGGCTAGTACAGATAGCCCTCGAGTAGCTTTGTGCGAAATTCCAAAACAAACACAGTGTATCTGTGTATTGAATACTCTCATTTAGCTTACTCGTTCACTCATTTAAAAATGGAGAGGTGTGCATGTCAATAGTTTGGGACATACTGAAATAAAATATAAACATCTGTTACGTATTTTTTACGTTTTATGTTTTTCGTAGACTAAACGCAACAGAAAAACAGATAACAGCTTGTATAATTTATTACACTAAACTAAATATATATATGTAACAGATATAACATAAATTACATAACAACAGTGACAGATATTAAGTTACAACATTCAAAATTAATTACAACACAAAATAGTACTGGTTTCAACCTTCAAATTTAATTACGATACAAAATGTTACTGGCCTGTGTCAAATATAATCTAGAATGAAAGTCCAAAAGTTCAGATCAGAAATCCGAAATTCTACTCTAGGAGGTGAATTTGGTCCCACGAAGAAATTTCGAAGTTTGAATGGAGAATGGCGGTGTTTTCGATGAATATTTCAACTTCTCGTTTTCCGCTTCGGTCTCCCCTAAAAAGTCCTGTACGTGTTGACTTTCAGAATAACAACTAATTCGAATGAATCGTAGAGATTGACGAAGTAAAATCACAGCTTCTGTAGATCTAGCCCTAGTCATTAATCTAAGTTGAATAATCACACAGGGAACGTTGAAAACTTCTCGAACAAAGACACTATTTTTTGAATTGAATATAATACGAATGACTGACTCTTCTTTTCTTCCTCGCATCTTCGTCTGTTTATATATTGTAGGCCTAGACTTCTCGAAACACCGCGAAACTTCTACAGATCTCCAGAGCAATCCGCGCATGTCCGTTCTTGCACGAGACTTCTCGTCTAGACACGAGGCCGCCAACATTTCGTTTACATACATATGATTGGTCTACTTAATTCTAGAAAATTCTAAATGTTACCCTAAATGAATAACAACATATTTTATTAGTTTAAACTTCGAAACAATAATATAAACATGGAAATATAAATAATAGAAATGAAAATTTAAACACAACACGACATGTTGTCGCTTACAAAATATTTACACGACATTTACATAACAACATCCCAGATTTCAGTCACAAATCCGTGAATTAGTTTGTGAGGTTTCACTGTAAGGAAATTGTGATCTTCATTTGTATGTTTATTGTTGAACTTGCCGTTGGTAACTGATTGTACATAACCAGTTTCCAGAAGCAGAAAAGAGGGGTCTGGTAATATCGCAACTATAAAGATTACTTAAATTTCTGGCCCGGCATGGCCTCGTGGATTAAGGCGTTCCAATATTCGTTGGTGAGAGAGTAGCCCAAGAGTTGGCGGTGGGTGGTGACAACTAGCTGCCTTCCCTTTATTCTTACACTGCTAAATTAGGGGCGGCTAGCGCAGATAACTTTCGTATAGCTCTACGCAAAATTCAAAATCAAACCAAACCAAAAATAAACTACTATAACAGTGCGATAACTTATATCCATATATGGCCCTCTTTGTTTTATTTCGTGTTTTAATGCTGAAGACATCGAATATGGGACTTTCAGGCCAGAAGGCGTGATTACACGCCCTTGTTGAGCTGAAAATAATTTTACGACTTCGGGCACATGTAATTTTTTTTTTATAAAGTAACTGATGAACTCATTTAGCGCACATGAGAGACATAAGGTCCACATGGAATAATGACAATGATAGGTCAGATTCGAATGACGATCCCCTCTATATCACTCCGTAAAATGTCAAGTTTATTTTTTTTGTTAAGTACAGTGAAGTACGAGTGTCGAAGCCCGGTTTCAAACGTTATAAGACTTCACACCTGTCTCTGAAAGGCTAAGTCTTGTCGAGATCAAAAAGTGTAGGCATGAAGAGCGAACATAAAGACGATAGCTCTGAGAAGAAGGGATAAAATATTCGGATTTGCATCGCAATTTGCGATCAAAACAACCCCCAGTTGCAAGTCTCTTTCCTCTTTACTTAGCATAACTTGCGAATCATTCATTACTTTCTCTTGTATGTTGTCTTCGAGACCTCCCACAACACAGTGAAAGTCCCATAACGTTTTAGATTGGTATTATCAAAGATGGATCAATGGTATCTGGGTATTTTGCCCTGGAGGGTCAGGTTCTCTTTGACCTCTTCCTCCTTCCTGAACTTATTTTCCCTAACTGTATGTTAGGTCCTTCTCAGAGCAATGTCCATTTATAGTCTATTATTCACAGTAGGTCAAGTTAGCTGGTGGCAATTTATTTATTTATTTTTATTATTATTATTTTTTTTAAATACATATGTAAACTATAAATATAAGATTTAAAGTTTATATATATATACATATTTTACTTTAATTTATTTTTCTTTATATTTAAAATATATGTTAATTGGGGAGAGATATTTAGGATTTTCTTCATCATGTATGAGGTACCTGTCTAGTTCGCATAATAAATCATTTGTCATTCAATTTTTGTTAAAGTACCTAATTGTAATATTTAGGAGTCTATCTGATATGGTTGGTATGTTCGAGTATTTATGAATGAATTTAGATGATGTTGATCTCGGGACTCTGTATGCAGTTGTGAGAAGTGTGTTTTGGATTGTTTATAGTTTAGTTTTGATTGTTTCATTACTTACAGTTACCCATGCTGGAGCTGCATAGTCTATTACTGGTCTGATATATGTTTTGTATATTTTCAAAATGTTATCTGTAGATGCTCCACTGTGTTTACCAGTTAGACTCCTTACATAGTTGGTTCTTCGCCAAATTTTATTTTTAATTTCGTTGACATGATTGATCCAAGATAATTTAGAATCATAAGTCAGACTTAAAAATTTTGCTGATTGGGCAATCTGGAGTAGAGTGCCATTCATATATATTTCTGGCTGTTGTTTTTTGTGGATTTCGTAAAGACTACGAGCTGAGTTTTTGCTGTGTTTATTTTAATTCTATATATTTCACAGTATTCACTAATTCTATTTAATTGTGGTTGTATGTTTGTAGCTGCTATCGTGGGTGTTGCAGCACTTTTCCAGATTGCCACATCATCTGCGAACTGTGATGAGAATCCATGATTTGGATCCTTCAATGGCATATTGTTTACATACATGATGAAGAGTATAGGGCTAACCACCCCTCCCTATGGGACACCAGCTAGTGGAGTAAAGTATTCGGAAAAAGTTCCTTCTACGTTTACTCTACATTTTCTGTTTTCCAAAAAGTTAGATAACCAGCGAATAATTCCTCGCGGTAGTTCCATTTCATTCATTCGGAACCTTAGACCGTCGTGCCAAACGGTGTCGAATGCTTTCTCGATATCGAGGAAGCAAGCGACTGTACATTCGTTTTTGTTGAAACTATCTATTATGGTTTCGGTTAATCTTATTAAATGGTCTGTCGTTTGTCTAAATTTTCTGAATCCATTCTATTCTTCTGGTAATTTTGATGTTATCTCCAAGAATGTGGAGAGTCTATTACTTGTTATTCTTTCGAGAATTTTGCCAACACAGCTGGTCAGGCTGATTGGTCGGTAGCTATTTGGTTTATTCGCTGGTTTTCCTTCCTTATGTAACATTAAAATATTTGCTAGCTTCCAAGAAACTGGAATATATCCTGAGGATAGCGATAAGTTAAATAGTGAATTTAGGTGGTCAAACAATTTCGGAGTGCCCTTTTTTAGGAGAATAGCTTGTATTTCATCTTCTCCTGGTGCTTTGTTTTTGGTGTTTTTTATTGCTTCTAGTATTTCATGTAGGGATATTTCCTTTGTTAGTAGTGTGCTTTCATAATCAGTGTTAGAACTTGTATTTGTATCAGTTATGTTTACTGGAAATATTGGTTCATATTGATGTTTATTGTTTGCTATGTGATTAGTGACTTTATTGTAGAAGTTTGTATTCATATCTGGATCTGTGTGAATTTTAAATGTATTTTGGAGTTGATCTTTGAAAGCTTCGGCTATTTCTTTATTTGTGTGTGCAGTGGTGTTATTATGTTCAAGTGGAGGATATTTCTTTGTGTTTGTGTTTTCATTTGTGAATCTTTTAAGATGTGACCAGAATTTTTTCGAGTCAGTTATGTGGTTTAGTTTATTACAGTAATTGTCCCATTTATTTTGTTTTTGTTGTTTTATTTGAGTTCTGATGTGATTTCTAATGTTGTTTATTTGTGTTTTAGTTTCTCTGTTTCTTGTAATCATGTACTGTCTTCTCAGTTGTCTGCGCTTTTTGATTAGGTTGATTATTTCTGTGGTGGGTTTCCATGTGTTTGTTGTTTTGGTATTGTTAACTTGGCTGCTTTCTGAAGGCAATCTGTGATTGTTTGACAATAGTTGTCCATTTCGACATGCGTTTTAACTACTTTAATAATTTTATTAGGTAACAGATTATCTAATTCTTGTTTATAGCATTGCCAATCTGCTTTACTGTAATTAAATTTTTCTTTCCTATATGTTATATTTTTATAGGGGGTGAGATCGAAGACGCAAAAAATTGGGAGATGATCACTATCTACATCTTTTCCCACTTGAAATTTTATTAATTTCTGGCTTAAATTATATGTACACATACACAGATCTAGTATGTCACTAGAGTTAGTGGAATAGGATGTATGTGTTGGGGTGGTATCATTCAATAGAGCTATATTATTATCATCTATAAATTGTATTAATTTTCTACCATTTGAATTAGAACTTCGGTATCCAAAGGTAACATTTTTACTGTTTAAGTCTCCCATAACTATGGTGTTTTGATTGTGGGAAAAAATGTTATTAAGTAAAGTTGTATCTAATTGTTTATTGGGTGAGCAATAAATTCCTGCTACGGTTATTTTAGTTTTATTCGTTTGGAGGATATCTACAGTAACATGTTCATTGCCACTGTTTAATTTGATTTCTACTACTGATAGCTCCACTTTGTGGAGCAGCATAATGCCTCTGTTTTCATCATTTTTATTTTTTCTGTCTTTTCTAATAGTTGAATAATATGGTATTTTAAATCTATTATTATTATATGTTAGAGTTTCACTTATTATTATAATCTGGGGGTTTAATTCTTCTATTAGATCTTCGATCTCATGTTTCTTGGAAGCTATTGCACCTTGGATGTTGATATACACTACTGTGAACATTGTGCTGTGAGCATGTAACCTGTTAGTGTAGTTATAATGTAGGGTATATGAGGTGTGATGTGTTTTATGGAGATAGTGATCAGTAGTTCTAGAAAGTTAGTTGTCTGGTTTGGTTTGGTATATTCTGTTATAAAATCTGTTATTACATTTTTGTAAACTGTTGAAAACAGGCTTGTTTTGTCTGTTGTGTTAATATTCGTTTCTTGTATGGTGATGTTGTTTTCTTTTGGTTTTTGTGTTTGTGTTAATGTGTTCTTGTTCTGTGTATTAGTCTTCTGTACTTGTTGTTTATGTGGTTCTTTTCCTTTTAACATTTCTGCATACGTGGTTTTTGTTGTTTTATTGAGTTCTGTTGATGTGCTCGTTTCAGGTAAGCTGTTTGTTTTCGGTTGATTCTGTTCTGTTGGTGTTCTGATCTGATAAATACGTTGCTTTATTTGTTTATATTTTTCACAGCCTTTGTAATTTGCTGTGTGGGTTTGACCACAGTTACAACATTTAGGCGTTTCGTTTTCTTTTTTGCATTGGCTGATATGGTGTTCCCCGCCACATCCGCAGCACCTCGGTGATGCAAAGCAAGCTGCTGAAACATGTCCATATCTTTGGCAGTTGTAACACTGTGTTACAACAATTGCCGGAGTTTTCAATTGCTCAACTTGGTATTTTTGATACCAGAGCAATATTCCACTGTTTATTAAATTTTGAATGTTGTAGCTGTCATCAATGTCAATTCTTATCAGGTTTGTAGGTGTTTGTGTTTTCTTAGAAATAATTCTTTCTGTCCTTGTATGTGGTATGTTTTGTTCGTCAAGTGCCTGTTTAACTAGGTCCAGGTCAATCGTCTGATGAACCCCTCTTACCACTATTGCTTTTGGTTGCGGCTTACTTCCTGGAAGGTGGATTTTAATGTTTCCAGGTTTAAAGGCATCTGTTGGCCATTCTTTAAGTAGTCTGTTAAGATCGACCACATCTTGCCCTTGCACAAGTACACCGCCTCTTGGCAAACGCTTAATGTTAACTATATTAACATTAGGTTTGCATCTTTTCACCTCTGTGGCAAGCAGGGGTTGATTATACTGACCCGGAATGCCTTTTATTATCACCGCGTATTGTTTTTTGTTTTTTTAACATTTCTTCTTGATACGACAGTGATAAAGTCTTGGCCCTCTAAGTCTTGATCATTGTCATTTTTTTCTTCATTATTATTATTTTTAGTCATATCAACATCCTCGGTGTTGCTGTTTTTTACCGTTACATAATCGGGACTTGACCCTACTTTAGTTGCAGGGGTAGCTACCTCTAGCCCCCCAGTGGCACAGTGGTATGTCTGCGGACTTACACACTAAAAACCGGGTTTCGATACTCGTGGTGGGCAGAGCACAGATAGCCCATTGAGTAGCTTTGTGCTTAATTCTAAAACAAACAAACAAACAAACAAGCTACCTCTACCTCAGTATTAGTAGCCATCACTGCTTCTTCTTCGAATTCTGAGTTTTCCGAAGAATTAATTTCTTTTATCAACTTTCTCTTAACTTTACTTTTTTTTTTAATTACATTTTTTGTTTTCTTTACCGAATTTAATTCCCTTTTTGCCAGACTACACAGAGCCAGCAATGGAGAATTATTTTCATTACCACCAACTACACTTGACTTACCTGCAATCAACGTTTGCTTCGAGTTAACGGTTTTTCCCGCCATTTCCGTCATTTTCTTTGTACGTGCCGTTCTTAGGCTTCTTGCGGTTTCCCGCTCTGCTGCCGTTAATTTGAGTTCTTCTATGTGTGAGGCCCCGACCGATGTGCTGTCCCAATTAGAAAAATAAATAAATTCAAGCTCTTCTACCTATATATTCAGCAAAATTTCAAGCCCAAACCGCCTTTAATCAGAGCTAGACAATAAAACGTCTGATTTGTTTCGAGCCTTAACCGTATTATCAAAGCCAAACTGGTGCTCATTTTTCGAAAATTCCGCGGTATTTTCACCCTTTGTTATGCGTGTATCGCATACCCTTTGTGGTAGTCTGTTAATGATGTTTGAAATGCGCTCGGTCGGCGCCCGCAACCTAGCCAATTAGACTAGACAAGCATTGAGCCGGTTAAGAATTCTCAATACTGGCTTGGCCCCCATGGACCGAACATGTGACCATTTTTACTTGTAAATAGTTTTAATACTATATTTTTAACACAGTAGGTGTATCTTTACAAAATTTGGTAAACTTCTAGTAAAAATTCAATTTCGGTTGTATTAAAAATATATACTTTTAGTAAAGTATTTACACTGAAGGTTTGTCTGTGAATATATCGAGTTGTTTTTTTTACCAGTTCGAGTGTAAAGTAATTTTTCATGTTAACATTAAAAATACTTTCTTCAGCTCAGATGTCATTTTCCTAATCTCTAACATTTCCTAAGTACATTTTTAGAAAAAAATAAATTTATTTGTTATTTGCAATACATTACCTCCACACAAAGTTGGCTAATTTGACCAACTTCGTAACCATCAAGAAAAAATCGAAATTACTCTTTTTAGAATAGCTTCAAATTGCAACATGAAACTACATTAGTTTATCCTAAGTAACTATAAACTCGTAACAATATACGTTAATTTATACTTGAACTTCATTGCCCTTTGAATCGTTTCTAACTACTAATAATTCGCGCGATTATAAGTTGTAAATCACTTAAGGAACGTGACACTTACGTTATGCTATCGAATTGCATTATCCACAGACGGTTCCAAGTTTCTCACATAGAATAACGACATGCAAAAAGCAAAAAATTTCCCATAACAGTTACAAATTTTCTGGCCTTCTAATTATGCAGCAAGAGCCATTACATATTCATCTCGGCTAGTTCATGTGTTTACCAAGAGAATGAAGCTTATATGGAAAGGGAAATTAACACTTACTTTGGAACTAGGTATTGCCAGGTGGTTATGTGCTCGACTCGCAATCTAAGGGTCGCGGGTTAGAATTCCCGTCGCACCAAACATGTCGTCTTTTCAGTCGTGGGGGCGTTATAATGTGACGGTCAATTCCACTATTCGATTTTTTAAAGAGTAGCCCGAGAGTTGGCGGTGGGTGGAGACGATTAGCTGCCTTCACTTCTGTTTTACATTGCTAAATTAGGGACTGCTAACGCAGATAGCCCTCGTATAGCTTTACGCGAAATTCAAACCAAACCAGTTCGCTTATTTCATAATTTTCATTACTGTGTCTTTTGTCTAGAAGCCTGCTATTTATCTGCTTCTGAGAAAAGCCAAGAACATAGATATTTTTGAAATATATTTGGATTAACCTCCATCTTTTAGTTATGTGGAGGGCAGTTATTTTCGTTTAAGCCTAATCCCTTAAAACAGGCGTGTTTGAATCTCTGTCCCACCAAACATGCTCGTCCTTTCAACCTTGTGGGCACTATAACGTCATGATCAATCCCACTATTCGTTGGTAAAAGAGTAGCCCAAGTGTTTGCGGTGGGCGTTGATAACTAACTGCCTTCCTTCTAGTCTTACAATGCTAAATTACGGATGGCTAGCGCAGATATCCCTCGTGTAGCTTTGCGCGAAAGTAAAAAACGAACAAAACACTTCTGTGCAGAAAATAATGTAATATATAATATGTCATTTGATAAATAAAAATTGTGGCCTTCTATTGGTTGACAATAACATTGTAATAAACATCAGAGAGCTACAGACATATCCTGAGTGAAGGAAGACGAGATGCGATTTTCTACCCGATGGCTCTGTAACCAAACATAATGAAAGGATATAAAAATTACGCTTTACCTGATTAATGGCAATATAATAAACATTTAAATTTCGTGCTTCGTGGGTAAATAAATTAGAGAACAGAGAATACCACATTTCTCACACCAGGGGAATTTCAGTGTCTCTTTTTAATATTACCTTATGTAAATAAAACATTAAACCTACATAGTATTAAAACATGGATTATTACTTGCAGTTTACTTCGATGCTAATCGTGTGACGTGTACAGAAAAAAAAATGGTTTAATTGAATTTTGAATGTAACTCTACGTGCACAGTAGAGAATGCCCGTAACGAGAGGACTAATTAAAGTTGAAAACTCACGAGACATTTTTCTCCTTTGGAAAGCCAACGAGACCACGTGAAGAGAGAAATGAGATCTCACCACAAATAATGTACAAAGAAGACTAATTTGAAAGACAATGCGTGACAGTCTCGTTCAGTTGCTGCATCTTCATGTCACTTCTTTCCTCGAGCTAATTGATTGTTGCATTATTTTGCGACAGATGAAGTGTTTGGTATTTCTTACAGTTTTACTTTGTATACCAGGAACTAGTTTGTTGGTCAAATGCCATGTATGGTACAAATAAATATTCGGGTTTTAAGCTGAAAAAGTTGTTATTAGAATAAAAAAAACAACATGCCATTTAACTCATTTTCGTCAGTGGATGTTATTTCAAAAACTTACAGAGCTTGAATGTTAAAAAAACGTTAAGCAATATTTGATAATTGCTATTCAAATTAAATATTAATTAATAATTTCTGATAATCTAATCTACAAGGCAATTTGTCCACCGTTCGGTTTCACAAGTATCACCTTTGAATTCGAGATGTTCTAATCAATTAGACTTGAGAAATTTGTTTGGAATTTCGCGCAAAGTTACTCGGGGGCTATCTGCGTTAGCTGTTCCTAATTTAGCAGTGTAAGACTAGAGGGAAGGCAGCTAGTCATCACCACCCACCGCCAACTCTTGGGCAACTCTTTTATCAACTAATAGCGGGATTGACCGTCACTTATAACGCCCCCACGGTAGAAAGGGCGAGCATGTTTGATGCGACGGGGATTCGAACCCGCGACTCTAAGGTTACGAGTCGAGTACTATAACCACCTGGCCATGCTGGGCCAGCTCATTTTTTATGTAAGATGAACTAAATACGATTTCTTTGTGCACTTGTTCACTTTATTTTGAAGGAAATTCTCACTGATGTGTTAATATTTGTATGGTAAAACCTGTAAAACTTTGACACGAACTGCTTTTGATTCCCATACGTAACGACACATCCAAACCTTAATATGTTTCTCATACACTCGAGCGACCATGTAGTTTAACTTCTGATACTCAGTGTGGATACGTTTTCCTTGTGTAATTTTTTTTCTCCATCCTCTGTGAGAATTCTCTGTTTAGCTCGGCATGGACAGGTGGTTCGGGAGATCGACTTGTAATCTGAGGGTTACGGGATCGAATTCCCGTCACACCAAACATGCTTACTCTTTCAGCTCTGGGGGCATTGTAATGTTACGGTCACTCCTACCATTCATTGGTAAAAGAGTAGCCCAAGGGTTGGGGTTGGATGGCGATGTCTAGCTGCATTCCCTCTGGTCTTTTTCCCCTATGGAACAGTGATAAATCTACGTATTTACAACGCTAAAATCAGTGGTTCGATTCCCCTGTTTCAGCAGAGAGCCCGATGTGGGTTTGCTGAAAGAAAAACACACATAGATACTGTCTAGCCTCACGCTGCTAAATTAGTGACGGCAAGCGCAGATAGCTTTCGTGTAACTTTGCGTGAAATTCAAAACAAAGCATGCCAATGCTCAGTTTGTTTTACGTCTCACAGGATGGATCATGTTTTTCAGAGTGTGATTGAGTACCAGTAAGAATGATCTTACTTGTGTAAGTGAAGAATTAAAATAAGTTTTCTAATACATCAATAAAACATTTCTTGACCATCGACAACTTTCACTGAAAAAAAAACAAACAAACAAACGAAAACTTTACAAAAACTACACGTTTCGACGTCACAACACCCTCTTCATAACTGATGTACGAAGAATAGAATATCCACTTTTGTTGCACTTCTTGGTATAACGTTCTCCATGCCTGTCAGTGATGTCGAGAAACCCACTTGTTGAGAATTTTATATGCAAAAATGGCTCGTTTGGGTTGAGAAAATATTTCTTCTATTTGAAATATTTTCTCAACCCAAACGAGCCGTTTTTGCATATAAAAGTTCTCCATGCCTGACCGAATTTATTGATTGACCTCTACGAAAGGTTACATCATTTACTAACTGGACCTTCATTTTTGTTCAACGCTGCATGTTATTTCCATATTTTCATTATTTCAAAGGAACATTTTATCCCGTGATATTGTATGTTACTGTTTAACATATTCTAAAATGTTATTTTTTCGTATGTGACGGTTACGTAGTTCAAGCTTTTACTTTCACCAGGGCCCCGGCATGGCCAGGAGGTTAAGGTGCTTGACTCGTTATCTGAGGGTCCCGAGTTCGAATCCCCGTCGCACCACACATGCTCGCCCTTTCAGCCGTGGAGGCATTATAATTTTACGATCAATCCCACTATTAGTTGGTAAGAGAGTAGCCCAAGAGTTGGTGGTGGGTGGTGATAACTAGCTGCCTTCATTTAAATTAGGGATGGCTAGCGCAGATAGCTCTCGTGCAGCTTTGCACGAAATTCCAAACAAACAAACATTTCGGTATGTACACTGAAGAAAAGTACAGTAGTGGTTTAGCAGCTGACAGTTCTGTTTCTTATTGTGCTTTATCATATTTTCTTCTGTCGTGTTTGGTTGAGACGTTTTGGACTCACATTAACTTTTTTTTAGCGTATGTACACGTATCTAGACATTTTTAGAGTCTGTAAGACGCTTTTATTTTGATTATCAGCCTTAAACGGTTCTAGCAAGAAAAACCGACATACAATTTGTAGGGAAGTCGATATAGCAGTTGAAGTAACCAGTTTCCTTAAATGAAGCTACTGTTTCCGAAGAGAATGGTTAATTTCTCTTACAAACCTAATAATTTTATCCTAGATATTACATAAGTGCCTATCTTTCTCTTGTGTCGTCATTTTGGCTTTAAGCAGGAAATAAGTAATTAATATTTCAAGTAATTAATATACAAGTGAAATCGCAGTGACTGAAAGTTATATGAACAAATATATTTATGATCATTTAATACATTTAGCACTTATTTCTAAACATTACTAGGCCTACCCTTAGACTAATAGCGATAGGTGTCCCTGGACCGTGAATAAATGGGCTAATGGTTCGCGTCCCTTTCTACAAAACCTCTTTCTCTATGATGGAGTCTTGGGTGTGGAATAAGAGAGACGGTCGGAAGGGTAATCCGTGATCCTCAGAGTTGTATGCCCTTGATTGGCTGCTTTCCCTAGTGTGTCCAGTACGAGGATGGTTGTGGGTGTGGGGCCTTGTGTGTATTCTTGTGCGAAAATTCCGATAGAAATAAACTTACGACAGGGAAAAGGAAGTATTCTGCGCTCCGAATAACTGAGAATAAACGTCTGCACACGCTACTAAAATATAGTCGTTTTTCGTAGCAATTTTTTTCCCCTGTTTTTCACCCTTAGAACTATACACGAGGAACGTTTTTGTTTGCCATTCCTGGAACGTTAAGACGTAAGTTATGTGTTTTCTCCAAAGTAAATTGTGAACAAACTATGGAATAGAACCACACACACACACACAAACCATCAAACAAACAAAAAGAAATTATAAAAATTAAGTTCTTTGTTTTAAAATTGGAATTGTGTGTATGATATAATTACAGAGTTGCACGTAAGAAATATTGATCTTAGTGAGATATTTTAAACTGTCACACACACACACATAATTTGTTTATTAAATTACTAACATAACTAGACAACGAGTAGATAAAGATTTGCAATCAAGATACATTTGTAGGTATTTATGGTATATATGTGTGAGTAATTATATCTTTTATTACCAATATCCTTTGGTCATGATGCCCAGACAAGAACTTCTGAAGTCACTTGAAGTTTGTCTTTTGACATTTCTCTTAACTGTATTTCAAACAAGTACTGAATGTACATCCGTTGTCAACGGCCATGTTCATTTTGTAGGACTCTTCAGACGCTCGTTGCTAACGGTCATGTTTTTTTTTGTTGGACAGTTCGGAGTCCACTGACAATGGCCATGTTTTTTTTTTTTATTGAAAAACCGAGACAAATAGCATTTCGCATTACGTTTTAGCTGTTTTTTTTTCATTCCGTTTTCAAGCTCTTGTACTCTAATCTGTGTAGTTTTTATCTTACATGTGATGAATGGTATCATATTTAGTTATCTTATACTCCCACTTCAGAATATAAGATACTGAGATTAGTCGAATTGGAAAATTAGAAATGGTACGTTTGTTCAAGTAAAATACAAAAGCATAGTACGTTTCGTAAATTTAAAAGTATAGCTCGAGACTTGGTAATACTAACATCGAAATACCTGGGGTTCTCCTTGGGGTTCTAAACTCTACTCGTTCTTTACAGAGCCATTAATGTACCGATAAATTAATTTCATTATCCCCAATTATTTCTTTCTCAATCTCAAGAGGGTCTGTACCCATAAAACATCCCGTTGTGGCACTTAC
This sequence comes from Carcinoscorpius rotundicauda, assembly GCA_011833715.1. Taxonomy (NCBI): domain Eukaryota; kingdom Metazoa; phylum Arthropoda; class Merostomata; order Xiphosura; family Limulidae; genus Carcinoscorpius; species Carcinoscorpius rotundicauda. Next base: position 87,218,159 of record CM022398.1, read on the forward strand.
CCATGGTACCTGAGTAGATGTCCCACGAATGATCCTGCTAATTTTGTGAAAGCAGGTATGAACACAGTTAAACATAGCGCTTCTGTGTGTGTGTCACTAGGAACACAAAATCTTATGACAGATTTGGGTTTAGCTACACTATAAACCTACTTCCAGATCCCCATTGTATCTGTTGACCTGACCTTTCGGTCGCATTGTACTCCACTCTCCTTCGTAAAGAGTCCATAATCTATATCATGTAGATAAGTTTTCCCCCCCCCAAACCACCCGATTCAGTCTGTGATGTTTGATCGTGTTAGCTCCAAAACAAATAAATTCACAAACACACAACGTGAATTAATGTAGGATGAAGTAATATGCTTTACAATTTATTATTTTTTTGTTAACGTAGCTAAGAGCATTTTAACTCCCGTGAGTCCAAATACCTTGCACCCCTAAACCTACGAAATGTGTCGTTTTCACTATTATTACATATACTAGCGTGAATCCCTTGTTTGAGATATGTATATGTGTTATTTACATAGTGTCAGTTACACTTACAATTGTGTGTAGACCAATTCAATTGCCTTCAACAGTAACATAAACTTACACTTAACGAACTTATATCGTCCTTTGTTGTTCTTTGTTTCCAGGTTAAAGAAAGCGAGACATTTTCAAAAGGGGGTAGGGAGGGAATATCATAAAATACCACGTGCAGCCGGGGGAATCAAGCTGAATTGGATAATTTACCGTGTTTCTTTGTTTGAGCCCTTAAGCACTTGTTTAGTATTTATCAAGTTTTTAGGGAGTGAATAAGAAGGCTTGATTTCTGCACATAGGAAGGAATTTCCACTTGGTAAGTTGTATTCTGTGTAGGCTACATGGTTGATTCAGTGGTTTCTGGTCACAATTGAAAAATTCTAGGTAAGAGCATTTATGAAATAAAAACAAGAAAGAAAGGAACGAAAGAAAATAGAAGATTGGTATAAAGATGTTCTCACGTCAGCTCGAGAAGTGCCACTAATTTTGATACCTTAAACCAGTTTAGGGAGAAGTGATCTGTAGCTTTGACTCTGTATCATTTAAGTAAAGTTTTCGACACTTTTTTACCTATAGTATTTTTTATTTGACTTCTGTATGGCAGTTCGTTGGAGGAAGGCACAGTATAGTATTATTTATATTAGTGACTTAGAATACATGGACATGTTAAACTGATGAAATGTAATTCATAAAAACGTACGTTTTTTTTATTTCACTGTATGGCCATACGATATAAAAATCTGTTGATGTTGATAGCAGGTGCAACACTATGATTGAGATATGTTAAACAAGACCCCTCTCAAAGAAACAACAACACGAGTGTTGTTGTCCTGTACTCTTGTTACGTAAAACTCATGCGTGTGTTTAGTTGTGATGTATTAACAATGACTCGAGAGTGAAGATAATTTTTAAGTCTTGAATTCGCGTTACTTTTCCCCCCAGAAATCTATAAAATCTGGGAATTATCCAAAGTATATTATTTTAATTAGGTTGGGCAGTGTTTAGTTTCACGAAAATAGCTTCGAAATACATACTGTGCAAAATGTATAATCACAAACAGTTTCTCGCCCAAACAGGTAAGACATGCATTCCTCACCCTGACAACGCTTATAGTTTCACCAAACACACCTAACAGCAGGCAGTGAAATTTTTGATTATACAGCATGCCATTCACGTGCACATTGAGAGCGTAGGAGATGTGTGGTTCACTACCCACTCACAAGAGTGATTCATGCCCTTTCTATAACCATGAATCTTTAGTAACGTGTCACCCCTCCCACTAACTACACTGATGGCACGTGAACGTCGATCTAGCATACTTGATAACACAACATTTCGAGGAAAGCGCTGCTATTCATCCATGATGCACTTCGAATTTTCCTTTCTTGGGATTAAAGATTGTGTGGTTGCGCTTGTCTTGTCCTAAATATGTTGAAGTCCGGTGATATCACATATTTGACCATGAAACTCGTATTCCACCCCTTCACAGTGATTTGCTTTTTTCATTATGGTCCATAAAGGTAAAAGATTGGTCATCAACACACACGAGTGGCGTCACAGTAGCCTTCAGAACTGTGGTCTTACATCTCTGACTGGTACGTCCTCCAATTGACTACAGATCCGTCCAGCTAAGCGTGTTATGGATTCAGTCAGTTCATTATGTTACAGATTAGTACATCTGGAACTAACAGCGTTTTTATATTTCGGTACAAGTTTATGTAGTTGGACACTCTAGTGAACAGAATAACCCAAACTTGAATTTATTTCTGTCCTTAGGGTTTGTTCATGAACATTGGATTGGAACTTATTTGTGGCCTCCTTATTGAATAAACGCCTCAGTAAGCTTCCGCGGAGTGTTTGGCGTATTGATTATATGCAAAGATAAAGTAATTGGAAACTTTTGGTTCCTTTGTTCTACGAACGGGGCTATCTGATGACGTAGATGTCATGACGTTCTGGGAAGTCTTGAATACAGTTTCAAGCGAAAAGTTAGTTCGCAGTTATATTCAACTTGGCAATTGACCATTGTAGTTGACTAGACACAGCCTTAAGTTGTTGTATGTAGGCTAGCCGACCACTTAAATAAAAGTAGGCGTATCAGGTGTCGTTTTCCTTTGTTTTTAATTTTGAGTGTAAATAAAAACTTTGTTTGAAAGTGCAACAATTGTGCCCAGTCTGTAATTATTTTAGTTGAGTTTGACATATCCAAACAAAATGAAACTTCTTTACCTTGCAGTTTAGGTCTTCGTTGCTAATGTGTCAATTCAGTTTTCTACGAGGACGATAATAAATGGTCAAGTGTGAGAATACAGCTGGTGTAAAATCAACATTGACAAAGAGCGTTCTGTTTATTTTGATTGAAATGTAAACCCTGCATTTTCTCCGGTAGTGGCGGGCCTATGTTGTCAAGTATAGTTCGCGTACCCCGGATCGATCACCTTCACGCTATCTTTGGTTTTAGTACTGTCTGGATTAGAACCTACCGATTACAGTTTGTATAAAGTGACTTTGCCTTCAACTTGCCAGTGTGTTTCTTTCTGTCAGCTGTTTTATTCACGGGCTAATGCTGAGTCATAGTTGATGGCTGTTACTATCTCAAGGTTGGCAAGAGACACCTTTATCTAGATAACAGTACTTCCATTGGGCAGAATCTTACAGTGCAGATGGTCACATGGTCCCTCTCCACGTGATGTGTATGCTGTGTGGTCTGGAACTTCAGCGACAGTTGGCAAGGGTGTTTAGAGAAACGCTAAAATAGTTGAGGTAAATCGCACTTCTTGTCCATTTGTAGAAGGAATGGCTTCAACTCTAGATTTTGTACACGAGTGTACAAAAATCAAACGACAAATTATGTTTGTAGTTTGAAATGCAAATCGAAATCGTTAAAGAGGAAATATAAACTTTCTAAATAAACACAAACATCTTTGTGCTTATTGGAGCAGCCTGGATTATGAATAGGTGTTTAAAATAAAAGGACAGAAAAGCATACAAGATCGAAGCACGTGTACCAGTCAAGTGACGGTAACATAGACACATACAACTGGAAATATAGCTTTTTCCATGTTTTCTAAGATTCGGCACGGCCAAGTAGTTAAGGCGCTCGATTCGTAATCTGCGAGTCGTGGGTTCGAATCTCTATCACACCAAAAATGCTCACCCTTTTAGCCGTGGGGGCGTAATTATATCAATCACACTATTTGTTGGTAAAAGAGTGCCCAAGAGTTGGCGGTGGGTGGTGATGACTAGCTGCCTTCCACTGCTAAATTAAGGACTGTTAGCACAGATAGCCCTTGTGTAGCTTTACGTGAAATTACAAAACAAACACTACATTACTGTTAACATAGCAGTTCTGTTAACAGTAGTCGGTGTAGCTTTATCACGAGTACTTTTTAAGCAAAAACAATTATTAAACATTGCTAATCTATTAACATATATTTGTATTTATCAAGAAAATTGCGTGAGTTTAGTGGTTTGGTTTCACTTACAGATTTTAAGTGTTTTTCGTATATAAATTAAGTTGCACAAAATAAACAAAATCTGTATTTAAACGCACCAAAACAAATTAGTTTTGTAACTCTCTTCCAAATCGCTGTCTGAATATACTGGTAGTCTTTCAGCCGTGGAGGACGTAATAACGTGACGGTCAATCCCACTATTCGTTGGTTAAAAAGTATCCCAAGAGTTTGTAGCGGGTGATGATGACTAGCTGTCTTCTACTGCTAAATTAGGGACTGCTAGTGCAGATAGCCCTCGTAGAGCTTTCTGAGAAATTAAAAAAAAACAGTAAGCAACAAACAAATCAGTTTTTTTCTAAGCCTACTAGAGTTTTTATTTAATTTGTGAAAAGGTAAAAGTACAACGCCATACAGATCACATTTGTATGCGTAAAGAATGTTACGTCATTTGTTGAGGGAACCATCTTTCATAGTTGGACGTTGTTCAGAATGGATCTTAAGTGACGTTAATGTACAAGTAGGTAGTGTTTGTATAGTTGCTGAGAGAAAGAAACATTAACAGTGTTGAGGTCTTTGTGCGTAACGTGTCTGTAAGTCGATAACTTAGATACGGAGTGCGGTATGAGTAACGTTGTTCGTAGGAGAGCTCTGATTCTGGTCGATGGTAATAAAAGATTTTAATTAAGTTATATAACACGGGAAAGCTAATTGAATATAAAGTTTTGACTATCAAACTTGTAAGTATATAAATCTTTTAAGTGCCTATATAATATTTATGTTTGTGTATGTTTGTTAGGGCGTGTTTATTCGTGTGTAACTGTTTCAGTACAGTTTAATTTTAGCCTTGCAGTGCGAGTTTCGATACCCGTGGTGAACAGAGCACAATTAGCTCTTTGTGTAGCCTTGTGCTTAACTTCAAACAAGCAATAAATTAATTTTATGTGTGCACCATAACCTAATTTGTTTTGATTTTGAGCAGTAACGTTCTTAGTTTTCATGGTGTGTCGTTAACAAATTCATCGATTTTTGTCCTGTCTTAGTGGTTATGTTGTTAATTGTCATTTTGAGTGCATGTAGATAGTTGTTATATTAATGAATGCTGGCCAGAGTTAATTTTCAGAAATTGTATAGATCTCGAAAACTTATGGAGTTAAAAATAGTTTCTAAAACTTGTAGCGGAATTAATATGTATCTTTAAACTGTCAAAGTAAGGTGGTGCTTGTTTGGTTTTGTGTGCACGTGTTTTTAGTGGGTATGAAGAACGAGAAACAGTTGACGAAATGTGTGGGTTCTTGACAATTACCATGAATAATCAACAAGTGAGATCTCAACTTTCGATTTTAAAATTATACCAAAATAAAAAAATTTGAATAAAAGAAAAGTCATATTACAGTTGTGACACAACTGCGCATGCGTAAAACTATTCTTTGAGGTGGATGTTTTTTTGTAATTTTTAATTTTCTGTGGCAATAAAAAATAGTCAATTGAACATGTATGTTACACTTGAATAATACTGTCAGCAAGATGCGTATTTAACTTAAAATTAATTCGAAATTTTGTCATACAGTAACTGGTTAGTGGAGAGAGAGGTGATAAACATATATATATGAGAACATTTTTTGTCAAAACTGCGGAGTTTATTTCAAGAACAAACACAAATACTAAGTGTTCTGAAACAAAGTGTAATTGTAACAAGACACCACAATAGTTAGCAGCTTTTTGCATGCTGATCAATCAAACTGCTTGAAAGGCATCTGGAGGGTTATTTATCTCACGTTACTATTACTTATTATAAAGTTAGAAACAAAAATATTTTAAAATTGTCGTTGGTAATGAATTGCTGTGGCCCTCAAGATAAGTCTTTCACAGTTAATGAATTTACAGAAAATTCTAGTAAACTTGTTGTTGTTGTTTTTCCTGCACTTTACCAACCGGAGAATCAAACCCCGGATTTTAACGTTGCAAACCCTTAAAGATACTATTGACACCTACCGGGGGCGATTCTAATGAATCAAAATATGAAAGGAGCCTTGAAGGTGAAGCTGTTGTTTCTTATTTTACCTCATTGCAGAGAACCATGAGGTTTGTGTCGTACTGCGTGAAGCTATGCAAAGTAAATATCCCCTTGTTTGGGCAAAAGTTGTCATGAAAATACTCACCACATGTTCTAATAAGAAACAAACGAAGTGATAAAGACAGAAAATTTGTGTAAATAATAATGTGACGAGAGAATACTAGTATTTCTTTAAAACTTCTGGAAAAAATACATTCTCCTTCTCTGGAGTAACTGAAATTATTCAAGTTATTCGAAGATGTTTTTTTTTCTACACAAACTTTTTCAGAGGATCTTAAGAGGGCTATTTATGATTATATTAGTAGTGTTGGTGGAGATTCTAATGCTGATACGTAAAGAGGACAACTCGTCTACTCAGTATCTTTTGCTTGTCAGGAAACATATCAAAAACTTTCTTGACAAATTCAAAAAGTTAAAGAAAAGAAGTGCTGATATAAATGAAGATTCATTTTAAACTCAGCAGAAAACTGGAAAACAAGTAGGAACTTCAGTGTTGTTAGTAAATCCAACAGTCTCCGAAGATAAAATATTGGCTAACTTAAAGAACAACACAAACATAAGTCCCAGTTAAATAAACAACATTAAATTGTAACATAATTTACACAATTAATTAATTTGCTTGAATACTCCTTTATCTATAGAATTAAACATTCATACGTGTTTAAATAACAGGATTCAACAAATAATATAACGATGTGTTAGCACTGAAATTTCAAGTCGAACCTTTTAGCAGTGTCATTGTATGTTTGATTCAGTTACATTTGTCTTGACGTTTTATAATGTTTCAATAAAGAGATAAAACACAAATCAGCCCAACCCACTCACTGAATGACGCTAGAGAATGACTTTTATCTCTTAATAGTGTTAAATCGTATAATACACTTACGCAGTTCCTCACAAAATATAATTTAATATTACACAAATCAAATTAGAAAATCTATTTGAGTTTGTGTTGTAGCTGTACAGCACCTTGAAAGAACGACCCCTCTTTCAACCATCCCGTTCTGGTCTGTGCCTAATGGTAGGCATAGCAGAAAGCAACCGTTATAATAATGTGCAAGGTTGCTGTAACTTTATCACTTATTTAGTCTGGTGTTTGAAACTTGCTGATTACTGGTCACGTGTGCTTGTAAAGTTAACCCTAATTATTAAATACGATTATTTTAACTTGCATTAACTCTGTTTAACATCGTTCAGAAGAAATAACGAACCAGTAAGTTAGTGTTATTCTGTCCAGAGAAGGTCGGGAAACCATGACGTCATCGGTAGCAAGCTACATCAGTTATGAGTGAAAGATATGTAATAATGTGGCAACCAAACTATATGCTTCATATCCAGTGCCGACGAGGCCTTTCGCAAATACCACAACTCGTTATGTCGACAAGTATATGACAAACATACCAATGATCTAAACGCTATTTGTATAATCAGTCGTTTAAGAGATTGTAAACATCTTTACATTGAGCTGTTAGTATAGGCTTGCACTGCCATTATCACAAGACATTCTTTTATATTTCTAAACCTCGTATGAATGAACGCACTTTTTGGGATGCTCGGCTGTTCTGCTCACGATGTCGATTTGAACTAATAATTGTTTTTAAGTTAAAAAGTTTCATGGCATCATATATGACTAGTAAGTATTACGTCATCTATTTTGCGCAGATAGCCTTGTTGCTGTGCGCCATGAAACACCAAACTAACCAGCCAAACAACTTCATCTAATGCTCGTGTTTTCGTTCACACACTTACACTTGCACAAACAAAGTTATCGATATAATTAAATGGAAATTACTTTGACGAAAGTTTAAACATTTTAATTTACATTCTAGTTTTTATTGAAATCCATTGTTTTGAGCCTTTTCTCAAAGAACCTTAAATTGGGTCGTACGTTTAAAGTGATTGGAAGTTATACAGATGTTTTGTTTATGGGTGGCTCAGTTGTGATATATCCAGTTTATTTTATAACTGTATCTCAGAACGGCTGGTATGGGTATTAACACTTCCACTCTCTTTCTTAACCTCAAGATGACCTAGGAAGGTCGAAACGTTGTTCTCTCCTTATCAGTAAAAAATGTTAATACCATTGCCAGCAATTCTGATATATATTTTTATTTCGAGTGGGTTTCTCGTCATTGAGAACTATTTTATAACTGTTAACTGGTTAGATTTACTCTGATCGTAACCTGTTATTCTGTTTAATCAGAACAGTTTTCTTTAACAAGAGAGTAACACAATAATCATTTATTGTATTAATGTTTAGAGTATCGTACTATAGCTTTCAGCGGTAAGTCTGTGGATTTACAATGCTAAAATCTGGGGTTCGATTCTCCTCGGTGGGCTCAGCAGATAGCTCGATGTGGCTTTGCTATAAGAAAACACATACATGGCTTTCAGAGTAATGGTTCTCATTTTCCTCACTTTGGCAGAGTTATAAGAGTGATAGTCCCAAAAATATTGGTGGGTACTGTTGACCAGGTGTCTTCCCCTCTCTATCTGTTCTGTATTTTCAAAAATGGTGGAAAACATCCATCCTATAGCAGTGCGCGAATATTCGAAACAGAGGGTTAGCTTTACAAAGTCATTACTTTCTGTCGCACGTTTTTATTAATTAAATCGACAACTGTCTTGGACCTCTATTTGTACTGCACGCTCCGATTGTACGTTCAAACAACAGAACTTTATTTTTCTCTTCAGTACCACGTGGTAGTGATAGAAAGGTGTATTTTGCAGAATCTAGCTATTTTGTTAAAAGCATTTAAATATATTATGAAAATTATGCGTTCCCTACCATTTTGACAATATTTAACTTTTAAAATCTCTTCCATTTTAATACTTCAATTTATTTTATTATTGCACTGAATGGATAGTGTTGGTTATCTCAAAAGGTTAAAGTTCATTCCAAACGCCTGGCTTCAGGTTGACCCTGTCGTAATAATCCTAAATTTCGGAACTGTTTAGCTGGAGTTGAAATACGTGCGATGTCATAAAACATTCTCGCACTTAAACTATCGGTGTGTTATAAGTGTGACAATCAATACCTTAACAGATAGCAGCAGATAACCTTACTAGTTTTGCCATAAATACAGATTTGTCGTGAATACAGACTTTGCAATAAATATAAAACGCAGACCTGTCTCTAAGTAGAAAATAAAAATTCATATCAAATAGTCCCCCCCTTCCCCAGTGACACAGCGATACGTCTGAGAACTTATAACGCTAGAAACTGGGTTTTGATACTTGTAGTGGGCAGAGCACAGATAAGCCACTGGGCTGCTCTGCACCAAAGAAACACGTGTTAATATTTGAACCTAAGTAACTGCTCTTCATAGTTTAATTGCAAAATTTGTCATATTTTAACATCTGAGTGTCAACATACGATAGAAATATCGTCGTTCATTGTGTTACGAGGTTTACAAATATAGTAACACATATTTCAAAGTGCAAATGTTAATGCACTCTTGTAAAGAAACGTTTTTTTTTTTGGAAAAAAATGTCGACGTTCTTCTCATTGCGAAAGGACGGAGCGTGGAAATAGACGATGGTTAACCTTGTAGCTATTTTGAAGCCTGAAATTTCAGTGAAACAAAAATGTAAATTAGCCTCGTTTTGTGTGAAGAGGCAGACATTTCTTAAATAAATAAAAAAAGTGTCATGAGATATATTGCATTGTGTGTGATTGTTTTCCAGTAAATCCATAACACGCGCTAATTATTTTCGATGCTGTTTACCTAGTTTTTCAGTCGCGCTGTGGTAAGCTAGAGAAGGGACAACGTTAAAATCCGGGGTACTGTTTCCCTCTGTGAACACAGCATAGGTGGGCAATTTATAGCTTTGTACTTAATAAATAACACAGCCGTATGGGTTACAGCAAAGCACTCCATGTTTAGAGAAAATTAGAAAAATCTAATGAAATTCAACACTTGCGATCTATTTACAGACAAATGATTTGAAGAACTTAAGCTTTCTGTGTATTTAAAAGAGAAGTGAGTCTGGTATATTCACGTGATGTCTTCACGACGGAGACCGAGCCATGCTGGTATTGGTCATGTTTCTTCGCCTGGAACAAGCTTTATGAAACCCAACACGTGCAAATAAAAATTGCTCTTGTATACGTATAATTTAACAGAAACTGTTGCATCCAATTTTTTTTCTCTCTTGTTGATGTTTTACACTCATTAAAGTTTACTGTTATTGTATGGATATAATACACTATATTACTTAGGTTACAAAATGATCTTACTACTTGAGGCGTCATAATAAACAATTTTGTTTTGTTTTCAAATTGGTAATGTTTGTACATTAGTTATGAGCGTTTGTGCATGACGTCATGACCTTGCTTTTGATCCTTGAACGCTATATGAGTTATTGTTTTACACTGGTAGTTGTGGCGTACGCACACACACCTAGCAAGTTATCGTGGGTTGTCGAAAACCCGATATTTGTGCAGTTTTCCAAAACTGCCCCCCTCCCAAAAGAACAAAGCAGATTTGAACTATGGGGATTAATTAAGGGGTCAACTGCATGAAATCTCCCCCCTAAAACTCGACACAAAAAAGAAAAGAAATATAAATACTTTTTTTATATTCAGTTTTTTTCCGGAAAAATTATAAAATATGAACAAATACTTTTAAAAATGCTATCTCGGTTTGTCTTGTAAACTATGCTAAAAGATGATAGAATATTATTGTTGTTGTTGTTTTTATTTTGAATTTCGCGCAAAGCTACTCGAGGGCTATTTGCGCTGATAGATATTAAGGAATAAAACTTTGACATTGCGAGACCCGGTATGACCAGCTGATTAGGACGATCGATTCGCAATCTCAGGGTCGCGGGTTCGAATCCCCATCTCACTAAACATGCTCGCCCTTTCAGCCGCGGAGGGCGTAATAACGTGACGGTCAATCCCACTATTCGTTGGTTAAAAAGCATCCCAAGAGTTTGTAGCGGGTGGTGATGACTAGCTGTCTTCTACTGGTAAATTAGTGACAGCTAGTGCAGATGGTCCTTGTATAGCTTGGCGCAAAGTTCAAACCAAACCTGATAATACGAACATCTGTCGGCTCAGACTTTACGTTGTTTAGTTTTTTTTTGTTTTTTTTACTTTCAATCACAAGTATCTTATATCTAGCTTTAATCGATATATATTATCGAACTCAGAAAATGCGAACTTTATTTTTTTTTCAGGGTAAACTATCGTGGGAAAGTGGAAAATTTCCCGTTCTGTGTGACACTTGTACATGTGTGTCGTTATGTGTATACCCAAAATATAATAGGACACGGTTTCATAATACATGTATCCAGACTACCAGAGACGTATTTAGGATTTCGGCGCCCGTGGGCACAAGGTTAGGTTGATACTTTTGCCGCCCCCCTCCGTGCCACAACTTGCACCAAGCATCACCATCACAACAACAAACAAACACAGTTGTTATCATTCAAAATCAACACAACGTTTATTTTCCAACACAATAAAAAATGAAACATCAAAATCAATTATCACTAAATATTATTCTGCGGCTGAATATACAGGCTTTCTCCTGGCCTTCTGTTCCGAAAACATGTTTATTGCATCGTCATAGTTTATTCTACAAACAATATCACTTTCAATGGCGAGGAGTGACAGGGCATTTAGTTTATCTTCTGCTATTCTTGATCTCAAGTAATTTTTCACACGTTTGAGAGCCGAGAAAGATCTCTCTGATGTACAATTAGTTGCTGGAATGCACCGAAACATGCGCATAGCAATATCCAGGTTTGGATATACAGTTTGAAGTCCTTTAGCTCGCAGATTTCTGTATACTGCTAACGCAGAAGAGTCATCATTTTGCACTTTCATACTCACAAGATGTGCGCGGAAATGTAGACATTCATCTACGAAGCTCACTTCCAAATCATTGGGGTAGAGTTTCAACAGTGTTCCAGCTTGACTGATGACATCAGTGGGTTCAAGATTTGTTATCATGAACAAATATCCAAACCTTGCGTGGATTTCTACATAAGCGGTTTGTCTTCGCTGTAGTTCTGAGCAAAGTCTGTCAATGATCACATTGAAAACATTTACTCTAAATGCCTCTCTGCCTTCTTCCACTGCCTGGGTGTCACCATCTGAAAATTTTTGCTTTCTTTTTTGCTTAATTTCGTTCGTCTTCATGCTGGACTTCAACATCGTCTTGTCTTCAAAATGATCGAACAGTTCTCTTGAATCTTTCACAAACTGCAGCAAGGAAGCATAAAGCTCGACTACAAGTCCGATGTCCATATCAGCACTTTGCAACTTTTTACTGGCAGCATTGAATCTTTCCAGTATTTTTTGTGTAGGCGTAGCACACTGAGTAGCAGGTAATTCATTGTTTGGTGTGTCAACAGGAGTAAAAAACATGTTGGGGGTTTTGAAAAACACAAATAAATAACTGAGGTGAGCGCGGATGGGTTGATGATGTGGGGGGGGGGCGAGACGTATTAGGTGGGACTCAGGGAGGGAAGGTTAGAAATCTTTTAAACTTGAAGCGACCGACCAGACGGTGTGGTGGAATAGTGAGTGTGTGTGTGTGTGTGGGGGGGGGGGTCCAGATTCAAGAGGTTATTGGGGGCGGCATAAATGGCAGGGGGAATTAATAACCAGGGACTACATTTTAAAATGGTGTCCATTCTTTTTCTTTTTTTGGTCAAAATTTGCCGCCCCTAAAATCTGCCGCCCCAGGCACGTGCCTCGTGTGCCTATGCGTTAATACATCCCTGCAGACTACAGTAGAACATGTGGGTATTCGTGTTTTTCCAAAATGTAATACAATTAATATCTATATTTGCATGTATTTAAAATACATTTGGGTAGGTCAAAATGACGTTACGAACTCAGTCCTGCCAAGGCGAAGTTTAAACACGAGAGAAAACAAACTATTGTTTTATTTTTTTATTCAGTGAGTCTTAACGTTGCCCCCCAGTGGCTCAGCGGTATGTCTGCGGACTTACAACGCTAAAATCCGGGTTTCGATACCCGTGGTGGGCAGAGCACAGATAGCCCATTGTGTAGCTTTGTGCTTAATTCAAAACAATAACAATAACAAGTCTTAACGTTATTATTAACACTATTTATCCCGTGTTTTATCTGTGTACTACCTGTAGCTCAGTGGAAAGTTTTGGGACTATTTGCTAAAATTCAAAGTTCGATTCCCGTGGTCAACATGCTTTTGTATGGAAACAGTACTGCTTATATATTGTGAAGCACTGTGTTAACTGTACGTAGCTAGCTATGTACGTCTATCTCAGCATGTATTTCTTACTAATTTATCTTGATGCCTTTGTCTGTTTACTTAGTATTATAGTGGTGTTATCCATATATTAGGTTTCATTTGCGTGAACTTGTAAGTGTAAATGATACATTATTTTTTTTAATTTACAGTTTTAAAAAAGTTGGATTCGATTCCTCGTGGTGGGCACAATAGAGACAGCCTATTGTGCTTTGCACAAGCGAATAACTAATTTACGCCATTATTAGCTCTCCAGTAGCGGTAAGTCTGAGGACTTATAACCCTAAAAGTCAAGTTACGATGCTCTCGGTGGGCACAACAAAGATATCCCATCGTATAGCTTTTTGCTTAACAACAAACAAATCTGCGAAATCGTGTTTTTCAATGTAAATGTAACGTGTTTCATAGAGTAGCAGTGACATCTAACGGTTGTGCAAAATTAGTAAATTCCAGATGTTATGCGTACACTTTCAGATTATACAATTTTAAACTAGAAATTACTTGCTTCTGATGGGAACAGTTTCAGACTAACGCAATTTGTTAAAAAAGTGGTATTTATTATTATTAATATAATTTAAAGTACTTAGTATTAAACGGGTGATGGACAGTAATGATTACATGAGTAAAAATTGTATGAAAATAAGGTCGTAACGAATTTAGACACAAGTTGTCAAGATGGTCTTTTCAAGATGGCGGCGAGTTTCATGTCTCTCGCTCTCCATCTTCTTGGTTTCCTCCATGCTAACTCCAAAGACACGTAGTTTAAGCGGTTCTAGTTTCCATACACATGGAAGTTTAAACATTCTTTGTTATACAAAATTACTTTGTAATTATTCGCAGTGAATTCTCATCAACGCAATATGCTGCGCGATAATGGTCAGACTTTGGAGTAATTACTTCAAGCGGTGTCAACTGCTATTCAGAAACGTAATTAATGAATGCCTTGTTACATTCCATATGTATCTTCCAGATCTTAATTAAAAACACACACAAGATCTTCTGATTACAGCAGTTTGTCATTGATGTTTTTCGTACTTATGATACATTTATTTCCAAAGTAAAACGCATATTAAGAACCAATTCGAATTGCTAATCGAGTTTTATTTACCAAACGTATTTGTAATGGGATAAGAAATCGACTTTCTTAAAATCACTATTATGTAGTTATCCTAACATGAGAATCATGTTAACAAAAATTCGGAGAAAACTTCTTAGCCATAAACACCACTTGTTGACATAGAGTTAAGCAAAACAATGAACGTCGACGTTATTGGGAGGTGATTTTTGTGCGTCGATATAAACTCTACAATTCATCAAAGTCGACGTCGAGATGACGACGCACTTTTTATTATAACAAAGAAAATCAATAATTTGTAATACAGTCGACAGGTGTCACTGTACAACCACAGGATTTTAAAATTATAAATTCCTTAAAAATTCAAAGATAAGGTTTTAGCAGAATATAATCAGCAGAAACGGTCATAGCGATAAATATGGATTGCGTAACAAAAATACTAGGGGGCAGTTTCTGAAATAACTTTCAGAACTAATTTATAATCGTAAAAATTTTATTCGCTGAGTTTTATTGGTCATAGTTACTTAAGAAATCCTCTCTTTAAACCGCAGTTCCGTAAACAAAGATATAAATGCTGTGAAATATACTGGGTGCTTTAAGTTAAATGATCTAAACGTCTTAGACCAACTCGAGTTCAGTCAGAAGGTAAGACTGAACAGGAACGGGCCTGTGGAAATAGGTTTCGTTGGTAAGTTACAAACGAAGTTCAAGACATATTTGTCATTATACTGTTAACCTTCCAAACAAACAAGAGATTCTGTTTATTGTGCTTCTACTCCTAAACGTCCTTGTTAGCGATTTTCTGTCGCTTGGAAACGGTAGGTATTCGCCAACAATGCTCCTCTCAGCATACGTCCGATCTGTACAGGCATTTTGTAACGAAACGAAATATCTCAAAAATAAGAGAACTCGGAAGCCTGTGTTTTGTCGGCGTTTCGTTTCATAAAGATTAGTCTTTGAGTGGACAGTTGATTTGGTGTTATTGTTAGTAAATAATGTAATAAAAAACAAATCGTTTGTTTGTTTTGAATTTCACACAAAGCTACTCGAGGGCTATCTGTGCTAGCCGTCCCTAATTTAGCAGTGTAAGACTAAAGGGAAGGCAGCTAGTCATCACCACCCATCTCCAACTCTTGGGCTACTCTTTTACCAACGAATAGTGGAATTTGACCGTGACATTATAACGTCCCCACGGCTGTAAAGGCGAGCATGTTTGGCGCGAAGGGGATGCGAACCTGCGACCCTCAGATTACGAGTCGCACGCCTTAACACGCTTGGCTATGCCGGGCCAAATAAATCGTGTCACTGCAAAACGTTACTGTATGATTGCTACTAGTAGAAATTTTTTTTTAGGCTTAGTGAGAAAATTAAAAAAACTTTAAAAGTCACCTGATCGACGATAACAAGCGTTTCAAGGTTTGTTTTAGCATTGCCTGTTGGTTAGGGCGTTGGAGTAGCAATCTACGGATCACGGTCTTTAACCTCTGCCACCGAATATGTGCTCGTCCTTTCAGCCATGGCGGCTTTATAATGTGACGATCAATCCCACTATTTGTTGGTAAAAGAGTAGTCCAAAAATTGGCGGTAGGTGGTGTTGAGTAATTGTTTTCCCTCTAGTTTAACACTGCTAACTAAGGTACGGCTAACGCGAAGCTCAGATTAAACCAAGTTTTAAAGTTGCGACAGTGTTTGTTGCTGTAATGACATATTTTTGGGGTTTGTCGAATAATATTAAATTTCAACCTTAACAAATTTAATTCTACTCGAATTTCCCGCTGAAGAAAGCATTTGAGGAAAGTTTGAGATAAATTATATAAAGAAATTGTGTGAGTTCACCAGTTTCGTAATAAACTTTATTTTTCGTCTTTTTATTGTGCATGTAATGAACTTCAGTCTTTGTCAAGTCGGCGAAGCGAAAATCATTGTGTGCTGTGCGCTAAAAAATAACCCATAACTTAATAACATTTCGTTGTTAATCGTAAGCATGATTGTTAAGTTTTACTTTCAAAATCCGGTTGTCATCACTATCTACACCTTACTTTATAGAGTGTTAAATCATGCTGTAGATTTCAGAAATATTTGTGATTTTTCGATGTAACAGTTGGCCTTGAACGTTAAAAAATTAATCGTTCACTTGATGAGAATTTATTTTCCAAGGACATATTACGAGCAAAAAATATAAGTTTTAATTAAAGTGAAAAACCTACTTCCTAAGTTCATAAAACATCTTACCCAAAATACAGTTTTAATCATTTAATAAACGCGATATGTTGTACTGGAATGTTTAAACAGAGTAATGGTTAGTATTCTTACGCCCTTACAGCTGTGCGAAGCAGAGCGAGACATACGGATATGCCCTTGTTCGTCCCGATCTGGGCCCGGCATGGTCAGGTAGTTAGTGCGCTCGACTCTTAACGAAGTCGAGGGCTCGAATCCCTGTCACATCAAACATGCTTTTTTAGCCATGGGGGTGTTAAAATGTGACAATCAATCACGCTATTCGCAGATAGCCCTAGTGTAGCTTTGCGCGAAATTCAACAAACGAATCGCCCCTATCTTGTGAATAGTGCATATCAAGATTGGATGGATGGGTTTTGAGCAAACCTTAATAATAGATTAATCATACACAACTCTTGACACAACGTTTAAAAGCCACGTGTCAAAGGTTAAGGTCAAAAGGTCACAGGAAAACCTCCAGTTTTTCAATGCAGGATGAAATATCCTGCCTATAATGTAGGAGATTTTCTATGGCCTGTTGACCTTAACCTCTGACACAGATTTTAAACAATATTGAAATATCACGGATCGACTCAAGGTGAATCAAACTGAAAAAAAACTTGAACATGCAGCTAGAGAACAGAAAATTAAAGGAAAAGTCATTTGTCTGGCTGCAACCCAAGCAAACAAAGCAAAATTTCCTTGATGCATATTGATTATTGTAGAAATGTATTACGCCATTTCTTTGTTTACCCACAAGCTCTAGCTCTAAAACCAAATATTAAAATACAAGTTGCTGAGATTTTTCCCGGTTATTTCTTATCCCTAAGCTGCGAACAATTTACGCTTCGGTTGCACTCCGTGTCGTAGGCCTAAATCACGCGCGATTTAGGAAACACGAGAATATTGTATTATATAGCGATTTGTGTCTATCTATTCGTAACGAATATTTTCCAATTTCACGACAGTTCATTACCGTGAAATTTTCCAACTGTACTTGGGTATGCTCCATAAGGACACTAAAACAAACCCCTTATTGTTTTCTTTAATGTCTTCACATCTATGAGTTTAAGCGATATTTAAATTTTATTTGCATGAACACGCACGCCGTCCCGCCATCCCCGCTGATCAACGAAATACAGAACTGGGTCTTGCACTTACGTTTGTAATTGTGATTACATTAGTAATTAATTGTTTATAGATTTAAGTCACTTAAATTCACAATTATTATTATTATTGAAGTAGTATTTTAAATGGAATTTTCACTGGTAAAACATAAGTATTATCTGATGATTTGATGTATCGACATCATAAAGTGTTAACGTTGCTTGGTTACTGATATTGATAAGTGTCAAGAATGACGTAACGTGTAAAGTTGGATATATAACTTATCTAAAGTTAACATTAACAGTTTGATTTTAGTGGGGCTTTATCAAACAAATTGTGGCAAAGGACCTGTATGTAAAACCTGACGCTTGGAAACATAATTACGTTGAAAGTTTCGCTGAGTTCACATTTATTATGTTAAGGATGTCGACGTGGAGGCGTATCCAAGGTGATGAAAACAAACGCCAGCAGAGAGACGTTTTGAATTATTAATCGAACATTGTTATTCTTCGTTAATATATAATAAATTACTGCTCTTATGTACAGTATCTTTACTGACGGGGGGAGCAGACTTTTTGCTATCCCTCGCATGTTATTGTTTAGAAATCTAAAAGACCAATTTTGAATCGAAGTTACTGTATCAGAAGAAAACATTTTATTGCATTAGCCCTAGCTACCCAGTTAATAGACTCATCATACACTCTGGAGGGGTCTGTCTGGTTACAAAATATAGTTTTACGTTTATTTTAGTTTAGAATTTGGCCACAAACTGATTTACATTGATTTAAATAACCGAAGTTTAATAGCGAGTTTTAGTAATTAAACATTTTGATTGGTTTTGAATTTAGCGCAAAATCTACGCGAGAGTTGGCTGCGTCGTCTCTAATTTAGCAGTGAAATAATGGAGGTAAGGCGCTAATCATCACCATTCATCGCCATCTCTTGCGCTATTCATTTACTAACGAATAGTGGAAGCTACCAGAACAGTGTAACTCACCTCTGAAAGGCGAGCATGTTTAGTGGGAGAGTAATTCTAATTCGCAACCCTCACACTGCGAGCCGATTTAACCACCTGATCATGTCCAAATATTTTGGACATTATGAAAGAGACAACTTCGAGAGAGAAAAAAATTCGCGGACACTTTAATATTTTTAGAAATTTAACTTGTATTTTTAAAAAAAATCTGTTCTGAATCATAGATGGAGCTGCGATCTCATTACTAACGTATCCATAACATGTCTGGACTGCCCTGTATGGATGGTGTCTCGTGCATGGAGAAATTAACTTTTGTGTACCATCGGGCAGCCCTTTCGGGTGGTGTGTGTAGTTTGTCCGTTCTCATTTAATTTAATGAGAATTAATACAAAACTTAATGTATTAGTTCGTGTTCTGAATAATTTTTAACGAACGTTCAGGCAAGTCTTATTTTTTCTTTACTCAGTGTAATTACACTGAAGGTATTTGAGAAATATAAGTGTAATCTATTTTTATCGCAAAAATTAGAAAAAAAAACACAAATAATAGTAATAATATAAAAATGCTCAAGCGATAATTTACGTTTATATAGATAAAATGAAAATGCACATTAGTATGGCAATACGTAAAAGAAAACTTCGCTCGTATCGAAGCATGACTCGAGTAATGAAAAACACTTGTTATTTTTCTATTGATTAGACATTCAAAAACTGATAAGGATAATTAGCTTGAATAATAGAACGTATAGAAAAACAAGGCAAACTACGCGTTAATGTGGGCGTAGATGACGAGATGTGTTACTTCATTTTATGCTAAAAACTTTTATTAATTACAAGAAAATGAGATGTGAAACTTGAAATGCACAGACTGAGTGGATTAAATAAGTTTGTTAACATTAAAGCCATTTGTGACAATTAACGCCCCCCCCCCCGCAGTAACTCGCCAGTAAGTATGAGGATTTATAACGCTAAAAATCTGGATTCGATACCCGCCGCAGTGTAGCTCTCTCTACATAACAACAAAGAAACAGAAACTAGGACGGTGACAAAAGTACTTGAAAACATGATATTTTGTACTCAGAATAGAATACGGGTTTGACCAAATTTAGATTTTTAATTTTGAAATCGTATTTAAGTAGATCAATTATTAGACAGAGAAGGCTATCGTGAGTTGGACAGCTCTTATTCAGAGCCGTCTAGTTGATACGAACTGTCCGAGTGAAAAAGAATACATTGTAGAAGTGTCAATGTGTGACACATAAGACTGAAAAATAAAAATAGTTGATTTATAATTTATGTCAGATTGCTTTATAAGTTCTATTTAAAACCAGTTACTGACTTTCAAGTGACCAAACACGCTGTGGTTGGGAAAAATAAAACGAACTAGGATAAAACCAAGGTAATGGACACGAAAGAAAAATCGAAAGATAAGATACAGAAAGAAGCAGATGCATCAGTGGGAATAGAACACAGGATGTTTGACTTTTGAAAGGGTAACGTTAAATTAACGTAGTAACGTTTGAAAATTAACACAGTTTTGAATACAAGTAACAAAACAGCACTATTTAGCTAAATATTTGTGTTTCTTACGGATACAAAAAATGTAAAGATTCAATTATTATAGGATATATTTATCATCATCCTGTAACTTCTTAAAGCATGTATTTCAGCGTTGAACAAGATGGGTAAAACGAGTCGGCCAAGATATAACATATTTTGTTTTCTACTTTTTGTCTCCATACGGTTTGCTTATAATTATTATGAATTGAATCTATACTTTCTTCTGAGTTCTAATGTCTGTTTTTTCAACAGTCGCCCCATATCCAGCACAGACTTAAACCGAAGTAACACGTATGGGTCTTCGAACATTATAACTGCTTTGGCTATATGGTGTACGAAATTATCGAGATGTTGTGGAATAAGATTGATAACTGGACACTAAAATGTTGTAACGTTTGCTTATTAATTGATTAAAAGAAATAAAGATGATGATTTTGCTTCAATGGATAAATGTTTCAGGTTTTTTTTCCGGTGGTTCGTTCCGTGGGGCGTGGATTGACTCTAGTAAAGCTTTGGGGCTCAGCGACTTAGTCTGCATTATGCATGTTAACACAAAATCCCCACACACACTTTACATTGTTATGAGGATTACAGTGAGTTTCTTAGTGTGGGTGGTGAATTGTTATGTGCTGATGGTTAGCTGTCTTCCCTCTGGATAGTAGTTCATAAATGGGGTCAGCAGTAGACCACACACACTTTACGTTGTTATAAGGATTACAGTGAGTTTCTTAGTGTGGATGGTGAATTTTAAGGTGCTGATGGTTGGCTGGCTTCCCTCTGGATAGTAGTTCATAAATGGGGTCAGCAGTAGACCACACACACTTTACGTTGTTATAAGGATTACAGTGAGTTTCTTAGTGTGGATGGTGAACTGTAAGGTGCTGATGGTTGGCTGTCTTCTCCTCAGTTCATAATTTGGGTCAGCAGTAGAAATCTTTAGTATCTTTACCATAGAATACAAACATATTACGTTTATTGAAATATTCTTAACAACCTCTATTTAATTGCCTATTGCCAAAATATTGTACTCCTCCCAATACTAGGAAAAGATTTATCCAAAGAAAAATAGCAAAACAAAAATGTGTGTGTGTGTGTTAACTAGCCCAAATCGCTTTGTCATCTCAAGAGATGTGATCACCGTAATTACGCATTAACTAAATATGACAACTAATACTTGCATAAGTCAATATGACAACTAATACTTGCATAAGTCAATAATATCCGATTGTGTAAAATACAGATAACTCAATCCCCGTTTACAAACTACAGGGTGTCCCAGAAGTCGCGCACCATACGTACATATAATAATGTCAAAGGATTAGCACTGCAACCCTCAACAAAGTAAAAGACAGTTTTATAAAGAGAATTGATGAATGTATCAAAGCAGAGGGTGAACAGTTTGAGCATCTGTTATGATTATTATCAATAAAATTGTTATTCATATGTATTAACATAAAAATTTATATGGTGCGCGACTTCTGGGACACCCTGTATTTTAACTTTTCAGAACTGGTGGAGTTCATGTACTGATTTACCTTTTACCTGCAGTGGGTATGTAAGACTAATTGTAGTATTGATTATATTTTATTTATTTTTGCGTGATTGTGTTATTCGGCTGTATGAGACTAATTGTAGTATTGAGTATATTTTATTTATTTTTGCGTGATTGTGTTATTCGGCTGTATGAGAGTAATTGTAGTATTGAGTATATTTTATTTATTTTTGTGTGATTGTGTTATTCGGCTGTATGAGACTAATTGTAGTATTGAGTATATTTTATTTATTTTTGTGTGATTGTGTTATTCGGCTGTATGAGACTAATTGTAGTATTGAGTATATTTTATTTATTTTTGTGTGATTGTGTTATTCGGCTGTATGAGACTAATTGTAGTATTGAGTATATTTTATTTATTTTTGTGTGATTGTGTTATTCGGCTGTATGAGACTAATTGTAGTATTGAGTATATTTTATTTATTTTTGTGTGATTGTGTTATTTGGCTGTATGAGACTAATTGTACTATTGATTATATTTTATTTATTTTTGTGTGATTGTGTTATTCGGCTGTATGAGACTAATTGTAGTATTGAGTATATTTTATTTATTTTTGTGTGATTGTGTTATTCGGCTGTATGAGACTAATTGTAGTATTGAGTATATTTTATTTATTTTTGTGTGATTGTGTTATTCGGCTGTATGAGACTAATTGTAGTATTGAGTATATTTTATTTATTTTTGTGTGATTGTGTTATTCGGCAGTATGAGACTAATTGTACTATTGATTATATTTTATTTATTTTTGTGTGATTGTGTTATTCGGCTGTATGAGACTAATTGTACTATTGATTATATTTTATTTATTTTTGTGTGATTGTGTTATTCGGCTGTATGAGACTAATTGTACTATTGATTATATTCTATTTATTTTTGTGTGATTGTGTTATTCGGCTGTATGAGACTAATTGTACTATTGATTATATTTTATTTATTTTTGTGTGATTGTGTTATTCGGCTGTATGAGACTAATTGTAGTATTGAGTATATTTTATTTATTTTTGCGTGATTGTGTTATTCGGCTGTATGAGACTAATTGTAGTATTGATTATATTTTATTTATTTTTGTGTGATTGTGTTATTCGGCTGTATGAGACTAATTGTACTATTGATTATATTTTATTTATTTTTGTGTGATTGTGTTATTCGGCTGTATGAGACTAATTGTAGTATTGAGTATATTTTATTTATTTTTGTGTGATTGTGTTATTCGGCTGTATGAGACTAATTGTACTATTGATTATATTTTATTTATTTTTGTGTGATTGTCTTATTCGGCTGTATGAGACTAATTGTACTATTGATTATATTTTATTTATTTTTGTGTGATTGTGTTAGTCGGCTGTATGAGACTAATTGTAGTATTGAGTATATTTTATTTATTTTTGCGTGATTGTGTTATTCGGCTGTATGAGACTAATTGTAGTATTGATTATATTTTATTTATTTTTGTGTGATTGTGTTATTCGGCTGTATGAGACTAATTGTACTATTGATTATATTTTATTTATTTTTGTGTGATTGTGTTACTTGGCTGTATGAGACTAATTGTAGTATTGAGTATATATTTTATTTATTTTTGCGTGATTGTGTTATTCGGCTGTATGAGACTAATTGTACTATTGATTATATTTTATTTATTTTTGTGTGATTGTGTTATTCGGCTGTATGAGACTAATTGTAGTATTGAGTATATTTTATTTATTTTTGTGTGATTGTGTTATTCGGCTGTATGAGACTAATTGTACTATTGATTATATTTTATTTATTTTTGTGTGATTGTGTTATTCGGCTGTATGAGACTAATTGTACTATTGATTATATTTTATTTATTTTTGTGTGATTGTGTTATTCGGCTGTATGAGACTAATTGTAGTATTGAGTATATTTTATTTATTTTTGCGTGATTGTGTTAGTCGGCTGTATGAGACTAATTGTAGTATTGAGTATATATTTTATTTATTTTTGTGTGATTGTGTTATTTGGCTGTATGAGACTAATTGTACTATTGATTATATTTTTATTTTTATGTGATGAAAGACTGTTAAACTAACATATTGATTGACAAACGAGGAGTTTGACGGACAAATATCTCGGAAAGATGTGTTTAAGAAAATGGGCGGGGTGCACATAGACGTGGCTAAATCATCTGTATTAAACTGAACCTTGGGTTAATTCATATATAAATCCCCAGTGACTTAGCGGTAAGTCTTGAAGGCTTATGAATCTGGTAATCATGATTTAATACACCTGGTAAATGCAGCGCAGATAGCCCATTTTGTAGGTGTGGAGTTAAATACAAAGGGATCGAATACATTTACTCCTAATGTAAAAAAAAATGTTAGAAAAAGTTACTGATAAATCAGTATTCTTCAAGGACGTTATTGATCTGAAAAACGGAAATTTTTTCAGTTTTTTATACCAAACTTAAAACTTTTGTACATGTAAAGAGGCTTTGACAACGCATGCTGATGTGATATTATGTATAGCCCGCCTTCTAGCAAAACTCGTAGATTAAAATAAAACAAAAATCTGTGATTTCTCTATCAATTTGGCTTGCGCGTATTTATTGGTAATCCTGTGAACAATACCGTGTAAGTGTTTAATACCCCGATGGGTCAGCAGTAAGTATTCGAACTTAAAACGCTAAAATCAGAGGTTCGATTCCCTGTTATATACGTATCGCAAATGGCTCGTTATATAGTTTTTCGTCAAAACAAATATCTTATTCATTGTGGTTTAGATGAAATAACAAACGTTCTTCCCTTTTATAACCTTACAGTGTGATAAATAGTACACGAGTATTTGTAAAGGTTAATTTATTTTGGTGATTTTAGAATTATTCATGTAAAATTCAACGCCATAGGATTATTCTGCACCAATCACTGCATTCGTATCATTTTGTACTGAATAAAGTAGTTTATAGCAAGTGGAGTTTAATGAAATTTGTTAGAAGTAGTCCCTACAGACGAGGTCCCTTTTAATGTGTCTGCTGTGAAGTCATGTCCCTCTCTCCACGTGGATTTACGCATGCGCGTAACGACATTAACAAGCCCGTATCGCGTTATTTGACATTCATGAAGTTACAGTATTGACTATTTTTATTGGTAATTCCGTTACTGTAAATAAAGTGCTCTCACGAAGATATGTGTGCTTTGTGGTTCAGCACATAGCTGCACAATGTGCTTTCCCCACCACGTGCATCAAACCTTGTTTCTAGCATTAGAAATAAGTCCTAACACTTACCACGATGTCGCTATAATAATTGTTTATACGTAAGCTGAATTTTAAAAACAGATTGCTTCAATAGGATGAATAGCGTTGATTTTACACAACATACCGAAACCTAAGATGAAATATAATTTAATTTAATCTTGTGGAGTGAGGTGGGGGGAGAGTAATTAAATAAATGACAAAATATTCTTGAAAAATAAAAACATGATCACCAAATAACTGATCAGGACACAAATCATAGGATAGCTCATTATGTAATGCTCCCTGCTTGTTTGTTTGTTTTGTTTTTTGAATTTCGCGCAAAGCTACTCGAAGGCTATCTGCGATAGCTATCTCTAATTTAGCAGTGTAAGACTAGAGGGAAGGCAGCTAGTAATCAACACCCGCCGCCAACTCTTCGGCTATTCTTTTACCAACGAATAGTTGGATTGACCGATACATTATAACGTCCTCACGGCTGAAAGGGCCAACATGTTTGGTGCGACAGGGATTCGAACCCGCGACCCTCAGCTAACGAGTCGAACGCCTTAACCCACCTGGCCATGCTGGGCCTTGTTCTCTGCTTTCTCGGGGCTGCGTTTTTATTTTTCGAGTATATTTTTTCTTTTATTTACTTATTGTATACGAAATTCAGTTTTAGTAAACATATAATAAAAAAATCACTTGATTTGAGGTGTATCACTGCTCCTGATTTTATACTGAAACTCCACCTTCGTCTTTTAAAAAAAATTACTTGTCTAGATTTAACTCCACATAATATTAAAGGGAAGAATCAGTTGGTAACATAACAGTCCAGTCAGTACCTGCAAACAAAATCGAATATATGGATGATAAAAAAATTTGTAGCTTGCATAGCGCTCATAAAATGTATCCAGCGCACGTGCGTCGCGCTGAACGTGATTTACAACAACAAAAACGTTGTTTGTAACAAGTATTTAAGAAGCATCGGCTAGGTTTAGCAACAGTAAAAACAATCAATTTTTCTTATTGCTCTTGAAGGAAGACGAGAATTCTACAACAACAGTGTTATTTATAGATAGAATAATCACGTAATCAAAACATCATATATTATAAGGGTTGCTTGTAGATAATATAAACTCCAGTCAAGGAATCATTTATTATAAAATAAGAATGAAAAATGAACATTTCGTGTGTGAATCACAATCAGTTAATGTCACATAATTCATAAGGTTTGTGTTACACATTGTACCCCTTGGGGGACACAGCAGATAAACCCGTTGACTTTGCTGTAAGAAAAACACGCACACTACGTATTATAATTTATGTTGGACGAGTCTCCGATTTATTTTGTTAATGTATTATAATTTCAAATAGCCGAGAGTTTTAATTTAGAAGTTAATGTAGGTATGATATTAATCAACAATATTTATGCACTAAATTTTCTGTCTCAACACAAGTATATTTTAATATACGAACAACAACGTGTAACAATAATCATTAGAAATAGTGATTTATGTACAACAATTTTACAAACTTGACAATACCGAGTTTTTATTTGGTCTGAAACTGAATCTTTTGTCGACGATTCACGTAGAGCGAATTAATTCTGTAATTTTATGTTGATTCACAGCTACACTTCACTTGACGAATATGCTAACTAGCTCTGTTCTTGTTTGATCGCACGAAAGTTTTACACCGACGACAGTACATAATGCGATGTCTACCTTTTGTTCTCATTTGGTGAGATTATCGAAAATGCAGCTGGCAATATTACTGGCAGTTAATAATAGTATTGCATAAACACAGTACATTGTTGATTCTTACCCTCGAGAATCGTCTACAAATTTAGAGAACGTGTGGGACTTTCGCAATACACATTTGACAATGCATTTCTAAATATATATTAAAATGAAACAAACGTAGATATTAAATAAAATAAATTTATAATAGTAAAACTGTTACAACTATTAGCGAGTAAACAAAAGTGTGAGATCTGTTGAAGAACTGTTTTGTTTTGTTTTTTGTAATGTAGGACAAGTTTCTAAAGAAGAAATCTTTTTTTTTTCACACATAAAGTATACGTTCTTAGTGCTTTAAGTGAATCACAGATTTTATTTTGGGTTAATATTTTCCTTTCTTTAACTTTAATAAATCAGCGATTGATTCATACCGTTTAACTTTGTGCTTAATTACAAACTAAAATATGTAGAATGCTACAGAGTTTGGTTTGTTTTGAATTTCGCGCAAAGCTACACGAGGTCTATCTGCGCTATCCGTCCCTAACTTTGCAGTGTAAGAGTAGAGGGAAGGCAGCTAGTCGTCACTACCCACCGCTAACTCTTGGGTACTCTTTTACTAACGAATAATGGAATTGACCGTGAGTTTATAACGTCCCCACTGCTGAAAGGGCGAGCATATTTGATGTGAAGGGTATTCAAACCCGCGACGTTCGGATTATGAGTCGAGTGCCTTACCCACCTCGCTAGGCTTTGTAGATTGTATTTGTAAGAGAAACTTAATTTTGTACTGTACAAAGAAATCTGTTATTTTTTTTTTAGAATATTTTAAATGTTCTGAAAGATTCGCTGTGGAATACAACGATGCTAGTTCCTATAACTTGGAATCTGTATATAATGTGTTTGTTGGTTTTCGTTATTACGTGTGCTGTGAAATAAACAAACATGTCGAATGTTTCTTTATAAAAAATAATAAAAAATCCCATTTATTGATTCGATGTGGTAATGTCCTTACTACATCAGGTAATGTTTTTACTACATCACCCTGCATTTGTATCTTTTTACTCGTCAAGAAATTTGGTTTCTGTTATCATAATTTTTTTTTTTTTTTTCTAAGTGCAGAGGAAAACAAAATTTACCCTTGAAAGTTGACATCACAATGCAGCAGCGCCACCGTGTGCGGTTGTCTGGGTAGAACTAACGAGCAACGAATGAGAGAAGGAATCTCTGTTGCACACTTCCTACTCGTGCGTGAACTATCCCGCTAGAATTCGCTGACTGCCAGACGGAAAATGACTTGCGCATTATTTTGTGTTCCTAAATGTTATTTTATTTTCTATTGTTGTGTTTTGTCAGATGAGGGAATCTCTTACAAATACGGATTGTGTTGAAACTTTACTTCACATGTATTTGCTAAAAAAATCGTAAGAGCACGTGATACTTAACTTTGTGTTAGTTGCACAAACTGTTGTGACACAGTTGTGGCTGTAGCGTTGTAGAATATTTGGCTGACGAGAACCAAGTCTTAGTTCGTCGATTTCCGGAACACTAGTGGTAAACACTGACTTTCATTGTTTCACCTTTGGCGGTTTTGGGTCTATTGTATGTCTCTTAGCAGTGTACGTTTGTGAAGAAGCAAGTGTGACTGATTGTTCCAATTAGTAATACTATATATTGAGAGTATTTCATAAATCTTAATAGATCATTAGCATATCGGGAAAGGCTTCGAGTTTCATAAGACAGGAGAAATGTACTTTCAGCCTTAACGATTCGGAGAGTTTTAATCAGTCGTGTATGTATTAGTTTTGGTTGATTCAAAGTTCGTTTTAATTAATTAACAAACACCGGTCCCACTGACAGGCAGAGTGGACTTAATTTGGAAATATATTTCAAGTTAATCTGTTTTTGCGAACGGAGTTGAAGCCGCATTTTTGCATTTTATAGATTCGAACATTACGGAGGTGGTAAGTTATACCGTTGAGGGCTGGGAAACCAGTTACGACCAAACAGCGACAGTGATCGCTCGAGTTCCTTGTGACGTTTCTTAAGAGTGAAACTGGAGTTCTTTACCTGACAAAAGAACACAGTGAGACAGTGGTAACTTGTGTGCCTGTTCTTGTTTTGTTAGCGAGTGAATTACGGGTTTAAGTATCTGTTTCTTCCGACGTTTCTGAAGCTTTCAGACGCAGTGTTATCAGACTGTTGATTGGAAACTTCGTTATAGGCAACCATAGGAGAAAGTAAAGCATTTGTGTGTGTGTGTTTTAACCAACAGATAGTACAATATGCTACGTAAGTATCGTTTACACTGTGCTGTTTTTATTCGTAATGTTTAGAACTGTTTGTATCGATCATGTATATGGTAATACGTGTAAAGCCACAGTTGTAGTTGTTTCACATAATATTACAATCAAAATGCTCAGAAAAATTTAATGGTCGAGAATGCGAGAAAAAATAAATCAAACCTGATATAATGGTATGAAGTTTTAATACAGAGTTTTTAGAGTTTGTTTTTACAAATACAGTGAAACTTAATTAACTGAAGGATCTTTAGTTTCTCTTTTGTAGTAACATTAATTAGTTAGTATTACATTTAATTAATTATATTTAAAGTAGAACCTTTATTAGAGTGTTCATTATAAAGACCCAGTTAAAAACTCTAGAAGATTCAGGAGACGAGATCTGAATGTTAGTTATTTTCAGAAGAGACTCAAGAGGGTGAATAGTTTATATTGAATGAAAGTTTGTCAAATAACAACAGGAAATACATTTAAAATAAGGATTTAGGTAATGATAGAATAACACCGAACCAAATGACAGAAGTATTTCTTATGCGATTTTGGACTCTCTGATATCTAGAAGTTTGTTGAATAAACTTTGTGAATAAAATATAGGAAATATAAAATTAGTGGTATATTCACATAATGACCATCATGAACCAACAAAATACAGTTAGGTAGCACTAACGTTAATACGATGACCATCATGAACCAACAAAATACAATTAGGTAGCACTAACGTTAATACGATGACCATCATGAACCAACAAAATACAGTTAGGTAGCACTAACGTTAATACGATGACTATCATGAACCAACAAAATACAGTTAGGTAGCACTAACGTTAATACGATGACTATCATGAACCAACAAAATACAATTAGGTAGCACTAACGTTAATACGATGACCATCATGAACCACAAAATACAATTAGGTAGCACTAACGTTAATACGATGACCATCATGAACCACAAAATACAGTTAGGTAGTACTAACGTTACTATGATGACTATCATGAACCAACAAAATACAGTAAGGTAGTACTAACGTTAATACGATGACTATCATGAACCAACAAAATACAGTAAGGTAGCACTAACGTTAATACGATGACCATCATGAACCAACAAAATACAATTAGGTAGCACTAACGTTAATACGATGACCACCATGAACCAACAAAATACAGTTAGGTAGTACTAACGTTAATACGATGACCATCATGAACCAACAAAATACAGTTAGGTAGCACTAACGTTAATACGATGACTATCATGAACCATCAAAATACAATTAGGTAGCACTAACGTTAATACGATGACTATCATGAACCAACAAAATACAATTAGATAGCACTAACGTTAATACGATGGCCATCATGAACCAACAAAATACAATTAGGTAGCACTAACGTTAATACGATGACTATCATGAACCAACAAAATACAATTAGGCGGCACGTTAATAGTAAAAGGCTTGAGAGTACAATAATCATAAATATAAAAACGTATCAGTAAATAATTGATGAATGGAGGGAGGTGGATTAGTAGTTAGAATATCGTTTGAGTAAATAAAATAAACGTAAAGGATAGAATATAGAATTATCTGATGGAGAAACGTAGTTAGGATAGTTTGATTTAAGAAACAACAACTTACAAATAAATGGTGGAAAATATTGAGTTAAGAATAGGTTAGATAAATGACGAAAAAAAGATGAAAGATAAAAATAAATTTTACATTAAACATAGCGAGCAGTCCGAATGAGGCACTGGAAAAATTTTAAACAGCATTACGATCCAGATGTAAAGTGAAATATTTCCGCAAGGGTACGACAAAACATGTTTTAACAACAGTAAAATGTCAAACAAAACATGTTTTAACAACAGTAAAATGTCAAACAAAACATGTTTTAACAACAGTAAAATGTCAAACAAAACATGTTGTAACAACAGTAAAATGTCAAACAAAACATGTTGTAACAACAGTAAAATGTCAAACAATATGTGTGTAACAGTGATTAAGACTATTACGAGGGAAGTTGCTCGACTCGTAAACCGAGGGTCGCGAGTTCGAATACCCGTCATACCAAACATGTTCGCCCCTTTCAACAGTGGGGGCGTTATGATTCGACGGTCAATCCCACTATTCGTTGGTAAAAGAGTAACCCAAGAGTTAGCGGTGGGTGGTGATAAAACTAGCTGCCTTTACTTTACTTTTATATTGCTAAATTAGGGACGGCTAGCGCAGATAGTCCGCGTATAGCTTTGCGGGATATTAAAAAACAATCACGGTTTCTAATCTTCTGTTGACACATGTTAAGCCTTTAATGGTAAAGTACTGTGTTTTAAGCTGGCTACACTTTTCGTGTTATACCAGAAATGCTGAAGGCTTATGCTGGATGACTTTGACGCGTTAACCCCTTTGTTGATTTTCGAACATATATAATTATAGCGTAGTTTGTGATTGAGATGTTAAAAAACTTACGTTACTCGTTGTGTGTGCGAGTTTAAAACAGTTAGTAATTTTGGTGAAACATCGGGCCATAAGTATTTCGATCTCTAGGTTTCCCTAGCAGTAGAGTAGAGATTGTTGTTAATGTTGGAAACGTTCACGTGCACGTACCTTTGAGTGGGAAGAAAAGTATGAATGTATAATTCTAGCTGTAAGAAAATAAATTACTAACTGCGGGAAAGATCACAAGCGAAGAAAGAAGTGAATGTAATTGCGTGATGTAGTAAGTGTTCTTTATCCAGTTGAAGTCGGAAGACTGCCTTTCAAACAAGGTGGCGAATCAGGGTATTAGCTAGGGTCTGAAAACTGGCCATTCGAATTTTGTGAAGAAGTAAAACACCGAGGGCAAGATTGGTTTGGTTTGTGTGTAATTTTGTGCAAAGCTCCACGAGTACTATCTGCGCTAGCCGTCCCTAATTTCTCAGTGAGAGACAAGAGGAGGGAAGGCAGCTGGTGATTACCACCCACCGTTAACCTTTGGGGCTACTCTTTTACCAACGAATAGTAGGATTGACTGTCGAAATATAACGTCCCCAGGGGTTATTGGTCGAGCGTGTTTTCATGGGACGGAGATTCGAACCTGTGTGCCTCAAATTACGAGCAATACTAGGCTCCGAAGCTACGAAACGTGTACCCGAAATTCGAAATTCTAGTTGTCCTGAGGTGCATTCTGGTGTCTGATATAACAAAACTTTAAGGGTCCTTGAATCCTTGATGTTTTTCCACGTGCTTTAACAAGTGAAGTAAAGTCGAGCAATTTATATTTGCAAAATTGTATTTCCACTGCTCATCATTACATCCTTTTATACTGTCCCCACCCCTGTATAAAAATGATTAAATGTGTCATTAAAAGGTTTAGCACTAAGATATTTGTGTGTGTGTGTTGTCGACAACATATCTTGTAGATAAGATATTTTGACTGTTTTCAGCTTAATATATTTTGTCTGTCTTGGAGGAAAACTTCCCATCCACAAGACGAAAAACATAATTGGATAAACGTATATTGTACTCTTTTTGTAATAATGAGTTTTACACTTGTAAGATAGGTTCTTGTTTGTGTTGATACTCTATAGTCTAAACTTTTCTGATCATTTTCGTATTTATATAAGAGCGAAGAGAAATTTTAATCTGGCTTTGTAATGAACCAGTCTGTTCGAATATGGTTATCCTACAAGGCAGTGTGTTTGCGTGTTTCCTTACAGCAAAGCCGCATTGGGGTATCTGCTGAGTCCTCCGATGGGAAACGAACCCCTGATATCTATTAGCGTTGTAAAATTCGTGGACTCACCACTGTACTAGCAGGGGACACCTACAGAGCAGAAGTTAATTCACTGATCGCCCTCTTTGGACGTTCAAAAATCAGACTTCCACACCTGTATTATGAACTGTGTTTAAAGGCAGTATACCGAATTGTGTTAAATACGTTGTTTCAACTCTGTTTGTGTCTCAAAATAATATAATTCACTTCTACAAGTTCAAATATTTGTGTAGGGATGTAATACACGAATTAAACAAATTGTTAAAATATTTGTATATTACATGTTGAATTCAAAAATAGGGTTGATATTGCGTTAATAAAAGTGGCGCAGATAGCCTAGTTGCTTTACACCTTAAAACACTAAACTAACCAAAGTTAATAAAAGTATGTAAAAAAACACCCAACAAAAATACATCTGTTTGTAGAATAAATGGGTGAAATATATTCCAAGGTATCCAAGACACCGCAGGCCTGACATGGCCAAGCGCGTAAGGCGTGGAACTCGTAATCCGAGGGTCGCGGGTTGCCTGAACATGCTCGCCCTCCCAGCCGTGGGGGTGTATAATGTGACGGTCAATCCCACCATTCGATGGTAAAAGAGTAGCCCAAGAGTTGGCGGTGGGTGGTGATGACTAGCTGCTTTCTCTCTAGTCTTACACTGCTAAATTATGGACGGCTAGCACAGATAGCCCTCGAGTAGCTTTGTGCGAAATTCCAAAAAACAAACAAACAAACAATCCAAGACATTGTATATAAACCTGTGGAATCTCATATACGATACCACCTTAACCTAAGTGTCGATATTTTACACTCGTCTTTACCCATTGTAGTACGAAACATTATACGACCAACCTGCCCAGAACTTTTGTATATATGTTGTAGGTTTATGATGTATATATATATATATATATATTGCTGGTTATTTGTTTAAAATATCGCATGTTAAATAACATACCTTTACCAAGGGAATAAACTACCTTTATTTTTGACTGGTTATTTATATTACATGACTTACGTATTCAGTATATCTTGTATTTTGTATATACGTGTTTCGTGTATTGACTTCACTGAAATTGTTGACTTGTCTTTACAAGGTCTTCGTTGTTTCGAGCCTGTTGGATCTCTACGAATTTTTGAGGATTAAATACGGGGTAAATTACTTCAAATAATTACACTTACTCTTTAAAATATTCTGTAAAATAGTAATATTAACCATTAGTGTAAAACGCACTTTCTGATCCTGCATGAATGAAATGTGTTGTGGTTTTGCTTTGTTTGTTTTGGAATTTCGCACAAAGCTTCTCGAGGGCTATCTGTGCTAGCCGTCCCTAATTTAGCAGTGTAAGACTAGAGGGAAGACAGCTAATCATCACCACCCACCGCCAACTCTTGGGCTACTCTTTTACCAACGAATAGTGGGATTGACCGTCGCATTATACACCCCCACGGCTGGGAGGGCGAGCATGTTTAGCGCGACGTGGGCGCGAACCCGCGACCCTCGGATTACGAATCGCACGCCTTACGCGCTTGGCCATGCCAGGCCTGCGGTGTTGCTCAGTGATGTTTTACAGTTATAGGAGGTGTACCGACTTTAAATAAAATTTTCTACAGCTTTTAATTTTCGTCTCTTTAAAAAGATACAAAATCTTCACTTTTTGTACCTCGTTTGGGGAGCTACATTGAGTTAGCTAGCTCTGTAGGTATATCCTTATTTCCAGTGAAGATTCTGTAGTTTATAGAACAAAAACAAGCGTCTGTGGCCGTCATCGAAAGTATTACAACTGACTGAGAGAACTCTGTTATATATGCAGATTAGGAACCATTCGGAAAAGCTTTGAAAAAACAACAGATCCTTATCTGAAACATTAGAAATGCCTCGCGAGTCATCGTACGTCATCTTCTTTAAGAAATTTTTCTTTAACTACAAAATCAATTCTTCGGAACACGGACGTCTCGTTTATCTTACTTCACCCAAAAAAGTGAAATGTGTTACAAGTCTCATAGATATTGGATGAATCTGTTGGTCCCAGGGAACACAAAAGAACCTTTTTGTGGAAATAGAAACAAGCTGGTGATTCGGTTATATATAAAGTGTTAGTTTATTCCTAATACATCTCTAAACTCTCACAGGCAAAATGGTTTTACGTATAATATTATTTAAATTAAATAATAATTTTCTGTTGTACTCAGGTGTATCATGCTGAAGTTGGGCCATATATTTCCTCAAACAAAAAAGGGGGAGAGAGACTGAAACAATGAATACCTCGACAAACATTCCTACACAGTTGAACTGTGCATGAGGAACGAACAAGTTAAGTATTCACCACCGCTATCAAGACACTTGTGTGTGACGCTAAAAGATTGTTTAAAGATCGCATGGAATCCAACAGAATTAGCACCCATAATATTCACGGTGGATGAGTTTTTGTTTAACCTAGAGCAAGAGCAACAAGGGATAACATTACCACACGGCCCAAGGATCGGCATGACCAGGTGAGTTAAAGCGTTCGATTCCGTAATCTGAGGGTCGCGGGTTCGAATCCCGGTCGCACTAAATATGCTCGCCCTTTAAGCCATTGGAGCGTAATAATGTGATGGTCAGTCCCACTATTTGTTGGTAAAATAGTAGCCCAAGAGTTAGCGGTGAGTGGTAGTGACTAGCTGCCTTCCCTCTGGTTTGACACTGATAAGTTAAGGACGGCTAGCGCAGATAGCCCTCGAATAGCTTGCGTGAAGTTCAAAACCAACCAACCACACGGCCTATGACCACGTGGTTGGAGCGATCGACTCGCAATTCCCAGGGTCGCGGGTTCGAATAGCCATCACACCAAACGTACTTTCCCTTTCAGTCGTGAGGGTGTCATAATGTGATGGTCAATCCCACTATTCGTTGCTAAAAGAGTAGCCCAAAAATTGGCGGTAAGTGGTGACGACTAGCTGCCCTTTCCTTAGTTTTAAACGGCTAAATTAGAGGTGGATAGCCTATATAGCCCTTATAAATTTTTTCGAGAAAAATTCAGTAACAAACGCTTTACGTAGGCGTTCAGTGCATTCTGCCAGATTTTCATGTATATGTTTGTTATTTCTTTCTTCGAAATATGTCCCTTCCTCCCACACCTAATGGTTCAGTGATTAATTTTTGCAAGCTTACGACGCTAGAAATATTTTCGGTGAGAAGATCACAGAAAGCTCATCGTGTATCTCTGTGCTTAAAAACCACCAAAGTCAAAATAAATGCTGGAAATGTATAACATATGCTTGTACATACGATTCAATGATTGTGAGGGGAAAAAAAAAATCTCGTCTCATGTATTGCTTGTCATCTGTTTTCTCCACTACCATGTCAGCCTCCACTTATCTCAACTTCTGATCAACGCAAGTTACTTGCTTGGAGCGAAACTAAAAATTCAACCTGGTGTCAGCGATGACCACAGATAATTAAATACACTATTCTTTCGCTGTCGTTGTTTAGTTGTGTTTCCATACTGTTAGCGATGTTTTCGGCCATAATTCCAGTAAGGCATCACGGGGTTCGACCAGCTTAGGAGATTTAAGTTAGCCTTAAATACGTATACTAAATGAACAATGTAATAACAACAACAAGTATACAGTTTATAGTGAAAGTATAACGATGAAACTGGATATATTAAACATTCCAAACAATAGTGTCAATGAAAATAACTACAAAATATATTTCACTTAAGTAACAAAACACAAAATTAAGACTGCAAATTTTCAAATCCCTACTTCAACAGACATTCTTAGTTTTGGATTATAAAATATGCACATGCTTGTTTTTGAAGATAAATTTTCTTTTCCAAAATTATACCTTGAAATATAGGAATTTTTCGCATACAAAGTGAGTTAAATGTAACAGAACCTCCATACAAGTTGTTCGGTTAAAAAAATAAGGCAAGAAGTGAGTTATGTATTACATTATGTTATGTTTCGGTGACGCTTTAGAGTATTTATGTTTCTGTACGTGTCTTAATCCCCTAAACACGGGAACGTTGTATAGAAATGAAAATATTTCAGCTGAACAGTTTTGAACTAATAGACTTCGAAGTAAGGGAACAAATGACAGCAAAGAATGCCCCATTTTGAATCGTCATCAAATTGCCATATTTGTGTAAGTTATACCTGTGCATTATTCCACGAACTAAGCGATCCCCGATTAGTTAGTATGATCTGATGGTCCATAGCTCTCGTCTCGTCACCACCTGAAACGTATACAAACCGCGCTCTGTATTTTAGGGTGCGTTATCAGAGTGACAGTCAAGAGTTGGCGGTTGGTGATATTGACTAGCTTTCGTTTCTTGTATTCTATCATCTGAAAAGTTATACAGAATAGTTCTTGTGTAGCTTTGAGCGAAATTAAAACAACAAGCAAAGCATTATCACATTTTTATGCTGTACAGAGCTAACTAAGCTTAGCCCGCTCAGGTCGTCTTCCCGTGTTATCGGAAATTTCAGACTTGACTATCAACCGAATTCCGGATATTGCGGGAACAGGAAACGCCCACATTTAAACGAGGGCAAACTGAAATCAGCCAATCAGAATAAAGGAAGGTTGTGAGTGCGGTATTAATATTACTTTGCAAATAACAGCATTCTGTTAGCGCCAGTTTCGTTGTTTTTGTAAAGATATTTGCTAATTTTTACTATGAAGCGTAGTTCCCTGGAACCAAGCACTTCGAGTAAGAAAATACAAAGTCCTAGAATATTTTATAACTGCTAAGAGAATTGCATAAATTAGACGAAGATAAACAGAAATTCGACCAAATGTGTCCTAAGGATGAGTTGGAATCAGTTGAAGGTGAAGGAAGTTTAGAAAAAGAATCTGAAAGTGATAATGATTTGTCTCAAGCTAGAGGGCGTGGTCCTCCATTGACTGAGTGATGCAGATGTTATAGATGCAGATTGCAGTGATATTTTTTTACACTAGAGATTGATTTACAGTTTGGTGGTAACAATGCAGGAACGTCTGGAAATCACATGTGCTGTTTGCAGTGAAAAACTCCTCAAATATAAAAGACACCACCCTGGAGAACCATACAAGGACATTCCCTTCAAACAGATCACGAACTCATTTTGGTGTAAAGCTCCTCAGATATAAAAGACACCTCCCTGGAGAACCATACAAGGACATTCCCTTCAAACAGATCAAGAGCTCCATTTGGTGAAAAGCTCCTCAGATATAAAAGACACCCTGGAGAACCATACAAGGACATTCCCTTCAAACAGATCAAGAGCTCCTCAGATATAAAAGACACTACCCTGGAGAACCATACAAGGACATTTCCTTCAAACAGATCAAGAGCTCAGTTTGGTGAAAAGCTCCTCAGATATAAAAGACACCATTGAGAACCATACAAGGACATTCCCTTCAAACAGATCAAGAGCTGAATTTGGTGAAAAGCTCCTCAGATATAAAAGACGCCATCCTGGAGAACAATACAAGGATATTCCATTCAAACAGATCAAGAGCTCCTCAAATATAAAAGACACCACCCTGGAGAACCATACAAGGACATTTCCTTCAAACAGATCAAGAGCTCAGTTTGGTGAAAAGCTCCTCAGATATAAAAGACACCATTGAGAACCATACAAGGACATTCCCTTCAAACTGATCAAGAGCTCAATTTGGTGAAAAACTCCTCAGATATAAAAGACACCATGGAGAACCATACAAGGATATTCCATTCAAACTGATCAAGAGCTCAGTTTGTTGCTTCCTCTGCATCAAACGCGGGTCAACATGCTGGTACACCAAGGTCCAGTATTGGTACCAGATTAAAGGTAAACCTATTACAGATAATATTCTCAAATTTGATGTGATTCTCTAGTTTTCCTGTAATCTCTGTTTCTGTGAAACGTGTTTTTATGCATTTTTGCTGTGGACCTGAGGCCAAGGGACAATTTAGTTACCTTGAGTCAGGGCTGAGAGGGTCAAACGTGAAATTACTGGGCAAATTTTTTTACGTTTTGAAAGGTAAAGTCCGTATAAGACAGAAGTAATTAATCGACGATGTGAAAGGGTTTTAGAAGTGAAAACGTCAACACTTTAACACCAGACTGTAATATTTTTACGCTTGTTGGTGACTCGTGTATTTATATCCCAGGTTGGTAATGAACCAGACTATGGCACGTCCTTTGTTCATATAATGTAGCTACTGTACTTAAAAAAAAAAAGTAAATATATTAATGCATGTTGAAGAAATACCCGCATTCTGATGTGATTTGTTGAATAATGCAAACGTAGCACAAAAAAGTGTGTGTATATATACACATATACATATGTGTATTAAATGAAATAGGATTACACAAAGTTTAAAATAGATAACTACGTCTACGCATGCTCTTCGTTCAAACGGATTTCTACGTTATTCATTCTCTGCATTGGGCCTTTAAACAAACTACCCACACAACTGCACGTTAACTGTCTTTTATCATCTACAACTCCATTGTAGACAATGGTGACTGACAAACCCAGTGGGATTTAAACAGTTTGTGTAATGAAAGATGATGCTGGGGTGTCAGAAACTATTAGTAAACGTACAAAGTCAATGAGTGTGGCAACACTCCGTATCTTCTTTACATTGTCTTTCTTTTAGTTCCCTCTGTCTGTCCGTACTTGGTTGCTAAACTTAACTAATGTTTGTGTTCGTGTGTTAATGTACTATTTCAGTATTTCCATGGTTGTCTGTATTTCCTTCTGTTTATCGAATGAACTTCGACATTTGAATCGACTTCAGTCTGGTTTCTTATTGTAAATTGGAAACCTTTACCACAAGTAGGTCTCATCGAGATCAAATACGTTTCTTGCATTTATTGAGTAC
Source organism: Carcinoscorpius rotundicauda (assembly GCA_011833715.1). Taxonomy (NCBI): domain Eukaryota; kingdom Metazoa; phylum Arthropoda; class Merostomata; order Xiphosura; family Limulidae; genus Carcinoscorpius; species Carcinoscorpius rotundicauda. Next base: position 87,257,761 of record CM022398.1, read on the forward strand.
CGTAATTAAGTAATATAAACGTGGAGTAATACAGCATCAGAAAAAACAACGAATACATACGAATTGAGGAACATAATACAAAACTTAGATCCATTAAAACACATATGGAATTGTTATCCATACTAACTAGTGTTAGTCATTGTTGCTGCAAATTGATTTTCTTCCGCAAGATAATGCTTGAAATTAAATTGTAATAAGTACTTTACTACTTTTATAATTGCATGTGGTTAACAACATAATGTATTTGTCCTTTGTAGTGACATCTCGTTTTTATTGGTCAGTGATTAGGCTTCGTGCGAATAGGCTGGAGACAGTTTTATATTGAGACGCGATTCTTCGCCTGATAATTATCACCCGAACTGTGAATCCGAGGATTCATGGTTTGCGGCTCGTTGTTGCAAAATGCGTTCCGCACTTTGGAGTCATAGGGTGAATTGTAAGAGTGGCAATGAAATGGGCTTAGATGGTCGTAGCCCAAGGGGTAGTGGTGGGTACTGTTTACATGCTATCCGTTGGAAACGGTCTCAGAGTGCTCCGTTTTTCCATGCTGTTGCTTGGTTACTCTAAATGTATTCGGTCAAAGGTCGAATGATACTGTTTAAATTCAATGTAATACTCAAAGAGCTTTTCTAAGAATACATTTACCATTTAAAATATGTTATATACCAATTGTTTAGTTACTTGGAGTATCGAACTGCCCCCTCTCCCCTTCAATGTAACGTATAGATCGTGACGATGCCAAATATTGTTTCCTTGTTTGAGGGGTTCCACGAGCCTTCAAATGAATAGTTCAGAGACGATCTCCAAATATTTCTTTTAAGTTTGCTGCATAGTAAATGTACGTTTAGCTGACTAGTGATAACCTCACCTCGTGCAAAATTGGATACACGAATAGAAGTTTTTCTCCGAAAAACCAGTGTATATCGATAACAATTATAATAATAAAACTGGTTCTCTGTTATACGATTTGCAGTTTTTCATTCGCTCGTACACGTAATAATAACTCGCAGTGGTTAGAGTTTTCATGGAAGTGACGTTGTTCGTGTTGAATGGAAGTGACGTTGTGTAAAACAGTAAATTTTGTCAGTATATTTTCTGGTAGTAACGTCCTTATTTATCTTATGAAAGTGACGTTTTCAGTAGGTTTTAAAAGGCCCGGGATTGGTCAGGTGGTGAATTCACTCAACTCCTTATCTGAGTGTCGCGGGTTCGAATCTCTGTTACATCAAAATGCTCGCCCTTTCAGCCCTAGGGACGTTATAATGTTACGGTCGATCTCAGTATTCGTTAGTGAAAGAGTAGCCCAAGAGTTGGCAGTAGATGGTGATGACTAGCTGCCAACCTTCCAGTCTCTTACACTGCTAAATTAAGGACGGGGCCTGGCATGGCCGAGCGCGTTAAGGCGTGCACTCGTAATCCGAGGGTCGCGGGTTCGCGCCCACGTCGCGCTAAAACATGCTCGCCCTCCCAGCCGTGGGGGTGTATAATGTGACGGTCAATCCCACTATTCGTTGGTAAAAGAGTAGCCCAAGAGTTGGCGGTGGGTGGTGATGACTAGCTAGCTGCCTTCCCTATAGTCTTACACTGCTAAATTAGGGACGGCTAGCACAGATAGCCCTCGAGTAGCTTTGTGCGAAATTTCAAAACAAACAAACAAAACAATTAAGGACGGCTAGCGCAGATAGCTCTCGTGTAGCTTTGCGCGAAATTAAAAAAAACAAGAAAACCAGTTCAGTTTCACAAGTGTTAAATAATAATTTGTCGGTTTATTTTAGGGAGCCTTACAAGCACGTTTTGTTTGTTTTTGTTTTCGAAACTGGCTATAAAAGGAGCAAGTTAAAATTTTATCTCACAACAAACGAAACTGTTATACTTAACAATTTAATTTTAACTTGATTTAGTTGGGAATTATTTGTTAATAAAAAGGCCTGAAAGTATTCCACGCTGTCCAGGCGTGTCCAAGTGTCGCCACTACATATCTGGTAAATATTTTACGCCAATCCATTTTATCATGCCGCTTAACTAGTTTAAAGTTATGAAAAACTTTTAATGACATTTGTGGTTACTGGTACGCATTTACCCTTATTTCCATCTGTGATATAACTTAGGGTTGTAACTGTTTATATCTCGTATGCCCAGAGTGTATTATAATTGGCCTGTTTTTTACGTATTGGTATCACTTCAGTAAATTATTCTGTTTACGAGAAAATCACAATAAAATAAATACAAAGAGCCCTCATACCTTAGTGTCGTGCAGAGCCATCATGACCTGTATAGTTTTAAAGCGAATTAGGAGACATGAAATGTGTCAACATGACGCAATGGTAAAAACATGACTAGTCTTTTACTGTGTTTGTCGCCATCTTTCCTTCTGTGAGTCCGGCATGGCCAAGCATGTTAAGGCGTGCGACTCGTAATCTGAGGGTCGCGGGTTCTCATCCCCGCCGCGCCAAATATGCTCGCTCTTTCAGCCGTGGGGGCGTTATAATGTTACGGTCAGTCCTACTATTCATTAGTAAAAGAGTAACCCAAGAGTTGGCGGTGGGTGGTGATGACTAGCTGCCTTGTCTCTAGTCTTTCACTGCTAAATTAGGGACGGCTAGCACAGATAGTCCTCGAGTAGCTTTGCACAAAATTTAAAACAAACAAACAAACTTTCCTTCTCTCTTTTGTTAGTTAGTTCGGCAAATTTGCATTGGCAGTCTTTTTTTTCTTTACAGTTGTATAAAGATTTACACACGTGCAGTGTGAGCACCATATATATCGAGTTTCTTTTATTTCCATAACGTGATTGTAATAAGTCTTGGTGGACAACATTGGTCGTCTCTTAACGATTGTAATTATGATGTGTGTGTTTTTTTTAACTAATTAAGCAGTTAATTATACTTTACGAACAAGAACTTCGACGTCTATACGAGTACTCCGAATGCTTTCGGAATACAGCTGTTACTTTGGAAAGTGCTAAAATATCTTTAGTTGTCGAACGGGTACAATACGATGTTGTAATCACCTGAATACGAAATATCCGATTGAGGCACGTCAGATAGTTGTTCAATATTTTTGGTTCGATTTACAGGAGAATAGAAACATAAAATTCGTTTTAATGTTTCGAATAAATAGATAAATATTATTAACCCTGAGCCCGTTAAGGCCCTGATTTAAAGACAGTTGTTGTGTATGTCCCATTGTGTTATCGTTTCTATTAAATACAGAAATAATTGCAAATAGAATTATTGTTCCAGTTGAAAGTAATCATACTGCTTATTTTCTCAAGTAATATACTGTAATTCGGATATTATGTGAGCACTACGACCATATACATTAAACCAGAAACATTAACACCAGCGTGTTTTGTTTGTTACGAGTTTGTGTCTTTGTGTTTGATGTAGGCTGGGGATTAGTCAAAAGATCACTCTCTTTGGCTGGTTCCCAATGATGGGAAACCAAATTAACCAAAATTGTGAAAATGTTAAACTCTGCCCGTAATTCTTTCGTTTCCAAGAAAGTTCGAAAGAGTTCAAGATAAACAGTTCCACCATTTGTGTGCAGATAACAGTTTAATCGAACGAGTCGTGCACGTGCGTGGTTGTGTGGTCGATAAACTGCGAGGAAATATTTGGTGATGTGCATGTTGCAACTCGTGTACACGGGAATAAGGAAATGTATGTACACATCCTCGCAGTCATATCTAGTGTTAAAAATTTACATTAATGTACACGCGGGCATATTCCGAAAATAGAATTATCTCTAATGAAAAAACACACCATTCAAACGATATTTAAGAAGCAATTTCTACAACATTGGGATTGTGATGGAACGTTTTTTGTTGTTGAAAACGTGGCGATTTTGTTTGGCTTTTTTTCTTTTCAGAAGAACTTTGCAATTGGTAAATTTCGACACATACTTTCACGCGTGTACAGAATTAATCGAAAGTCTATGGAGAAAAGAGAAATTCCGAGTTTTCTTTTCCCCACAATAAAAGATAAAATCATTAGTGTAGTTAGAGATAACACAGTTGTGCGAACCTGATGCTAGTAATTGAGTCTTTGTATTTTGGTCAAGGAATTGCATCTGTCTTGGAGATACTTGAACGAATGTTTCGAAATAAAAGGAAATACTTGAGAAAGACGTTTTACTTATTCAAAACAAACGTGAAGAAATGTGAACTTTGATAAAATGTATTTAATCGTAAAATAAAAAAACGGCATGTTTATTTGTATGTTCTTGTGAATGAAATAGAAATTGATCATTCTTTTGACGACCAGGTTTCACTTTGTATAGAATCTCGAACTTTTGTTGATGAGCCTAGAATGTTCTAGTTTGGTTAGATGTTTTGTGAACTACAGTTACTTGTAACGATTAAACGTTACTCAGGAGTCGTTGTGATGACGTTTCACATTATTCCAAATCCATTAAAGCGTTCTGTAAGTATATATCGATTTTTACTTTTTTTAAAAAGTGCCACAGAAGCATTTGAAATGAAACCTTGGAAGTCATTTTGACAAACATTTATTCCTAACTCTAAGCATTATCAACAGAAAGAATCCTCAAGAGTGATTATTAACACACAGGAAGGATCAGGTCACGAGGTTTTAAAATCGCCATCTTTTATCTCGCGCTCTTGTTTCCATTAAGGCCCTTTTGTGCTGTTGAATCTTGTTGTATTAAAGCCCAAGTCACCGATTTGTTTTTATACCGTTCATTACTCACTTGAGCTTTCGCCCGATAGTAACCTCAGTATAAAGAACTGTATTTTCTTTTTAAAATAAATGGGGCAATCCCCAGCAGTGTAATTATTAGTAGAGAATAAAATACAACTCGTATTTTTGGGGTCCTTGTAATCAACAAAATCGTGGACACGATATGAACTTGATGCATAAACACATTTAAAAACTATTTTAAAAAGCTGATGAAACTTACCAGTAATTTTAGGGTTAACTATTACAAAGTATGATTGCACTTTAATAACTTTATGTTCGGTTTTGTGATAAACCGTATATTATAGGCTCCGTTAACCTAAGGTAATGTAACTAAAAGTTCAGTGTGGTTAATCTTACAAGAGGACAGTATGTTTTTATATTTGTTATAAGTCATTCATTAAATCATTTACCTCACAAATGACATTGCGAAAAATTTGTTTTACTAACACTTTACACACAATAATATGTGTAAAACAACAAGAATAATGATGTACTCCATGTTACCAGTCGAGCGCTCTAATTACCATATCGGTGTCAGCCATTGAGGTTAGCAATCAAAAATATTTGTCAATGAATATAGTTAAATGTACATATATATAAATTCCGTGTGTTTGAACAATAAAGTTGTTAGAGTGGTGGTATCCTTTAGATATGAACAACTTCTTAGTACGTATATTTCTGCAATGATTTCCTTCGTTTTAGCGCGAAACTCTGCAGTGAGCTCCATACAGATAGGTTCAGTCCACCACGGGACTCTCAAACTAGGATTTTATCATTATAAGGGTGAAACTTTACAACTAAATATACACAACAAGGAAGTTATAACACACAATATTGTGTCGAGAAGCCAGAAACAAATAACATGCTGCAGAACACGCGCTGTTATTCAGAAGTGTGGGTTAAGCACCTTCAGCATCTCAGACTGTGGTAATCCAAATTACGGATTTTCCGTGGATGTGCTTTACTGGATTCTTATTTCACACAGTAAATTCCAAGACAACCTCACCATTCTCCAAGTAGAACGAAAAAAGCACGCAACCCTGCTAACAAACGAATGAATATTTGCTATACATTTGTTTATCAAATGCTGTAAGTGTAGCTTCCAATTTGACCTCCATTTTTTTTTTATTTTTTTTTTCCAAATCCGCGACTTGGGTTTTAATACAACAATTTGTAATTTATAGAATATCATAATATTAAACAGAAGCTGCAAAGACTAAGATCGGCTAAAATAAAAAGTTGTATTATAATTACCTGGAGTGTAAAGGACTTTTTTATTATTTTAACTTTATTATCGACTTACAAATTGTGAAATGATTGGATAATTGCTCTCCACGTGATCAGTGTTTTCAGGTGATTGGCACTAGTTGAACAGTTTTGATTCCATAACTTTCAGGTCTCAGCGACATAGTGAATAGATCGTGGGAAAACTGTTTTATTAATATCTTTCAGAAACTTGTATTTCTCTCTCAGGCAGCCACCTAGAGAGAGAGAGAATAAGAAGAGAACTGAAGCTGTACCCCAGGATAGATCGTTGCCTATTTTTGGTACCCCTTGTTGGATAGTGGAAGGCTTACGGACTTTGTATGCTAAAATCCGGGGCTCAATTTTCCAAGTGGGACACATCAGATAGCCTAGTATGGCTTAGCTTTAAAAGTAACCAACCAGAGTCGTCTGAGTAACTTCAGAACTATAAATGATAGGATTTAGAGTAAAATACCAGAGTCGTCTGAGTACATCAAAACTGTAAATGACAGGGTTCAGAGTAAAATATCAGAGTCGTAGAGTCGTCTGAGTACATCAAAACTGTAAATGATAGGGTTCAGAGTAAAATGTGTCCCTAATGTTTCCAGAGTTCTAGTCAAATCTCATTATTCGGTCAAACGAAAGTAGGCCAGAAATTGACGTTGATTGCTGTTGACTCAGCTACCTTCCCTGAAGTACAAAGTTAGGAACGACTACGCGAAGATGAGTTTTTTTGTTTAATTTTTTACCTGTGCTGGAATGTTCTGAAACAAAATTGATTTTCCTGACACCAAATTTAAACTCGTAATATTTTTTTTGTGTTCTTACAGCGCCAATTTTGTTGTTGCTTTTCTAAAACATTGAAACGTTTACTCAGATCAAGATGTCTGCGAACTAACCAGATTCGTGAAATCAGCCTTCGAGACTTTGGAATGGCTTTGCTGTACGCATAAAGCAATTTACAGTTACAAAACAAAGAACTGTTTTATGTGTGGTGGAAGGCGTATGAATACCGGCGGAAGTATATTATTTATTCAATCAAACTTTTAGTAAATCAGCCCTCCCTCCGAAAAACGTTTAATCTTTTCTACACATATTATCACGTAGGTAAAAATACAAATACATATAGAGTTACTCCTGAGAATAAAGTGTAACATTTTGGATGTGTTTGTGAAAGAATACGAGGTAACCAATGTAATAAGTGGCACCAGTCCAGATTATCTTAATAACATAAGCTATCAAATATCGGGCCACGTACGTATTTCCCCACTGCTTCTGTACAGAGCCTTTCCAGTCAGTGTTTTAACGTTGTTCGCAACTTAGAGAATCTCCAGTGGAAATTTCAGAATGGCGGAAATGGATAAGAATCCAGTTACTCTGTCAATAATCTTAAGCTACTGGAGCGCGTGTGCGAGCGTACTGAGCCACTCGTCCATAGAAGAACACGGTGAGATGACCACTGTTTGATTGTTGTTCATAAGGAGTTGCTACGATTTCATCTGTTATTTCTAGATTACTCGTACCTTTATTCAGTGTCTCCATCGACGTCAGTATAAGAAGTGATATGTGATAGATAAAGCTCGGGGTATCTTATCACACAAGTGCTAATTTATTTGGTACTTATAAGTTTTCGTCTCATTGAAGATCTAACCCTCTTCGGATAATGGTCCAGCATGGCCATGCGGTTAAGGTGGTAGACTCGTAATCTGAGGGTCGAGGGTTCGAATCCATGTCGCACTAAACATGCTCGCCCTTTCAGCCGTGGGGTCAATATAATGTTACGGTCAATCCCACTATTCGTTGGTGAAGGAGTTGCTCAAGAGTTTGTGGTGGGTAGTGATAACTAGCTGCCTTCCCTCTTGTCTTACACTGCTAAATTAGGGACGACGGCGAGCGCAGATAACCCTCGTATAGCTTAGCGCGAAATTAATAACAAACAGTCTTCGGATAGTATTTTATTTTCCCCTACGTACGTAGTTAATAACGTTTTGTGGTCCTCCGCTGTTACAGCGATTAGTCTACGGATTTACAACACTAAAATCAGGGATTCGATTTCACTCGGTGGACTCGCAGATGTGTTTTTGCGACTGCGTTAACCTTTTACAATATTTTGTTGTTTTATCAGTGGGGTCCTGGTATTCTATACTATTATTTTCAAACTTAAAAAAAATATATCTCAATTTTCTTCAGATATTTCTGTACTAGTTTGTATCGTTACGTTTATTGATCTGTGACGTGGCTGTTAATCAAATTTATATTATTATTGATTTCTTGCACCCAAGAAACTTCAAAGGGTATTAACACTGAATCAGACTAATATCTTTCTTTTGGCAAATTTTACACTAAATACTAATTCTAACTCTTGCAAATACCGATAGGTGGACACTGAACCTCACTACTTCTTTTATTTTCCTAGTCTCAGTAAACTTGAGTGTGGTTACAAAATCTGTTCTTTTGGTTTCAGTAAACTTCTGAAAACGGCTCATGTAATCTGACCGATTTCCTTATTCTAACTGTAACACCACACACGTGTTAGCGACATTTCCCTTGGCGCTCGGACACTACTTCAGGTGAAACCAGTAGCTCATTAATAAAACTCTTCAGGTTATTTATTTTGTCTTGAAAAAATGAAAGTTGAGCTCGAGGGATGAACGAACAAATTAATTTTTCTGTTGTGAACTGAACGCATGACTGATGAATTATTACGTTGGGAAGTGAAGTTACGATTTGATGTATTGTTCAGTTATGAAGTTTGCGGTCATTACTGTCCTCTTAAAGCAGAATGTTGTATGTGTGAAAGAGTGAAACTGTTGTGTTTTCTTCACACTACTGACGACAATTGTTTTTTCAGCGGACCAAGGTCGGCCAGCTTTACCTTGCAACCTGGAAACCATTCCTAAAGTGGACTATTTTCCTTCCCAGCGGCACCGCTGGAATACGAATGAGGTGAGATAAACCATCTGATGAATGATTTAAATCGAACATATTTTTAACTGTCTGATTTAATTGATAGTTGTAACAGTTTGTTAAAGATGTTTTATAACTTGTAATGCTTTATGTAAGTATTGTTAAGTTTTTATATTGTCTCATATTGTAATTTATATATGGTGAAGAGTCGCTATTGTATTTCCTCCTTTTGTCTTGTTAATGTGTTACATCTTCCACTCATCTGTACGACAGATCACTTCAATACATCACGTAATATGTTGAAAATGTAGCTAAGAAAAACAATATGTACAAAGAACTATATCACGGATCTCTTTGTCTAAATCTAAGTTGTTTTAAGCTTTAGTTGAAAGAATACTTCACTAATCCTTGCTCGTTTACATAATTTAATATTATTAATTACGTATTATAGATTCAAAACTGATCTATAATCTGTGGGCCGAGTAACAACGTCGAAAATATTTCTTGGCAAAGAACAGCACTGATAAAGTCATCTTTCGTTGTCGTGTTGCTACTCGTACGTAATATACAAAACTGGCTTTTGTTAAGCTGTTATTTAAGTAACGGAATCGATAAAACTTGCTTTAAGTTATTGTGTTATTACTCGTGTATAAGTAACACACGCAGAAAATTGACCTTTATTAAGCTTTGATTTTTAGTAACAGTTTACACAAAAAGTAAGTTGAGATACAATTAAGTAATATATCAATTTTCTTTCAACCTTTATTTGACGTTTTTTGTTTTTTTTTAAAGTGAGTTGCACTAATTGAGGCGTATACACATTTTCTAGTAACTTTAAGAACATCCCACTGGAGCACGTTTAAGCTGCTACAAATATATTTAATTCCACACTCGTAGTCACTACCAAATTACACTTGTTGGACGGATAGTTTATTTTACATTCGCGTTTTGTAAAGCTGGTAAGCGATTTAAAATCGCGTAGTTGCCAAGTTGATTGGTGTGTATTTATAAAAACTGTCATTTTGCTGACTACAAGTAACTAATATTTACCTAACAGTCTGAATGATATTTAATGTATTTTTCATACATTTTGTGAACCCGACCCTCTTATGGAGAAGCTTCAACTGTCTTTTATTACAGAAGAACCATAGTGATATAGCGGTATGTCTGCGGGCTTACGACACTAGAATCCGTGGTTCGATACTCATGGTGGGCAGAACTGAGATAACCCATTGTATAGCTCTGTGTTTAATTACAAACAAATAAACCTTTTTACAGAAATTCGCAATTCAAGTGACGAGGAAAAAATCTTCATCTGTAAGGCCACTGTTTTTCTTCACTTTTTGTTGTACTTTTATTTTAAAAAATTGTAACAAGCTTTTTTTTGCCTCATCGTAGCTTCAGGGTTACAATTTCTCTTACGAAAATAATGAGAGATGATAGGCCTAAAACTCCATTTATTTTTCTCTTAGTTATCTCATAGAATTCTTCAATTTGGGTTTTTATTTTTTTCATTTCTTTAGAAGTAGAAAAAATCACTCTAGATTAGGCCCGGTATGGCCAGGTGGTTAAGGCACTTGACTCGTTAGCTGAAGGTCGCGGATTGGAATCCCCGTCACACCAAACATACTCGCCCTATCAGCAGTGGGGCGTTGTAATGTGACAGTAAATCCTACTATTCGTTGGTAAAAGAGTAGCCCAAAAGTTTGCGGTGGGTGGTAATGACTAGCTGCCTTCCCTCTAGTCTTACACTGCAAAATTAGGGACGGCTATCGCAGATAGCCTAGTGTAGCTTTGCACATACACGTGCACCGTTGTAGACCAACAAAACTTGTATACCGTATTTTCTGGAACAGTTTATTGACGACATGTAGTTCAAGGCGTGACTTGGAACGTGGCATATCTCGAAAACGTTAATGATACTGACACGACTAATTTATTGGAGTTGCCAGGAATTTCGTCATTTGACACATGAAACATACAGTCACCTTTTTCCTTGTTGGTATGTAGCTAAGACAAATGTTGGCTCGACACCTTTGTTACCTTCTTTGGGTGTAACGGCGATTACTGTTGGCTCCAATTTGTCATTTGTGCAATACTTCTCAAAGTTTAATTAATCGCACTTTTTAGCCTCCGTACTTTCATTAGCAAAGTTTTATTTGTAAGTTCTGTTGCTGTGATTCTGTTAGTGAGCTACAATGTTTCACTTGTTTAATCGAGATACAAAGGCGTATTGGATGTGGCTTTTGTGTATAAAACAAAATAAACATCATATGATACAATGTGAACAAAATACGAGTATAAATAATCAGTTATTTTAAAAACTACCGAGTTAACTTGACGTGAAGTTTATGGAAGGTTCATTTTACTGAGCGTCGTTTTAATGTGTGTACAACTATTAAAATATGTTAAGTGAGATTGTATTTGCTCTAGCATTTAAACCTCTTGTAACTTGGAAAGGTATATTATTGTGTTTACATATAATAAGGAAATGTATTATTTTGTTTGTTAATCATTGCCACATTAAACAATTTCCTTCTGTAACTGGTAATGTTAGATGTATTTATGGGTGTTTGTTGCTGCAAAGACACATAGGGCTATCTGCTGTGTTCACCGAGGGCAATGGAATCCCTGATTTTGTGCGTTGTAAATCTGAAGACTTACCGTTGTCCCACAGGGGACATGCATCTGTGGTCGGGGAGTAGCTTAATCTTCAGTTAGGTTCTGGCAGTGACATAAACGTTTAATCACTAAGGCGTAGGCTTAAAAAACACAACAAAAAAAAAACCTATGAAATAGGGAGACCTACAACTTTTTGGTCAGAGTTAACAATGCGTGTTGATTAATAAGAAATAAACGTCTCAATACGTTCAAACTCGAGTTAAATAAACAAAACAATGCCGTTCGATCAATAATCGCGAGATAATACAACGTAACTATATTACAACTGATAATTCATTTGAACTGTACAGACACGAGACAGAAATACCCAAGAAATGGAAAATGTAATCGTCTCACTGAAGATCCATCCTTCTTCAGGTAATGGCAAGGTGGTTAAGGCACTCAACCCGTAATCCGAGGGTCGCGGGTTCAAATTCCAGCCACACCAAACAAGCTCGCCCTTTTAGCCGTGGGGGCGTTATAATGTTACGGTAAATCCTACTCGTCGTTGGGAAAAGAGTAGCCCAAGAGTTGGCGGTGGGTGGTGAAGACAAGCTGCTTCCTTTTTGTTTTAAACTGCTGAATTATGGACGACTAGCGCAGATAGCCCTCGATTAACTTTACGCGAAATCAAATTAAAATCAGTTTGTGTTCTACCAGAAGTTATGATACAATGTTTTCAGTTCTTCTAACAAGCATCGTAGTACCTCGTGCAGCAGGGGTTTAGTTGTTGAGGGTCAGTTTTTATTTTTATTTTGTTTCCAATTCAAATGTAACGTACGTTTTATGTTTATTATTTGTACATTGTCGAACGTCTACGACCAGAATCAACTTCTTAATTGCTCTTGGCAAGTGACGCGAAATAATGAGTATCGTTATTAAAGGGCATTTACAATTGTGCATTATAAAAGCGTTAAAAATGCATTTGCCATGTAGCACATTTGTTTAACAACCGTAATTTCGCCTTGTAGAAAACGCTGGTTTCTTTCTATATTATAAAACTTTATGTGAATACCCTTTAGACAGTCCCTGCCCCAGTGGTACAGTAGCATGTCTGCGGACTTATACTGCTAGATACCGAGTTTTGATGCCCGTGGTGAGCAGAGCACAAATAGTCCATTGCGTAGCTTTGTGCTCAACTTCAAACAAACAAACCTTTAAGACGATATAATTGCACATTTCACTGTGGAGAAGAAGATAAAAACGTTTCGGCAAGAAGATCCTTCAATTATCTTTCACAAACAAAACCTAAATCATATTCTTCAACCCCCAAGTTTCAAGGAACAAACTTGAGAATCGAAACGTACAAGGCAGATCTGTAGATGATAAACTAATAGACTCCAAGCCAGAGAAACGGTATTGCGAGCAGACAAAGAGGTAGACGGTGTGATATGGAATGAGTTCTATATTAAGCTGCAGAAGGAAATATGCTTTAATTATTCCTCCTTTATAATTGTATATTTCAAAACATGGTAACTCGTAATATCGGTAGCTGTCATAGTCACGTGCACAACTTACAGAGCTGAGTAATTATCCCGAATCTCACCGTGTGATTCGTAATTACCTACTTATATTGAGGGGATTGTGGTGTGAGATTACCCATCCGTAAACTACGTGAAATTATGGCATGCATTTGATAGGTATTGTGCCAATCTAGCTACGAGAGATTAATTATTAATGCTTTGATTTTAAGGGTTTTTTTGCTCTTCTAGATATTTTAATTTGTAACTGTTGGTGTATTTCGTGGCAGGTAATAATTGCTTTCGTGCAGTAAGGGTTGTAGATATATCTTAAATCAAAATTATTCTACGCACACGCACAAAAGGATTCTAATATTTCCTGGGTGTGGCGTGGCCAGGTGTTGTTTAGGCGTTCGACTCGTAATCTGAGGGTCGAGGGCTCGAATTCCCTTCGCATCAACATGCTCGCTCTTTCGGCCGTGGGGTCGTTATAATGTGACAGTCAATCCCACTATTCGTTGGTAAAAGAGTAGTCCAAGATTTGGAGAAGGGTGGTGATGACTAGCTGCCTTCCCTCTAGCCTTACACTGCTAAATTAGGGACGGCTAGCACAGATAGCCCGCGTGTAGCTTTGCGCAAAATTAAAAACAAAACAACAAACAAACTAGGGCACGGCGTTACACGAGTCTATGTGATAAAACTGTGAATTGGGGGGCTTATGATGCTCTAAAAACATTCCACGTTTTTGGGGTTGTAACTGTGATATAAAAGTGACAGTCAGATTCCACTGTTTTTGTCATACGACAGTAGCTGTTGACTACCTTTCTTCTCTGTGGTCTCATTCAAAAAATAATAGTTTATGAATATATAACCGATTGTTGTAGCTTTATGGGGAAATTCTGAATCAATAGTACAACTCCAGATATTAACAAAAGAAGATCTTAGAATTCGACTCGATGGATTTCTGAATGACACGTGCACTGTTCGCTTAGAAATGGGGTATCGAAAAATGAGAGAAAATCATCAGTAGTTGTGAAACGTGAAATTACTTTAGGCAAGATTTGAGTAAATTAATGCATGGGACATTATCCTTTTATTCGCTTATATTGTAGTGCGACAGTAATACCAAGCTGGGGGAGCGCGTGCACCTGATTCGATTTTATCACTTATCAGGATTTTCACCGGTCTACCCTCAAATTGAAATTCTTTTAAGCAGGACTAGAGGAAACTAATCCTTGAAACCTTGTATGCAGTCAAGTGTATAAAAAAACAGGGTTTGACCTCTTGAGTCCAAAACTGTAATTAGATCTCAAATCGGCAAAGAGGTGACGGAGCTATGAGTTTAAAGCTTGTACTTGAAAGAAGCAGCAATAAAAAAACGAAAACATAGAACCATTCCATGAGCCATTATGCCGCGGCTGAAAACAGTAAAACAACTTATCGTTTTAAACCAGGATTTAACACCAAAACTTGAAATGACAACTATGTTGAAACTTCCCAAGTAAAGTGTATTTCATTGCCTTTTCAAGCAAGTTTGTTTGATTAGACTAAGTTTAGTCTAATTTTCTAATTTAAATAAATTGCGTTTCTGTTAATCCTGATAAATTTTTCGTTTGAACAAAGGTACGTTTAGAATTATTCTACAAGTAAAGCCAAAAAGGCCCCTAGGATTAGTCTACAACAACTGAAACCAAAAGGGCCTCTAGGATTAGTCTACAACAGCTGAAGCCAAAAGGGCCTCTAGGATTAGTCTGCAACAACTGAAGCCAAAAGGGCCTCAAGGATTAGTCTACAACAGCTGAAGCCAAAAGGGCCTCTAGGATTAGTTTACAACAACTGAAGCCTAAAGGGCTTTAAGAATTGGTCTACAACAACTGAAGCCAAAAGGGCCTCTATGATTAGTTTACAACAACTGAAGCCTAAAGGGCTTTAAGAATTGGTTTACAACAGCTGAAGCCAAAAGGGCCTCAAGGGTTAGTTTACAAGTAAAACAAAGAAGCCTTTCTAGGATTGATGTATAGCAAGTAAAGCTAAAAAGTCTTTCTAGAGTTGGTCTTCAGCAAGTTAAACCAAAAGGCCTCTTTGGGGTTAGATTAAAACAAATAAAATGGAGTTCGCTCGTTATTAATGCAATTTGATTTATTGTTACGTGTACAAAGCAAATAAGAATTCAATGCTATATATTTTTAACATTACGATTGAAACAGATGTGCTTGAAAAAGGGTAATGTTAAGCCTTATTTGAAGAACTACCCTAAAAATGGTGTCGAAACCGTAAAATAATATAATAAAACAGTAGGAAGCATGTTTGTCTTAATTATCATATATGAAGTTAGTTATATTGTAAGGATTTTTTTAAATTTTGCTATGTGAAATTAAGGGCTATTTTACGTCTTTATTTACAAGCGGTTTGTCTTGTTTTACAGTTTTTTTTTTATCAGTTTCGCAGTTCGCTAATTGTTCTAACAATATCCGCTAGTTTTATGTTCACTCGTACGTTATCCGTAGGCCTTGTGTTATTCCTGACTTGTACCTATAGATTACAGAGCAGAAACAGCTGGAAAAGACATCTTCCCCAGCCTGTCACCTTTCCAATCTCAAGTCCGATAGACGCAAGTATATATATCTGGGTTCGCTAATAGAATTTGAAATACCAGACAACATTCTTGGCAGATTTTCAGCATTGTAATTTAATATGTACAATTGTGTTCTTTCTCTCTTCACACCATCTTTCATCTTTTCGTCCCATTCTGTCTTCTCAGATGTTGTGCATCGCACGGCATCTCTCTTAACTTTAATATGTAATTTCCATATGGTAGAAATATAACTGTGCTATTTATTATCCGTTCATGTTAAATTTCCTCTTCTATACTTTTTTGTGTGTGCCGAGCTTGGTTTGTAATGTATTCCACGAGTGTTTTTTTCTATATAGTTTGAATGTGTTCGTGAAAATAAATTTTCTGTTAAATTGTTGTCAACGAATCATGGAATATTGAGAATTTAATTGATTAGATCTTGTAT
Organism: Carcinoscorpius rotundicauda; assembly: GCA_011833715.1. Taxonomy (NCBI): domain Eukaryota; kingdom Metazoa; phylum Arthropoda; class Merostomata; order Xiphosura; family Limulidae; genus Carcinoscorpius; species Carcinoscorpius rotundicauda. The sequence continues at coordinate 87,273,754 of CM022398.1, forward strand.
GTTGATTACTTACAGACTGAGAGTCGTATGTTGTATACTGACCACTTACAGACTGAGAGTCGAGTGTCGTACACTGACTAGTAACAGGCTGAGAGTCGTGTGTCGAGTGTCGTATACTAACTAGCAACAGGCTGAGAGTCGTGTTTGGTGTCGTATACTATCTGGTTACAGGCTGAGAGTCGTGTGTCGAGTGTCATATACTATCTGGTTACAGGCTGAGAGTCGTGTGTCGAGTGTCATATACTATCTGGTTACAGGCTGAGAGTCGTGTTTGGTGTCGTGTACTAACTAGCAACAGGCTGAGAGTCGTGTTTGGTGTCGTATACTGGCTGGTTACAGGCTTAGAGTCGTGTTTGGTGTCGTATACTGGCTGGTTACAGGCTGAGAGTCGTGTTTGGTGTCGTATACTGGCTGGTTACAGGCTGAGAGTCGTGTTTGGTGTCGTATACTGGCTGGTTACAGGCTGAGAGTCGTGTTTGGTGTCGTGTGTGTGTACTGGCTGGTTACAGGCTGAAAGTCGTGTTTGGTGTCGTATACTGGCTGGTTACAGGCTGAGAGTCGTGTGCATGAGTTTTCTTATTTGCATTTTTTCTTTATTAAAAATGGTGCAATCGTTCTTGTGTTTATATCCAAACATAGATTTGTATGTGTAATAAAATAACCACTCCCAAACCTCTTTTTAAAACAAAATTCGAGCATTGCTTGTAAAGTATCGAACCAGTTATTTGGTTCCACAGCAAAGTATACCATGAGGAGAAAAGTAAAATTAAACAAAAATTTCTTTCCCTGTCTCGATGTGTGGTTTGTGTTTGACTTCATTAACAGTAGCTATGAAGGTAATGTTTGTGTCAGACTTCATTAACAGTAGCTGTGAAGGTAATGTTTGTGTCAGACTTCATTAACAGTAGCTGTGAAGATAAAGTTTGTGTTAGACTTCATTGGACTAATTCATTTTTTAATTGTAGTTATAACCTTTAAAATTGCTATTTTTTAATAAAGAAGAAAATGTTGTTTTTCCTTTTCTATGATATTTTAATGTAGGCATATTATACTTGTTTGTCTATATATATTATGGTAACGTTCCTTCACATATATTTAAAAATAAGTAGACAACCTAAGTATTTCTTATGTTGTGTGTGAATTAACTTTGTTGGTGAAGTATTTTCAATTTTTTTCCTCAGTTCTGTACTGTACTTTACCAAACCTATTTTAGTTTACGTTTATTCTGCCAAATAACACTACCAGCGTTTCTTGGGTAACAAAGGTTTTTCAAGTTTGTTTAGATATTTTACAATCCGCATAGAGAACCAGTGTCAAGGTTCTAATCTTTCAGCGCCAGTTGCCGTTTCAGTTGATGATCACCGGAACATAATTTACTATCTCGGGAAAGTCATCGTGTTTCTAGGATGAACAATTTATGAATAACAATACCGCGATTTTCTTTGTATCAAAATCGTGATAAGATTTGGAGCTTAAGAGATACAGCAATATTTTTTCTTTCCCAGAAGTCCTTAGTTACGCTACGAGCTTGCTTTCTGCATTCTGTTCACTGCGCATAATCGAAAATCCCGGATTTTAGCGTTCCGTATCCGTGAACTGACCTCTGACTCACTGGGTTACCTGGCTGGGTAACCACAGCGTTTCTCTAGATCACCAGTTTGTAAATCCCAGTTAGATTTATCAGAGGAGTGTAATTTATATGGTACCAAAGATGGCTCGTGTTATGCTCCAGCAGTCACGGTAATAGAAAATAATAATAAAATTTAATAATAAATCAGTTTTATTATAATTTTCCTTTTGGGAATTTTGCGACAAATCGTAAATTTCTTATGATTCTCCAGTTTCTGATTTTATTCTTCCCTAGAAGTGAGATTGACGAAGTTTTGACAATGGCATACTTAATTTTTTGTATTAAACTTCTGTTACGAAAAAAGAAAAATCTCTAATTTCTCGTCAGTAAGTTCAGTTGCTTAAAATTCGTGGTTTGATTTCCGCGGAGGACACAGTCCTTTGTGTAATTTGCCACGAAACGATTGTTTTTTGTGTTTTTTTTAATTTCGTGCAATACTACTCGAGGGCTATCTGCATTAGCCGTCCTTAATTTAGCTGTGTAAAACTAGAGGGAAGGCAGCTGGTCATCGCCACCCACCGCCAACTCGTGGGCTATTTTTTTTTACCAAAGAATAGTGGAATTGATCGTAAAATTATAACGCCCCCACGGTTGAAAGGGCGAGCGTGTTTGGTGCGACGGGGATTCGAACCCGCGACCCACAGATTACGAGTCGAACGCCTTAACCTATTCGTTGGTAAAAGAGTAGCCCAAGAGTTGGCTGTGGGTGGTGATGATTAGCTGTTTTCCCTCTAGTCTTACACTGCAAAATTAGGGACGGCTAGCCCAGATTTTTAAAGAATTGTATTTATTTATCCATGAAAAGGAATTAGATTGTGTTTGTATTTGAAAAGCGAGTAGCTTAAAGATTTCACGTGTTTGTGGAGCAACATTTTGTGATGATGTAAACATTCATTTTTTGTTTGTTTGTTAATGTTTTGTCCGCTGCTTGTGCTCATTGGGTAAGATGGGTAACCTCCGTGAAGATGATGCCATATCGGTTCACCCGTTACTTTCATGCTCTCTTTCTTGGGAGTCAGCTATTGTGAGCTCTGACTGCTGATTGGTTGGAAACCATGCACTTTAACTACCCCAAGCCACGTGATAATTTATTTTTCTGCGTGTTTTAAAACTAGCCTTTCAAGTTGCCACATTCATCGCCCAAGCGAAGCCAAGGTCAACCATCGAACCTTCCCGGACCCGAATCCTACGCCGGGCGGAATTCTCATCCAGCCCGCCACTACCGCAGACCATGTTTATCTATGCCAGCCACGGAAAACTGAAATCAAAGCAAGTTTTTCCCTATCAAAAGTCCTGTTAGGCTTCACTCAGTATTCCTCAGGGGCGTCGACCCATCCATACAACCCGAAGAAATCAAACTAGCCATGGAATCTCTAATCCAGGCCAAAAGTATATGATGTAAATCGAATTTTCTCCTGAAACACCAACGTACCTCTTGAAGAGAGTGACAACGTTGAAATACAGTGCTGACTGCATTTTACGTGACGGATGTTGCTACCATATTTTCCACTTTAGAGCCGAACGCATCGCCGACCCTTCAACTTGTGGTCAAACAAAGTGCCCAGAAAATATAGACAACCAATGAACATCTTTCAACGAAAAACTAATAAAATACCGCCAGTCCAGAACCAGCTAGAAATAACACGAAAGCAGATACAGACAATTCGACCCAGAAGACGACAACTCCCACTGGTAACAACGTGCCAAGATTTAGCAACCCAAGGAAGAAAAGTGACAGATTATGCCAGACTTCAGTTCCAGTTTCACGGAATTCAACCATCAGCCATACTCAGACCATTAACAAATCAACTATCGACGCATCAGCTCAAACAGAAAAACAGACTGCTATCACACAGAAAACACAAACCAAAATCACAAGAAGAAACAAAGCATCCCAGACCAGCGAAGAACACCCAGTTGATTCACCACCAAGACCACGTTTTTCTCTATCACCAATGGGCTTCAGATGTGAGCGCAAATTCAACACGCAGTTCCTACCTGATCTACAAGCTAGCAGTTTTCCTAGTCACCCAACATCGAGCCAAATGTATACCACTACCATACTGTATCAGTTTGTATTCCTGTGTTTCTTCACAGCTACTTCCGGGCACGGTCTGGGTAGATTTTTCAACTCCTAGGCCGTGAAAGTGGATTTTCTCAGGGTACTCCCGTTTCCCCTTACAGCTAAAACTCCGGCATTGGATCTGTAGATTCCAGCCAAGGCAACATTCTTGCCTAATTCTGAAAAGAGCCGTTTTAGGCAGGTGTAGTTAATTCTAAATCAACTCGCCAGCTACCAGGGTATTTTGACCATGGGCCAAGGCCTGGCTCATTTCACTTACGCCGTCCTCGTCCGGCTCTCCCTTCTTTCATGATACTCTCACCTCACTTCTTCACCTTAATAAAGTCAAAATAAAATAAAGAAAAAACCATGTAAATTAAAAAAATACGTTTTTTTCACGAAAGGGGTCAAAGAGGAACCACAACGTGCCTAACCACTTCAGTTGGAGAGATAATTCTTCAGATTTCTCTCTCTCTAAACTAGCCGTTATCCGCCTGTGAATGTTTTGGTGCGAGTTGACCTTTCGGTAGAGTTCTGAATCTTTTAGCCAATGAGTCGATTTTCAATCCCGCAATTAAATTTTTGTGTGCGTTTTAAGAGTGACAGTTAATCTTATAATTTGGGTGGTAGGATGCTGTTGATTGGCTACTTCCTACTAGTTAGGAGCTCAAAATTGAGGTTCTGCGGGTTGTCCATAAATACAATATTCAAAACTGTAACAGTTTATTGACACGTTTTTATACATCGTTAAAAAAAACGCATAGAATTGAAATATCAGAAACAGAATGGTACAGTGGTGCTGAAAGTTAATATTTTCTTTGTTTTTGTAGTTTGAAATCGGAAGTTACAATGTTATTGGTCGTTCACAAAAATCTCCTAAATGCCTTTTTAATGATAAGTGATGGGTGAATACCATCATCGCTATATAGTTTAGTGTGGATTTATGACCATTTTCTTTACGTGGTCAAAAGACTTTAATATTACTGGTATTATAAGTAATAAATCTTTCGTTTCCTGTCCGGATGTGGTCTATATTAACATATTAGGCTGCGGATCTGGAATTCGAGATATAAACCATGCCATTATACAAGTTTTGTAATGTTCAGCTGTAGATGTGTGACAGAGGTGACAGACTGTTATTCGTTTTAACAGCCAGTCATATCCCGTTTTCTTTTCTTCTTTTTTTTTGCAATGGATGTTGCTGCTTTCCTTCTATTTAGTTGTTCGGAACGGCTATACTCGGATCAGATAATGGCACGAACTGGTGGACCTCGAGATCGAAACCCGTTGCTGAACATGCTCTTTTAGTGTTAGGACAAGGTTGTAATGTTATGATCAATGAAATATTTCGTTGTTAAAGAGCTGGTGGTGAATGGTATTGACTAGCTAGCGCGTATAACCTTCGAGTGGGTTTGCGTTAAATTCTACGAACAAACAAACTTGAATCTTACAGGTTACTAGTCAGTCCCCACTACATATACACACAACAGTGTGGTGAATTATAATAAAAATTTAATTTTATTTTAGTAAGTTTCGTTTCGGGGTAATCAGTTTTATACAATAATAACATTTGGTCTGAAAGATGAATCACGATTTCTTCCCGAATTGTGTCTGATGACGTGACGTCATCAGTCGTTTCATAAGTCCAGACAGATGTTTGTCTTCGTTTAAGATTCATGGTCAAGATGCACATATTGTTGCTGTATAATTCCACCTTCCACGAAGCAAACTTTAATTTGGACAAGTTTACATGTTTTACAGTAGTTTTGGTGCTTTATTAATAATAAATTGGTTAATAATAATAAATATGCTCGTACATCTTGCCATTAAAATGATATCAGGAAATATGCGTAAACTATTTACCAATATCTCAAAAATTAGGCTTAACAGGCAGTTCCAACAGTAAAAGGTTGTCGAGTGTTTGTCGTACTTTAGGCCAGATGATGATCTGATTGAGACACAGGGCTCTCTTCCTCGTGACGTTTATTAATAAACTGTAAGTGTCATGAACGCAAAACGAAAAATAAGTATCTGTTTTTCATGATCGAAAGTTTCAGCTTACGAAATAAAAAAACGTGTGACGCGCGCACTCGTGTACAAAAGATGAATTAATTCTGAAACGTTGTTATCTCACCAACAGTTAAATATTGACTTAAAAATAATAGTAATAAATGATCAGTTTCTCCGTATTGTATGTTATTTCAGTCCATCCATCACAGAATGGGTTTGTGTCTCAGCTTATCACAATTCCTTAAAGAATGGAAATTGGTTGCAATGAACAATCTTTCTGCACAGTGTTAAAAAAATATAGATAATAAATATGTGATTTTAATTATATGGATACCTCTCATTCATTTCTTTTTAATATTTTAGATTACATTGATACTTTGCACACACATATATATATCCTTTGTGTATTCACATATAAAGTAGTATGTATATCCATACGCCCGCGCTCGCGCGCGTGTATATATATATATATATGTGTGTGTGTGTGTGTGTGTGTTACAACTTAAACAACAGCCGAAACAAAAATAAATTAAACAAGAACGCTGCACTAATTGAAAATATCCCAGGGTACAAACTATAATGTGGGTTATGTAATGAACCCTAGGTTTTGAAGGTGACTGCGGAATAGGACCCATATTGCGGTGGGGATACACCGTCTATCAGTCTTAACCTCCATTCGTCAGTCTCACATAAGAAATAAAAAGAGTAGCAAGAGATACATAAATATGGAGAGCTAGATGTGGGTGCTCAAGCCCACGACGTCCCACATCTATATCACCATTCACTGCCTGCAGACAGTTGTGGGAAAATTACTGCTCTTCAGAGTAAAGAAGAAAATTAATTCAAATAAAAATAAGGATGAGAAAAAAGGTGCTACCATTTTAGGGGTAAGTGAGTTGAAAACTTACCTCTCGAAGTTAGCATTCTAGCCCGCATTATGCTAGAAAGTTACGAATCGATAGCACAGAAGACGAATTATACCAGTATAAAGCATTCCAGCCACCACCCATTTATTTTAAGCCCACTGTGACTATTATGCTCCAAACAACCCATTATATGCGGTAAGGTATACATCCGCATAAAGTAGTGCTCCGTTATTAAATTACCTTATTCATAACCAAAAATAGTTTAGAAATTTTAAGTAAAATTTCTCTAATTTTTATTTCTTTATTGAATATATTATTATATTTATTACAGAATATTTTAATAAATTTATTTACAATTTCTTTATTAAATCAATTAACTATTATTTTTGTGTCAGTATTTCAATATTACTGATAAAATATTTTAATTTATTACAAATTTTACAATACCTGCAAAATTACTATCAGCCCGCCTTGGCTAGGTGGTTAGGTCGCCCGACTCATCATCTGTTGGTCGCGGGTTCGAATCCCCATCACACTAAACATGCTCTTTAGCCGTGAAAGTGCTATATCAATCCCACTATTCGTTGGTAGAAGAGTAGCCCAAAAGATGTCGGTGGGTGGTGATGACGTGCTGTCTTTCCTGTAGTCTTACACCACTAAATGATGGGCTATTAGCATATAGCTTTACACGAAATTCCAAACCAAACAAACAATACATTACTGTTAACACTGTTAAGTGAAAACAAATCAGGAAACGTTGCAGATTTATTAACATGTATATTTGTATTTATCTCAGAAAATCACGTTTAATAATTTGGTTTCACTTTGGGATTTTGAGTGTTTTTGTATATATACTAAGTTGCACAAAATAAACAAAATTTATATTTAAACACAACAAAACAAATCAGTTTTGTAACTCTCTTCCAAATCGCTGTCTGAAGATATTGATAGTAAAGTAGTAATTGACAGTATAACACAGGAATGTTTTAAACGTATCATTTAATGCGTTTTCGTGTTTAATATGTGGTAGAAAATTCTCGAGCAACATCATCAAGAGACCCTTAGGTTGCCCCTGGAATGGTAACTTGGATATGTTGTCCCAGTACTACTGACTAATACTGTAAATTTCTCTCTCCTCTCTGTAATTGTAAGTATTTGCTTGGGCAGTTTTAAGCTCTCAATCCACTCCTGAATACAGTCCACTCCATCTCCGATCTCCTTGTAAAAAAAAAAAAAAAAAAGATTTTTGGTAGGGTTCGTGTAATACAATATGGAAGCTCGTAATAAACACGTGCATACAAAACCTTACTTTAGAATGAATCAATATAATACAACACGGAATGCAAATTCTTTATTGTGTGACTGTTTGTGTACGCTTTTCACGACATTTATAGGACACTGAAATTTTCTTTTCTACTGTCATTAGATCGCAATTGGCCTAATTACAAAACATAGAAACTCCCTACAATAACAGGCCCAAAAAATCGAAATATTATGTGAAATTGGATTTTCGTAGCAAAAACAGATATTCTAATTGGAAAAATGTCAATATGTTTCATATTCACTGGATTTGAGCTTCTAAAAATATTCATTTGTAACTTCATATAGCTGTGACTAGAGCTGACTATATCGCTGTTACTTACAGCAAGAGAAAAATAATGAGCTTCATAATTGTAATATATAAAATCATTACAAAGTTTCGTTCCTATAATCCACCACTAGAGGACTCGTGATCGTGATAATTCATGAGAAATTATAAATTTAGTATATATAACACACTACACGCTTTTATAACAGTGTTTAACCACTAGGGGTCTCGTGCGCTTGACAATTTATGATTAATAATAACAATATAAATTCTAATGACTTTTATAAATAGTAGGGTACATCTTCAAGATAATCTTATTGTTATTAGACTCTATGAAAATATTTTTCATACTGTTTAGCTGCCATAAAATTGTTTCGTTTTTAATCATTTTTTGAGACAAAGTCTTCAGTATTATTGGAGAAAATGTTTTAAATTTGTATTGTTAACAAATGGTTTTTTAACTTTGTATTGTTAACAAAGTATTTGTTTCTACACTTCGTACTGTTAACAAAACTATTTTTTATACTTTGTGCTGTTAACAAAGGGTTTTTGACTTTGTACTGCTAACAAAGGCACTTTAGTTTCCATGAGAAATTAACTAGTCTTGTATCACTGATAAATGTAACGTATCCAGAGGAGGTCTGGTTCATATGGAACCTGGGGCAGAAGAATAGTATTTTTCCCCATCTCCCGTAATAAATACAAGTGCATACAATCGATAAACACTTCAACATTTCTTTTTTTTCTTTATTGGAGGCCTTCAAATTCAAATAGTCGGGACCCTGAACATATTAAGAAAGTGCGATTTTACAAAGTTATTAAGAGGTGATTCGTATGAAAAATCTTACGTTTAGTAGAAAAGAAAAAGAAAACTGAAAGTAAACTTAAAAAAATAAATATATATAACAACAAAATTAAGAGAAAAAGAAACCAGCGCACAACACAGCATTATCTAACACTGGCGCGCGCTATCTACAGTAATTGATTAAGATAAGCTAGTGGGGGCGTTATTATTTGACGGTTAATCCAACCCTTCGTTGGTGAAAGAGTAGTTCAAGAGTTGGCGGTGGGTGGTGATGACTGCCTTCCCTCTAGTCTTACACTATAAAGTTAGGTACAACTACCGCAGATAGCCCTCGTGTAGTTTTGCGCGAAATTCAAACAAAACAAAATAAGGTATAGCACACATTGGTGAAAGGTTTGTTGTGCTTATTAGCTCTGAAAACATAATGCGCTCCAAGAAACGATTGTTATTCAAAATTATAGTCGATGTAGTGTTGGTACCTCTCACATTTGTTTAATGTGCAGTTGGTCTCTCGAATAGTATGCATTTCATTGTGTAACGTGTGTATTTTAGTATTATTAAATGGAACTTTTAACGCGTATCATTTTTTTATAGCACGGTTTAAGCTGAATTGTCGGTAATAACATTTTACGATGTAACTCTGGCAATATAAACGCGTGAACCAATAATAAGAAAGCAGTCATAAAACTTCGTTTACTGCTCTTCAATACAGACTTGTTGGTCTCAAAAGAAGTTTCTAGAAAGTTCAAGTTTGGGTTTCGTATTTTCTTCACAGTACCTAAAAAATGATTCATCGATTTTTTTTATAATGCACTACGACCCACTAATCATACCCAGTTAAAAAGACAAACTCGAGTCATAGATTTGTGTGGTATATTGTTGTTTAGAAGTTTCCTAATCACATCTTTGTTACCTTTGTAAAACTTGTATAATTAAGCTTGACTAAACTTTGCTGTTTTTTTTTATCCTTGCTGCACGCGTACAACGTCATTACTTCTTTGTTTGTGTGATACATTGTGCTGAGTAAACAATATCTCGTATTCTCTTCTTACTACCCTTATAAAACTAGTACTACTACCACAATGACACGTGATTTTAAATGTTAATTTAAAATCTTTATACTTTATTTATTATGCATACATAATACACTTTTTTTAAATTTTATACATACAGGTATGGATCAATACATCCATAATCTAGCTGGATGTAGTAATATAGAAAGTTTTAATGATACAAACATATTAAAACAAGGAAGTCAAAACTACACAACCGAGTTACTTAACAAAAATCGGTACTTTGGTAAGTATGTCAGTGAGAGCCAAAATAACTAGGTACAAAGTTACTTTTAAAATTTCAAATATCTAAGTTTTTGTACTCTTTGTTCCAGAACTTTTTGTAGTATCAAATTGCTTTATATTACTATAGCTAGCTTGTGGTCAGGTGGGTTAAGACGTTCGACTCGTAATCTGAGGGTCGCGGGTTCAAATCCCCGTCGCACCAAACATGCTCGTCCTTTCCGCCGTGGGGGCGTTATAAAGTTACGGTCAATCTCACTATTCGTTGGTAAAAGACTAGCCCAATAGTTTGGTGTGGGTGGTGATGACTAGCTGCCTTCTCTCTAGTCTTACACTGTTCAATTAGGTGACCAAAGGAAAAACAAACAACCGACATATCTCCTTCCCTCTTCTTCCAGTGGTTCAGCTGAAGAACTTATAACATTCGAGTTTCTATCCCTGCATTAACCGAAGCTCCGATAGCCAATTTTGTAACATTTCAATCAACAGCATACAAACATATTTTCAGGTCTGTGACTTGCTCGAGAAACCGAATAGCTGTTTTATAAGAGAAATATGTTACTGGCGTTCAAATATTTCCGTTAGTCTGCCATTTCTGTTTATTTCTCTTCAAAATAACAAAAAATTATGAAAGTCTTTTGACTGTATATAACAACTTTTAAAAGGGGCGGAAACGGAAGTCGTTTGGTTCAGTTAGTTGCTGTGTGATCCGCGATTACGTTGGGACATAAGTTTATTGTTAGCATAAATACTAAATATAACTTCACAATACACGTACACGTTATTCGACTGTATTGTGATCATATACAGATATGTAAGTTAACATTATAAGTCACAACAAAGAAACATCCCTTAAAAATAGCATTATGAAATTTCAAAGCTAAAATATAAAATAAATCAAAATGTCGGTGTGATTAACAATTATTGTTTAATTTAGTTGCATGAAACGTGCTTATAATCTTTCTAGCTTTTATTGATAGTTATGTGTTTGTAGCATTTTTGTACACAATTTTGAAAGCATACACACGTATATAAATATGAAAACAGAGGTCAGCTTTGTACGAACACCAGAAACAAATCAAACTGATGGCTCGAAGACTTGCAACGTAAACGTTAAAGGTTCTATTCTTCTGTGGGAAAAGCGCGGATAGCCCATGTGATTCTGTATGCTTAAAGTAAACGAACAAACGTTCTGACATTAGCTGAATTAAGTCTTGCATTTTGAAGGATTAACCACCGAGTACAACTTCTGTTAGAGTTGTTTGAACGTTTCTGCGAATTTTGTTTTTATAGCACTAGAGGGGAAAAAAAGGACATTGTTGGCAAGATGCTTAGATCGATAATATGACAAAGGTATATAAACAGACATCCACTTGCAAATAATACATGTGTTTCTTTGTGTATGTACTCCATACTAAGCCTCATAAAACCTTTCTCTCTTTCTTCAGGAAATTGCTGCCATATTAATCAGTTTCGAGAGACATGAGAATTGGTTGTCCAGAGAGGTAAAGATTAGGTAAGTATTTTATACGATCAAGCACGTTTCCCGTACCCTGAGGGTGGAGTTCAATCAGGTGAACGTGACAGATGTACAGCAAACGAAGTTATCTTTGGATAATGGAAATGTTACTGAATGATTTAGTATGTTTTGAGGAAAGGTTAAAAACTGTGATAGTCGTACCAGGACTAGAAGTAACTCTGAAAGCGACAAACTTTAAGAATCGAATTTAATACTAACTGCTGAAGGAACACGTTTTATTGTATGTGTTTGTGCTTTACAACAAACAGATAACTCGTAAATATTAGTGTTTTTTGTTACTTAAAGAATTTAGACTTGAAAGGAGAGGGAGTGTTAATCACAAACAAAAACCGGTTTGACCAGAAGGCTTTCGGGTTCTAGTTTTTTCTTATTTAGGAATGGATTTGCTTAAACTGTAGAATTATTAATGTGTGGGATACATACTTTTGAACACGTTTGTTGTTTTTTTTACCGTTTATGCACCGTATTACTTGGGACTTGTTGTTGTTATTCATTACAGGGTCGCTTATATAAGGGTTAGGCCTGACACGGCCTAGTGGTTAAGGCGCTCGACTCGTAAACCTGAGGGTCGCAAGTGGATGGTGATAACTAGCTGTCTTCCCTCTAATCTTACATTACTAAATCAGGGACGGCTAGCGTAGATAGCTCTCGTGTAGCTTTGCGCGAAATTCAGGAACAACCAAACAATACATAAGTTATAAAACATAATGTACACACAATCCACCTTCATTTATTTTTGTACTTAAATCCATTAATTGCTGTGCTTTTTATGTAACTTAGGTAGCAAATTGAGGATTTAACCCCTTTTCTCCCCCCGTTCTTTACAATTCGTTGTAACAGTTAAAAACATAATGACATTTTTAAACACAATGCAATTTGTAGACACCCCCCGTAGTGAACGGTATAGAAACAATTCGGTATTTTGAAGGTTAAATGTGAGTTGTCTTTTACCCCATTGCACTTCCAGACACGGTCACGTAATTTTAATTTAGGTGCCCTTGTCCTTTTTATATCTTCAACACTCTTCCGGACGTAGAATGGTGGAAATAATTATATTTTTTTGTGATAAGAATTTTAATGGTGTGCGCGGAACGTTATTAGGTTAGTTTCTATAATTGGACTTTTTTATATTAAAGTGGCCTAACTCCTAAACTATGGCTTTAAATAAATGACCAAAAAGTTTTATTTTATTTAAAAAAAATCGGTGATGCATCTCTAATGTATGTTCTACTTTTAATCAACAGATATTATTGTTCTGTATCGAGATGCATAACATTAAACCATTCGTTACTAGCAAGAAAAAGAAAAGCGGCCATTAGTGGCTGAGGTAATTTTTGCTTACTACAGATTTCCAGTTTCAATTATTGTTAAAAAGCTCTCAAGACACATAATGATAAGCAAACCGAAATACAAATACGTTCTCATATATTTATGGGCCCCGCATGGCTAAGCGTGTTAAAGCGTGCGACTCGTAATCTGAGGGTCGCGGGTTTGCATCCCCGTCGCGCCAAACATGCTCGCCCTTTCAGCCGTGGGGGTGTTATAAGTTACGGTCAATTCCACTATTCATTGGTAAAAAGAGTAGCCCAAGAGTTGGCGGTGGGTGGTGATGACTAGCTGCCTTCTTTCTAGTCTTACACTGCTAAATTAGGGACGGCTAGCACAGAGAGCCCGTGAGTAGCTTTGTGCGAAATCCCAAAACAAACTTGTATATTTATGAAAGACAGAACTGCCGAAATATATTTATTATTACCAGTGCTTATTGTTGTAGTTCTCGAGGCAAAGCGAGTAAGGCTACTCCACCTTAATACAAAAATTCCGCTCTTCGTCAAAGTCATAGACATCATCAATGTCTTGTTGTCTTCGGGGGTGAGATAATCAAGGCTTCTTAGATCATCATGCTTGGTCATAGAAACCGTCTTTCTCCTCAGACCATGGTAAAGATAAGGAAGACTGAAGCGCCCTCAAGTATGACGGGTAATATTGACCAGCTGAGTCGTTTTTGATAAGACGTTCACATGAAAATCACAACACTTGGTTTATATTTTCTGTTGACAGTTGCTTTCTTCAGTTAAATACAACTATGAAAGTTTGATTTCATCATCTCAGTGAAAGGATTCCTGTATCACATTCTATTACTAATCTGTCGTGTATTGCCACTGCTACTTTTGTCACCAAATAGTTGGCCTCGCCAAATTCAGAATCATCAGGAAAGAAGATGTCTTCTGAAGCTCCAAAGTGTGAAGTGATGTTCTTCAAGAAGGCATTATTCTGGAGTTGATGATGCAGAAACTCGGTTATCTTTATATTTCGGTTTTGGCCGCTGCAGAAATGACTTCAGAGACCAAAATCTTTTACTTCTTAAAGAAAGTTGAGGACATGTTGCCGAAGGCAAGCACCAACTTCTTGTATCTCGGGACGGCTGGACTGGATATTAATACTTTTACTAATAAAGCAGGCACCCAGCTAGTACAGCGGAAAGTCTGTGGATTTACAACGCTAAAATCAGGTGTTAGATTCATCTCGGTTGGCTCAGCAGATAACCCAATGTGGCTTTACTATAAGAAAACATATACCCACTCTAATAAAGCAGAAAACAACGTTTGGACCTTTTTAGGTCATCTTCAGACTAACAAAGATCGAAACGTTGTTCTCTGTTTTATTAGTAAAAGTGTTAATACTCATACCAGCCATCCTGAGATACATTTTCACTTCAAGTGGGTTTCGCGTCATCATCATCTTATTGTGTTTTTTGTTCTATCACATTTTCAAGCCATGTATTGAAGTTACCTTTGTTGATGGTTCGAAGATTACGTAGTCAAAGTTATCTTTTGTAGAACACGATTTATCAGTAGTTTCTACAAAGGAAGAGTTTTCTAGAGAACTTCCATTTTAAATTAAATAATCGTACACTCCCATATTTGAGTAGCTCTTACCGACACAACCTCTCTCTCAACTAGCGCCCTCTTCTGAAACCTAATCTGAAGGTCGCGAGTTCGAATTCCCGTCACATCAAATATGCTTGCCCTTTTATCCGTGGGGGCGTTGTAATGTCACGGTCAATCCTATTATTCGTTGGTAAAAGAATGGCCCAAGATTGGTGGTGGGTGGTGATGACTAGCTGCCTTCCCTGTAGTCTTATACTGCTAAATTAGTGACGGCTAGCGCATATAGCCCTTGTGTAGTTTTGCGCGAAATTCAAAACAAAACAACAATGTTCTCAAACTACAGTAATGTAGTCAATAATGGCCCGCCATGGTTAGGTGGTTAGGGCGCCCGACTCATAATTTGAGGGCCGCAGGTTTGAATCCCCATCACACCAAACATAAACTCCCTTTCAGCTGTTAGTGTGTTATAATGTTACGATTAATCCCACTATTCGTTGGTAGAAGAGTGGCCCAAGAATTGATGGTGGGTGGTGATGACTAGCTGTCTTCCCTCTAGTCTTACACTGCTAAATTAGGGACGGCTCGTGCAGGTGGCTCTCAAGTAGCTTTGCGCAAAACATTTCAAAACAAACATAGTAGTTAATACAAGCAACGATAGCCATGTTTTGTACACTCCAAGTTACTTGTTAGTTAACGGGTTTATAACAGTTCATCTAATCTGCTACTATAACGCATGGAGTAGCTGATGGTTGCTACACGAGTGCAGAGTGTACTTCTGATTTTTATTAAGTGAATATGTGGCAATTGATGTAAACATTTGCACTGTAAAATGCTATTTACAGTTTAAAGTAAAAAACAACAACTTTTTTTTTGCCTTTTCATAGCCCTTCATGACCCTATTATTTGCTGGATCGATTTATGTCGATCAGTATTAGTTTGTAAAACCAGTAATTAGTTTGTATGTCATATTAGAGTTAAGGACATTCCAAAGTATAATATTTTTTTTTCAAATGATAAAAAATGCTAAGTGCAACGTTGAGTACGAAGATATGCTATGCGGACTTTGCTATCACACAACGCCCTCTATCTCGCACCAGAAAAGCGAACAAATGAGATGATAAAGATATGCACATATATTTAAAGCACATTCAACATCCTAGCTTCATCATTATTAATAAAGTTTGGTAAAACCGACCTAATCCACATAGATTGTGTTTGATCTTGTTGTTGTTGTTGTTGTTTTGAATTAAGCACAAAGCTACACAATGGGCTATCTGTGCTCTGCCCACCACGGGTATCGAAACCCGGATTGTAGCGTGTAAGTCCGCAGACATACCGCTGAGCCACTGGGGGCCGTGTTTGATCTAACATCCTCAGAAGCATAAGTATGTTTAGAACTTTCCATGTTATAACAGCAGTCTAAAGGGCTTGGGTTTATGTAATTTTTCACGAGAAAGGTAAGTATTTGTGTTGCCCAGAAAGTATGAAAACCCTTCTTTCGGATATTGTGGGTCAGGTCACTTTGGCACAACGACGTCTGTATAAGCGGTGGGGAAAAGGTGCGCTTCTCTTTCTGATTTAGGTGTGAAACTCTGAAAGCAATACCTATAAATGTTTCTTTTAAAGAATAGAAAAAAAGGTTTTCACTCATAGATCTTATGAGAACCCTGACAAAGTTGAAACACCGATTAATAAGTTCCCTGATAATGTGTGAAACGTCTACTCGTGAGAACCTTGACAGAGTTGAAACATCCATCGGATTAGAACCATGACAAGGTATGAAATATCTACTGGTGAGAACCTTAACAGAGAATGAACATCCATCGGATCAAAATCATGACAAGGTGTGAAACATTGGTTGATTAGCATGCTGATTAGGTGTGAAACCTGACTGATGAAAACCTTGAGGGAGCGTGTGAAATATTGGTTATAACTCTGATAAAGTGAAACATTAATTGATGGGAACCCTCGTGGATTGTGAAACATTTGATAATAACTCTGTCAATGTTTGAAACACTAACAGTTGAAAACCCGATAGTGTGTGAAACGCTGTGTTTAACGAGCTGAATCCAAATGTTGTACGACTTTGGATGGTCAAAATATAATCCGATAAGAAATTGTGATTAGAACAGTCAAGTTGTATTTGTTTTATTTGTGAAAACACCTGTTGGAATGTTTTAACAAAACCTTTTTTTTTTCGTACATATAAATTGTAAAATTTTTGTCGATGTTCCTTTGATGCTGAATTTTACTTTAATAAGTATTCGACACGATGCTGTGTACTACTAGCGAAAATTGCCTAATGTAAGAATGAAGTCATGACTTAGGAATCTCGTATTCAGATATATGAACTGTTAAAACTGTATGGTGTGGTCAAGTGTAAGTAAGCACTGTTCCAGAAGCTTGACTGCTCTCACTCATCAGGGTTAATAATGGTCAGTGTTAACAAATTTAACTAACTATGTGTCTCTCCTTTAAGCTCGTTAATTGTAACCAGTCAGTAACCAGTTTTGATAAATATTCGTCTGTGTATCTGTTTCCAAGCGGTATTCATACCCCATTCTCTCTGTAGGCCTAAGAGTGGTTCCATGCTGTTGTACAGTAGGAAACGTGTGAGGTATCGACGGGATGGTTACTGTTGGAAGAAACGTAAAGATGGAAAGACAACACGAGAAGACCACATGAAACTGAAGGTTCAAGGAACAGAGGTTAGTGAGGTCAAACTGAAGTATTGACCTAAATGTGATCAGGTAAAAACAATAACACATATTTGAGCCGTATACTCTTATTTGTTGCTTTGATTATAGTAGGTATGATGACGTATTGGTATTTGTACCTTGGTTTAGATTTATATTATTTCATTAGTTTGATTGATATAACCGTTTATTGGATATTTCTATTGTGAGTACATTGTTGATTTGTGTTTCATTTTATAGATTGTTTGATATATCCGTTTATTGGGTATTTTTTATTGTGAATACATTGTTGACTTTTGTTTCATTGCATTGAATTATGTTTCACGAAATCGCATAGTGGATATTTGTATGAAGAACGTAGCATGAGATTGTTTCATTAAGTGGCTTCGGTTTTGCTCCAGAAACAGTGTTATTCCTGTAATATTATTTGTTTACATTGAATTTTAAGCCTTAACTTCTTTCTCGGGTATTTGCACTGCTAACGTAGTCGATCGAAGGAAGGATGTTACGAAATCGATCGAAATTTAAAGAACAGTTTCTGTTATTAGTGTACGTTCGACTTCACGTCTGACGTATGATGCTAAAAACGAATTATCCAGTGGAAATATTAGGCTCACTATACTTTCTAGTAATTACCGAAACATCCATTATCAGAAAGATGCTAACAGGTTACGAGAAGCATGTAAGGTTGAGTACGTTTCTTTATTATTTTAATAAGAAATGCATTACTTATACGTGGGTGGGGTATAATTTCAAATAATTTTGCCTTGTTCTTTACAAAGTCACGAAACGCGTTTACAGTTTCAAATCCAACAATGTGTTTTTGTCACATTTCGAACATTAAATATTAACGTATGTTCACAGAACAGTTTTTAACTGGTGATATCAGTCGTGAGGAGGACATACTATGAATCCACGAGTAAATCTACTAATTCTCTGGAGCGAGAGACGTCGTTTGTTTGTTTGTTTTTTGGGATTTCGCACAAAGCTACTCGAGGCCTATCTGTGTTAGCCGTCCCTAATTTAGCAGTGTATAACTAGAGGGAAGGCAGCTAGTCATCACCACCCACCGCCAACTCTTGGACTACTCTTTTATCAACGAATAGTGGGATTGACCGTCACATTAAACGCCCCCACGGCTGAAAGGGCGGGCATGTTTGGCGCGACGGGGATTCGAACCCGCGACCCTCAGATTACCAGTCGCGCGTTTTAACACGCTTGGTCATGACGGGCCACGAGAGACATCGCGTTTTGTGTCTTCGTGTCTGTCAAACACCAGTATAAACACTTTTGTACACAAGCTTGTCCTATTGGTGTTAATGTTTCCTTCGGCCTTTAGAAAAGCTTTTTTCCCTTCTAAACTCGTGGCGGACACGTGTGTCAAGAAGGATTCGTGTTTTGTTTTTCTGATTAACGCAAAGCTAGTCTTAAGGTTTGAACTTGTAGAGTGGAAAACCAGTTGACGGCACGTGCACTGACTTAGTCTCTACTGTAATGAAGTACCAGAACCAGAACTTGATCATCACTGTTGTAACGAAGTCATGGCCTCACGTTTTGCAATAACGGGTATCACACTTTGGATCCTCCATTACCACTAGGCCGCGCTCCAACCATGTTAAGGAACTTCCCCCCCCCCCCCAAAAAAAAAATCCAACAACATTTTCATGGACAATTTTAAGTATTACCAACAACTGGTGTCGTGGCTTCTATTTGATAAATTTTTCATTCCAAAATGAAAGTTTTTAATATTAATTTTTACACTATGCGTGTTTGTACGGTAGGGGGCATAACTTGAGACGGGGGTTGTCGTATGTCTTTTTTAAATCATTATTTATCAGAGGTTTATATATGTGTATCCGTTTTATAACCGACGAACCGATGGTTTGTTACCAAACCTGTTACCTTGCGATTGCTTCGCGGAATGACGTAGGTGGGTCAACGTTTGAATATGCCCCCTTCATCTCCACCCTATATCCTCTCCAGGGCGTGATATGCTTTACCTATGGCTGAACGGGTACATCCGTTAGTTATTATATAAAGGCTTATGAATACGCACATTTTTTTTATTATTTCCAGAAACTTCATACTTCTAAATTATATATAAAAACTAGCTTGCGTACTTTGTCATTTAGTAAAACAAGTCACAATGGCTAACCGTACTGCCCGTCTAATAGACTAGCAAGATTTTAACTTTGCTTGTAAATACCACCCGTCTGCCACAGTTTGGGCTACTTGGTAATGGGACGCGAACCACGTCTCCTTAGTTCTGCGGCTCAGCACCACATCATCAATAATACATGTAGGAGAGCTCCTGGAATGTCAATGAAACTTACCTTTTGAGTTGCCCAAATGGACGCTTAAATCAATTAATTCACTTTCAGTCAACAAAGTGACATCTGGTGAGTAAAAAGATGAGGTACGATAATTATTTTATGTGTCATCTCAACAAAAGCACACTAACAGATTTAAGGGGACGTCTGATGAATACTCGTGAACTGAAGACACTTACTAAAAGGATGGCAAGTTATCTTGGACAAACGTATGACGACACATTTATCAAATTTAACTGTTAAAACTAGGTCATAGGTGGCCTCTTGTCTTCTGTGACCATTGTTACATAAAGATCAAATAATGATACAACCAGATACTTAAATTTTAACATATCTTCATAAAAACAAAGGTTAGGGTAATAATAGCTACGAATCACTTCAGACACTTAGCACTTTACTTAAAAAACTGAAATACTTCTCTCTGTTTTCGTCAGTATTTACAAACGATACCCGCCCAGCATGGCCAGGTAGGTTAAGGCGTGTGACTCGTAATCGGAGGGTCGTGGGTTCGAACCCCCGTTGCTCCAAATATTCGTGCACTTTCAGCCGTGAGGGATTTATAATGTGACGTACAATCCCACTATTCGTTGGTAAAAGAGTAGCCCAAGAGTTTTCGGTGAGTGGTGATGACTAACTGCTTTCACTGCAGTCTTACACTGCTAAATTAGGGACTGCTAACGCCGATAGCCCTCGTATAGCTTTACGAGAAATTCAAACTAAACCAGTTCGCTTATTTCATATTTCTCATTGCTATGTCTTTTTTCTAGAAGGTTGCTATTTATCTGCTTTTGAGAAAAGCCAAGAGCATAGATATCGAAATTTTTGAAATATATTTGGATTAACCTCCATCTTTTAGTCATGTGGAGGGCAGTTATTTTAGACTTACTGTTCATCTCTCCTCTTTCGTTTAAGCCTAATCCCTTAAAACAGGCGTGTTCGAATCTTCGTCCCACCAAACATGCTCGTCCTTTCAACTTTGTGAGCATTATAACGTCACGATCAATCCCACTATTCGTTGGTAAAAGAGTAGCCCAAGTGTTGGCGGTGGGCGTTGATAACTAACTGCCTTCCCTCTAGTCTTTCAATGCTAAATTATGGATGGCTAGCGCAGATAGGCCTCGTGTAGCTTTGCGCGTAATTCAAATCGAACCCTTAAAACCGTACATTTGTACTCGAAAAGTTCGTATTATTGCAGCTATAGGGTTAAGCTTTAGTTGAGTAATGTGGTGAAGAGTTGAAATTTGATCTTCTCACTCAGTTAAAACCACGAGAAGCGTTATACGACGTGATCTCAGTAACTTCTAACTGGCTTATTCAAGTTGTACCTGACTATACGTTCCTTCGCTTTCAAAAGTATAAAACTGTCACAAACGTGATCCCGCCATCTGATGTTATTTCGCGCTTATGGGCATCAATTTCACCGAAGTAATAGAAGTTTTGTCCTCCTGGGATCGAACCGAGTATGCTTTACACGTCAAGTGAGTGCTTTATCAACCGAGCTTTATGCAACTAGGAAGGAATTATCTTACTATAAGATGATTTATTATGTGTGTGTGTTTTAACCTTCATCATCCAGAGTTAGCTGGCTCGAGTACAACAATTTTTTTCTATGGTAACTTAAAGTTGTCCAACTGTGTACATGGGCAATCTTGTTTTCGGATTCTTGCCCGATAAAGGAGCTAAAAAACACCCTGAAACAGGCACTTTTCCACTATTTTTTATAGACTTGTGTCTTTGAATTTAAAAACACAAATTCGTAATTGTATGAATGAGTCAAACCATCAACAAAAAGCAGGATATGCAATAAGCATACAGTAAGGTTATTAGGGTTTAATACCAGAAGACAGAATGAGAAGGGACGTTAATTACACCGCACTTCATACAGTCGTTTTCCTTAACGGGTATCCCTCAGCTAGTTTATTTAACGGCTCAAACTGTGCCAGGCCAACACAGAACTCAAAGATTTCGTATCTGTGAATGAAGCATTTAATTAAAATATTGGCCCAGCTTTTGTTTTTTGTTTTTGAATTTCGCACAAAGCTACTCGAGGGCTATCTGTGCTAGCCGTCCCTAATTTTGCAGTGTAAGACTAGAGGGAAGGCAGCTAGTCATCACCACCCACCGCCAACTCTTGGGCTACTCTTTTACCAACGAATAGTGGGATTGTCCGTCACATTATACACCCCCACGGCTGGGAGGGCGAGCATGTTTAGCGCGACGCGGGCGCGAACCCGCGACCCTCGGATTACGAGTCGCACGCCTTACGCGCTCGGCCATGCCATATTCGCCCAGCATGGGTAATATGTGATTAACGCACTCGACTCGTAATCTGAGGGTTGCGGGTTCGAATCCCCGTCAAACCAAACATGCTGCTCTTTCAGCTGTAGGGGACGTTATACTGTGACAGTCAATCCCACTATTCCCACAAAGCCCTCGTGTGGCTTTGCGCGAAATTCAAACCAAACCAGGCCCGACATGACCAAGTGTGTTAAGGCGGTGCGACTCGTAATCTGAGGGTCGCGAGTTCGCATCCCCGTCGCGCTAAACATGCTCGCCCTTTCAGCCGTGATGACGTTCTAATGTGACAGCCAATCCCACAATTGGGTGGTGATGACTAGCTGCGTTCCCTCTTGTCTTACACTGTTAAGTTAGGGACGGCTAGCGCAGATAGCCTTCGAGTAGCTTTGCGAGAAATTAAAAAAACAAAAAACAATCAAACCAATTAATATATTAATTGTTATCGAATGATGTTCATTAATAATAATTTTTTTTACGTATAGCAAAGCCACAAAGGGCTATCTGCTCAGCCCACCGAGGGTAATCGAACCCCTGATTTTAGCGTTGTAAATCCGAAGACATACCGCTTTACTAGCGGGAGGCTCATTAACAACAAATATTTTGAGTTAGATACATTAGTATTAATGTGACAAACTGCCTAAAGCACACATAATAATAAAAAATACAACAATTAATTTATTTAAAGAACCAAAACATCAAATACAATGAACATTAGAGAGAAGAAAAAAAAACTAAAACTTGCCAGCTGTCTTGAAAGATGACACTAATGTAACGATAAACAATACTGTAGTAAGCGGTCCTTTGACAAGAAAAATATAATATTGCGCGGGGTGGGGGGAAGTAGTAGTGAAAAACAGTCGTTAACAACCTTACGGACAGGTGTTTCTGTTACAAAAAACTGGCTTTTCTATTAAAAAATAAAGCGTTCCGGGAAAGTTCACTTCAGCATTACTGTTCCACTGTGGGTAAATGACACCGTATTATCCATGTCATGAAACGTGGCACTGTTTAATTATCCCTACCACGCTTTATGGAACGAAATTTACGTGGGCGTTCATCACAGTTCTGTTTCTCAAAACACTCTTCGTTCGTTTGTGTGAACAACGTCGTACTGTGTATGATGTAGACTCGTCGTATGTTTCGTCGTGATGTTTTTGGTGCACCCGAAGAGTGACTTTTGCCACAAAACTGGTTGCACGTTTGAAGAATGAAGCTGATTAAAAATGTATTTCGTGTTTTGTTACATAGATATACGGATAGATGGGTGGGCAGTTGTATATCCATTTATATAGATGTTAAGTGGAGTTAAATTACATATCACAGATGAGATTTTACACGTTCATTTTGGTCAAACTTGCTACGAAGAGTAAGACTGTGCGAGAGAGAAAGAATAGTTCTCAGGAATGTCGGAAGAGGGAGAGACCGTATAAGTTCCGATTTCCATGGCATTGATTTTCCTTGTTCGTAGAATCTCTAGCGTTTATGGTAACCCCATGACACGCGTCAGTTTCAAGTAGTGAATTCAGCTATTTCTGCGTAACACGACGAAAAAGTACGTGTATTCTGTGATCTATAATTGATCCAAATATTCGATATTTATAATATTCTACACCATTCACGGTGGTTTGCTTCGATTGGAATTTCTTCGCATATTTTTGTTCGTGACCACATTTTTTCAACTATTCACTAGCGGTCACGTCTAATATAAAGCGAATTATAACATCTTTAGGTTTCAGTTTTCTTTCATATGGGAATTATGTTGCATTGTCAAGTTACTGCTATTCGTGCACGTGAAAGGATATGTAATAGCTTTCCAAATGTTTACTTGATTGAGTGAGCATAGAGTATGATATGTAAGTTTTTTTAACCCTCAAGTTACTGATTTACCTTAGGACTGCAGAGGCCCACCTGTGTATTGTATCACACTGACTTGGGTAAGTCTATGGACTTAAACACTAACATTCGAGGTTCGATTTTCTGCGGTGGAGACAGCTCATTCTACAGCTTCACATAAATAAACCAACAACCGTATCGTATATTAAATAATTTTGGTTTTGTCTGTTGTAACACTCATTCTGAAGCACTGAACACAAAATTCGAGTACAATCATTAATTTTACATTTTAAATATATGTGGCCCCTAGTAGTCGTTGGTGGTATTAATTGCAATATTGTCTGGTGTTTTCGTCACCTAGTAGCTTGTGGTGAGCCTACTTACTGGCTTACGGCGATGAAAACCGGGTTTCGATACCTGTGGTAACAAAGTACAGATAGCTCATTGTATGGCTTTATGTTTATCAGTAATAAACAAAACTTATCAAACAGTTTGGTGCGTAAATGGTTTATAAAAGTGTTTAAAAAGCTCACGAAGTTCTCGAGTACAGTTGAATAAGAAACTTTAATATGAATGCATTAAAGTGTCGTTATAACTGGCATATAATAAAATCATGTTTTACTGTTATATTCTAAAAAAATTAAATGAATTTCAGGGATACTCTCCTGATATAGTAGCGTATGGTAAAGATACTTTAGGGCCCGGCATGGCTGGTTAAGGCACTCGACTCGTAATATAAGGGTCGAGGGTTCGAATCCCCGTCACACCAAACATGCTCATCCTCCCAGCCGTGTGGGCGTATAATGTGACGGTCAATCCCACTATTCGTTGGTAAAAGAGTAGCCCAAGAGTTGGCGGTGGGTGGTGATGACTAGCTGCCTTCCCTCTAGTCTTACACTGCTAAATTAGGGACGGTTAGCACAGATAGCCCTCGAGTAGCTTTGTGCGAAATTCCAAAACAAGCAAACAAACAAAAGATACTTTAAATGCTTTCACGTAGCCACCATATGTGAATCATATAAAATTATTATTTGTCAAATCGTTTACTTTTCTTTCTTCTTCGCCCTCCCCCCGCTAATACAGCGGCAAGTCTACATATTTACAACGCTAAAATCAATGGTTTGATTCCCCTCGGTGGGCTCAGCAGATAGCCCGATGTGGCTTTGCTATAAGAGAAAAAACCTTATTATTATTTCTTATGTAACTCCCCCCCATGTTGTCGATTGGGGGTGGACTACTGGTCACTTTATTTGGTTGTCGAACCCGAAAGTCTGTGTTTAATTACTGCGACACCGCGTACTCCCCTTTTAGGCATTATTCAGTAAGAGTAATCCAAGAATTGGCGGTGGGTTCTCTTAACTAGCTGCTCTTTATTAAGGGATGTCAATTCAAAATTAGAACAGCTAATGCAGATTAGCCTTTGTGTAACTTCACCCGAATATTCAAACCAACCAAGCGTATAGAAATGGATACTTTCCTAAGCATGTTATTTTTTCTCGCCTGTAATTTTTGTAAGTGGTCCCAAACTCATGAAGAAGACCTCATTTCCGAGGTGTCAAGGGAAGTGTGATAACTTTATTGTACTATTTTCTATGTCTTATTTTATCTTGAGTTCTAAAAATCAAAAACCACACTATGTAGACAATCGTGATAAAGTATTGACTGCTTCCTCGGTCAATTTGGATTATTTAACGTTACTACATTGCAATTTAGACCGAAAACTAAAGTATTTGAAGGGCATACACATCTATTATCGTTCTTGGGCGTTTTCCCATAGATAAGAGCGAAAATAAATCAATATAATTCATATCAACGTAGTTCTCACTATATTAAAGATTTCCCGAAAAGGAAAGGGCCTTTGAATCGCTTAGTGAGTCCATTAGACAATTTCTTGAAGGCAAATGGAATAGTTGAACTGCATTTTCCAAGTCAGAAATCGGACTTTGACTCCAGAGAAATGCTCAGTGCTCTAATTTTTGCATTTATTACCAGAAAATGCGCTAACCACGAGAAAAGCGTAACGTTTATCACTATTACAGTGTAATTTCATAAAAGCGTAAAATTTCTCATTCTTGTAGTTATCATCAAGTAAGTGTAAGATTTCTGTTACATTTTTCACTGTTGTAGTTATCAGCAGTAACATGTAAGATTTATCACTGTCGTAGTTGTTGTTGTTGTTTGTGAATTAAGCACAAAGCTACACAATGGGCTATCTGTGCTCTGCCCACCACGGGTATCGAAACCCGGATTTTAGCGTGTAAGTCCGCAGACATACCGCTGAGCCACTGGGGGCATCACTGTCGTAACTGTTGCATTTCTCATTGTTGTAGTTATCACCAACAAAACGGAATATTTCTCATTTTTATCACCAGTAAATTATAATTATTAGATCTCTTAAAGGGTTTTAACTTGCACTTTAACATTGAAGCCACTGTCTTAAAAAAATACTGTTATTTATACAATGGTTTGATTCTTTGGATAGTTTTGACAATAAAAATGTTTGTATAAGTTAGTGAAAAAGAAGAAGGAACAGCTTGAAAATATTGCAAATCGCAATATACTAAAATTAGCATAATTGGAAATGGACAGGGCTGATAAAACAATTCGTTATGAAAACCTCATGATCTTAGGATGTTTAGACCAGATGGTGCTGTTTCAAACAAAGCTGCTTTGAGTTACAAAACGTTATTTGTGTATTGATTGTTAAATTATGTGAATGTTTCACGTGTCCCTTTTATATTTTTTGAAATTTACGGAGGAGCAGGCGCGTTTAGTTACGAGGAATTTTTTTTAGTAATGTTGAAGTTTTTGTTAATATATCTGATTATTCACGAACTACAGAAAAAATACCATTGTATGTTTATTATGGTAAAAATAAATACATGTTGTTTATAATATAATTTTTTGTATGTTGTTTACATTCGTCACAGTGGCGTACAGTATGCACAAGAGGGGTGGGGGGGGGGGCCCGAAGGACCAAATAAACTGAGGAATTACTGACACAGAATTTCATTTGTTATGCCAATGATATCAATTAGTTAAAGTCATGACCACAGTTATAGGGAAGTAAATATAGGTTTCCAATTATTTTTATGTGTTTGGAGGGACATGTTTTGTAATTACGTCATTGTTTAGTGGCCCGGCATGGCCAAGTGTTTTAAGGCGTTCGATTCGTAATCCGAGGGTCGCGGGTTCCAATCCCGGTCGCACCAAACATGCTCGCCCTTTCAGCCGTGGGAGCGTTATAACGTGACGGTCAATCGCACTATTCGTTGGTAAAAGAGTAGCCCAAGAGTTGGCGGTGGATGGTGATGACTAGCTGCCTTCTCTCTAGTCTTACACTGCTAAATTAGGAACAGGAAATCCATAACTTATTATGTGACTGCGTGTTTTCTCTAGTGAAAAAACTACATAAATTTAATTTAACAGTTTGCTCTTAAGCACAAAAAAAATTGTTTCAAATTCAAAAGCTAGACCAACAACTATTAACAGCGTGCTTAGCTTAGTTTAAATCTTCAGCCGTTTATGTTTGTAATAACAAGAAGAGAACTGGTTAAATCAGCATCACCATTTACTGCCATCAGAGTCTTTAAATAGATCAACGTTTACATACGAGTATTATTCTATTGCAGCATCTCAAAACTTGACGCTTCTATCTGAGTACGTTTAGAGTGGACCTCTTAGGGCACAGAATATAAATCATTCTCCGACCGAAAGTCCTCGTAAAAGGATATCCCTCAGTTAGTGCCCCGGCATGGCTGGTTAAGGCACTCGACTCGTAATATAAGGGTCGAGGGTTCGAATCCCCGCCACACCAAACATGCTCGCCCTTTCTGCCGTGGGGACGTTATAACGTGACGGTCAATCCCCACTATTCGTTGGTAAAATAGTAGCCCAAGAGTTGGCGGTAGGTGGTGATGACTAGCTGCCTTCCCTCTAGTCTTACACTGCTAAATTAGGAACGGTTAGCACAGATAGCCCTCTTGTAGCTTTGCTCGAAGTTTCAAAACAAACAAACAGAATGGCTGATACTTCTTTGTGAACATACGGTTTCTGATTGCCTTGATGTATGTCTCTGTATATGGGCACTTTTATTCGGTGTTTACATTACCCGAAATAGTGTCGAATTTCTGGACAGTTTAATTAGCAGAAGCATTTCGGTTAGGCTAGATATATAATTTTATTTTAAAGTATGCAACGTAAGAATTTTATAACAAGCATGTTTGTCAGGTGGCGCTTTAGTTTAGAAATATAAAAGAAAACACGACTGAACCTCAGGTTTGATGTCGACAACACCTTTATTATTTGATAAAATACAAAACTGACTGTTGTGTACTGTGTTATTTGTCTCACACTTGACTTGTTTCGAATAATTAAGCCAACATTTAAAAGCCTATCACCTCTCTGAGTAGGAAATTTATATGTGTAGTGCTTTAAATAGACGGTTGAAATAGTCCACATGTAAATCTTGTTGAAAGGTATTAGCAAGAAAAAAGGGAAAAGCTTGGGGGGGGGAGCAAATTTTTCAAAGTTTGAGCATAATGCTTTAACCAGGATGTATTAAGGTTTTATCTTTATTCGGTTGTGTTGAGCTGACACGAGGCTGGTGTCACAGTTCAACGCGTGCGAAGAGCACGTCATTTTGCACAGTTCTTTTTTTTAACACTTGTTTGCGCCAAGCGGCCTCTCGCGCTCTTTGGTGTGATGAAGACGTGTCGTGTACTTCAATCTCTTTATCAGTCGTTTCTTCAATTCCACGTTTTAGAGAATACTTTCACTATTCGATTAATATCACTTTTTTCACCTTATAATTATTTGTTGTTGTTTTCGAATTTCGCACAAAGCTACACGAGGGCTATCTGCGGTAGTCGTTCCTAATTCAGTAGTGTAAGACTAGAGAGAAGGCAGCTAGTCATTACTATCCACCGTCAACTCTTTGGGCTACCATTTTACCAACGAATATTGGGATTGACCGTCACTTCATAAAGCCTCCACGGTTGAAAGGACGAGCATGTTTGGTGTGACGGGAATTCGAACCCACGACCCACAGATTACGAGTTGAACGCTTTAACCCACCTTGTCATGCAGGGCCTTTTCACCTTATAAACTAATAAACAGTTTTTAACTCCTTCCCATTTTAACGCTTGTACATTTCACTTTCGCTTCACACACAAAAGTAACCGTAAACTTTAGAATTGCGTATTATTTAATACCATTTACAATAGTACCCACTAATATGAAGGTGCTTTAAGCTAGTACGCCTTAGAATTTGACATTTTATGTATCATTTCTAGCAATTTATGAGTGACAAAAATAGAATAATATTTTATAACATGTAAACCACACTCCATTTACCTTATCTAATCAGTGCCTACGAAACTTTTCATGGACACCAAAATTCGTAAGGCCTAATGGTCTCGTCGCTGTTGTCAGTATTCAAGAACAGCGACTGTTATGGAGTAAATTAGATTAAGTACAAATACGCGCGTGAGTGCGTGTGTGTGTGTTTTGTTAACTCAGTTTGGTGGTTTGTTTAACACTTGTTTACAACTCTCATATCATAGTACTTTTAAAATAAAATAATAAAAAAAAACATACGGCTATTTCGCCGCTGTACTCAATTGAATGAACGCTCGTTACAATTTACCGTCCGGATCTATTCCTAATTTATGGGAAATAAGTTTTGAGAGAGATTTGAGGGCGAAAGATTAGGTCTTACTGTTAGAAGGGTCTTAGAAAGAGTGATGACAATTTATAGGTTGTGTCACCACGTGTTTGAAATAAGAAAAATATAAACGATTCATATTCCTACCTTATGAGCCTGGATAATCGGTAATGTTTTGTATGCCAAACTCGGACTGTTCTCGTAATTCTATAATCTACTATTTTTTTTATATCTTGTTATTATTCTTATTAACGCAACTTTCGTGTTTAGCGTTTTTTTCTTTCTCGTCCGTATTTTCTACACCACATTTTTTATTATTGTTAATACTGCCCGACGTCAATAAGCCCAGTCTATTTTCCCTTTTCACGTTTGTAACCTTAACAATGCTATGGCCTTGGGAAAGCCACACCTTCGAAGCTGCCACGACAAAATAGATTTAAAAAAACACGAAAAGAAAAACAGTTAACATCTGCTTCTGGAAATTGGCATCAAGGGCACAAGTGTAGAATTTTTGTTGCTAAGATTAGAACCGTCGAGACACTTAATGCCAGTTAAAACAATTTTGGTTTCATTTTTAAAGTGGCTTTTTATAAACGCCTGTTCACAAGTCAGTTACCTTTCTAGTTGAATTTTTTTTTTTCACTGTTTCGAAGGTGATAATCTTTAAAGGATACGTAATTAATATATATCAAACACGAGGAAAACCTCGACTTTGTTTAGCCAAACTGAGAAAGTTTGGGTAAAAATGTCAAACATAATAGTGTTCTAAACCCCACATTTTACTGGTTCTTATTGTCTGTCAGATATTTTCAAATAAACTAATAATAATTCACAGTGTTTAGTCCTAATGCGGTACTGTACATGTAACGATGATGTAAGTTTCTGTTTCTCAAACAAGTGCGCAGTCGTCATAAAGATATGCGCACATTTATTTAAAGGTACCTCAAAACCACCCCTTGTGAAAGAAAACACATACTGTTCAGCACCATTTGTATTGTAATAGTGTGATACCGAAGGTGGTGGCCCTTGTTAGATGAAGCGATAGAAAAGTAAGTCTGCCATAAGATAGTTTTTCGTCTTTAAACTTTTTTTTCAAGGCAGTCAAGATTATATAAGATAAAATCACCGAGAAAAGACAAGTAAACCCTTGTGAATAAAGAATACAAGTTGTGTAAACTTTTAAAGGAGGTAAAAGAAGAAAACAAACGATTTTGAAATTCCACAAACATTTTAAACAGACATTTATTTTTCGACATCGGAGTGATTGAGTGTGGACGAAGATTATCGTATTCGATTGATGAAAGGTTTACCACTGGCTATTGCCGCAATGTTTACACTTTAAGAGTGATGGTCAACTAATCAAACCAGTAGTTTAAAAGCTGGCAAGGGTTGTCAGACGCCCTCCTTTCAGGCGTGGCCTAGTGGTCACTGCACCGGACTGTGGTATGATTCGAATTTTATTTCTGCACACAAAAAAGCAATATAACACTTTGAGTTGTGTGCGTTGTAAAAGTGACTGTCAAATTCTTCTGTTCAATAAATATCGAGTTCGAATCCCCTTCACACCAAACATGCTCACCCTTTCAGCCGTGGGGACGTTGTAACGTCACGGTCAATCCCACTATTTGTTAGTAAAAGAGTAGCCCAAGAGTTGGCGGTGGGTGGTGATGACTAGCTGCCTTCCCTCTAGTCTTACACTGCTAAATTAGGGATGGCTAGCACAGATAGCCCTCGAGTAGCTTTGTGCAAAATTAAAAAAAAAAAAAAAATGAAGAATTTTATTTAAAAATTGGAGTGTTTTTATGCGTTTTTCTGTATATTGGTTTTGTTAAATGAACACTAAAAATTGACACCACAGAAGTGGTGTCATACTTCTTCCCGTTGTTGGCTTAACACTAACTGCCCTGTTTGGCCTCACTAACTGTTTGATCGACTGCTCGTTTGCCATTTGTTGAGCGTTTGTGAAACAATAGGATGAAACGTTTTATTTATTTATTATTTTGCTTTTTGTCGGCCCCCCAGTGGCTCAGTGGTACGTCTGCGGACCTACACGCTAAAATCCGGGTTTCGATACCCATGGTGGGCAGAGCACAAATAGCCCATCGTGTAGCTTTGTGCTTAATTCAAAAACAACAACATCCTTTTTGTTGCCTCATTCTCATTATAAAGCTGGGCATTTAAAAACACCTTCCACGAGCAATATGCTTTACAAGAAACATGTTTTTAATATTGGTTCAAAACCGAAAGTCGTCAATCCTAGTCGTGGTTTAAAGTGCCAAAACTTTAATGATTTGTATAATAGTTTACGGTAATAACTGTTACGTTACTTAGCCTGTTAAAATTCAAATACAAAAGGAAAATTGTTAATCATTCTAATGTACATTTAACACTAAATCCCGTTTAATTAAGGCTTTCCATTCATAATCTGATGGTCGAGAGTTTGAATCCTCGTCACACCAAACATGGTCGCTATTTCAGTCGTGGGGGGCGTTATAATGTGACAGTCAATCTCACTATTTGTTGGTAAAAGAGTAGCCCAAGAGTTGGCAGCTGGTAGTGATAACTAGCTGCCTTCCCTCTAGTCTTACACTGCTAAGTTAGGGACGTCTAGTGCAGATAGCCCAGGTGTAGCTTTGCACAAAATTCAAAAACAAACAATTATCTAATAAGTTATAGTTTTGCCCATATATCAAGTAACTAACCTATCTGTAAACAATCTTTAATTTTATTGTATGTTTATGTTTGTGTAGATTTTCATGATCATTGTGTTAAAATATTTTCTCAGAATATCACCTAACTCTACAATTATACAACACATGTAGGAGACTGACTTCAAGCTCTATTATAATGAATTAACAGGAAGTTTTTACTATAGTTTTAATTGGAATCTTACGCTACACATAATGTGGAGTTATAACAGTAAGCGAATAGACTGTCTGATAGTGCTTTGTTCTGGTAGCATTATTTTATGAAATACTGAAATTCAAATCGTTTTTTTTTTCTGTGTTAAAAGTATGACTAGGAGTTTTATAATTTTATCCAAGCTCTGTTCAGACATTTCAAGTTTAGTTCAGGAAGCCTATTAGATGCATTATCACTGTAAAACGTTGTTCTCTACTAAAGCCTTTGCTTTTATGTTAGAAGTCACTTAAAAGTAACATAGTTTATCATATATCTATTTCTCTGTTAAGATTTTAATTCAAAAGTCACATTTTTTGACCCCCTTTTTCAGTCAAATGAGAAATCACAAATTCGACTATTTGACTTTCTTATTTAGTGAAACAAATTTGTAAATTTATTCACATGTATGGATACAATTTCTTGCCAAGAATAAGATCAGTTTTAAGTTAAAAGTTTTTATTTCTAAAATTAAGTTGGTGTAAGAGTTGTTTTATTAAATTTATGATAAGCCTAATACACTTTGAGTATATTTATAATTTTAAGGTCATAATTTATTAGGTTATGACTTTACCGATGATTTCTTTTCTAAATGAGTTTCTTACTATCCAAAGAAATATTTTTCCACGTGAGTAAGCCACAGTCGAGTCTGGACTCTTACATGCTCTCCATTTATAAATACTCCTTCGTTGATTAGCTATTACAAAGATGCTTCTGCACTTATGAGCGATAATTTGTACTGAATTGTATGAGACATTGAGGGAGGTTATAGCAAGTAAGGATTTGCAAGGCAGTTTAGGCACATGTAGAAATATTCTTTTTAAAACTTCCTAGACACCAGAATAAACAGTATTTGTAACAGTAATTCTGTTTAATGCTGTATGTATCAGTACACAGTGTTATTTTGATACATGAGATTTGTTTCAAAGAAAATGTTGCAGTGACTAATGTAACCTTGCCTTGATGTTTAAGGTTATGGAGGCCTTAAGCTAAACAGATTTGTAACCTCTTTTTTACATATTTGATGTTAAAGCTAAAGTTTGTTACTCAAAATATGGTTAGGGTTAAGTCCTAGTTAAAAAAGTAAAATGTGATGTTGATTATATTATAATAATGGGTTTTAATTAAGTTTTTCGTTCAAGAATATGAAATTTATCATTGAAATTGTTTTGTAAAAAATCATGGAACTTTTTTATTTTTCTTCTTGTTGCTTAATGGAGTAAAAAACAACAAAAATGTTGTTTTTTATTACAATATTGTGATCATTCGTTATCAAGTTGGTTTTATGCTTCGTACCTTTCATAATTATCCAATCTTTTTGTGTTATAGAATGAAATGATGAAAAACTGTTTCTTTTATATTATGCTTCAGTAATAAAATCAGTAACCTTCTAGAAAAGTTCATATAGTTCTTGCTTTACACCTTGTGAAACAGGCTTAAAGTATTTTTCACTTAAGATCTCATGAAAAATGTCATGAAATGTCCTTTTGGAGTTTCAGACATTCTTCTGAGTTTCTTGGAGATAAATGCTGGAGATGGAGGGTGGGAACAGTGAATTTTTTTTTTATAATTTAAGCAGATATATGTTTATATCATTCACCTTATTAAAGTCATTAGCAGCATATTTAAGCTCCAATACTCTTAAATTATAGTCTTGTGAGCTTTATAACATGATTTAAGGACTTTGTAAGACATTTTAATGTTGGACATCAGTAGTGTTAAACAAACACAAAAATGTGTCACTTGTAACACTGACTGTCTACAGAAAATGATTGTTTTGAGTTTGCTGGCTGATGTATATCCTCTTGCTTTGTTCATTTACAGTTCTTATTGCAATTATTTAAAATATCTTCTAAAGTTATGCTTATGATATTAATTTTATGAAAATGCAGGTATTTCCCCTTAACATCATCTGACTGGACTATGGTTCATTCTCAAGTTAGGAACTTCAAGCTTGGGATTGGTAGAACAGGTGTAGCATAATTCACAAAATAATGTCTTGTAACAAACTTATTTAAATAAGTTTGATTCTTGTACATCGTGTTTCTCTGTATAATTTTGTAATTACATGAAGACAACTACAAGTGCTTTATGTCA
The DNA here is from genome assembly GCA_011833715.1 of Carcinoscorpius rotundicauda. Lineage (NCBI taxonomy): Eukaryota > Metazoa > Arthropoda > Merostomata > Xiphosura > Limulidae > Carcinoscorpius > Carcinoscorpius rotundicauda. The sequence goes on from CM022398.1 coordinate 87,308,255, forward strand.
TTTCTTGTCTGCATAAAATTTGTATTTTTTCCAGTGTATCTATGGATGTTATGTTCACTCAGCAATTCTTCCGACTTTCCATCGACGATGTTATTGGCTTCTCCAGGTTCGTTAACAGTTTTTGAATTTATCATTTGTTTCATCTTTTAGTCTAGCTGTAGATGCACTAAAGTGTGCTAGGAAAGATAACAGTGTTTGACAAAGGTTTTTAAACTTTGTATTAATGGTAAATTATGATTTATTCACAATTATTAAACAAAAAGGTGAAGTAATTTTGTCTGTTAGGAAACAGTATTTCCCACTTTTATGGAATATATGTGGTTTTACGCATTAGTACAAAATTTTTTTTTTATATGACAGTACGAGAATTTCAAGACTAGTCATGTAATGTATGTTTCATTTTACTTTCAGTTGAGTTTGTTTTTAATGTGAAGTCTCATTTAAAAGTATTTTTGGTATAGAGAAACCAAATGCTTAACAGTGTAACTCAGCAAAATACATTGTTAAAATACACTAACAGATAAAACTTTGTAAACATTTTTTACCAAATGATGTGCTCATGATAAAACATTATAGATGTAGTTATATTAATCATATTTAAACATAAATTGTAATTTATATGAATTTTCTGGATGAAAATTGTAGTGGATTATTGTTTATTAGAAAAAAGTCCAACATATAGCATGTGTTAAGGCCTAACGAGTAGTAAAGTCTACTGAATTAATACAGAGTTTTGTGTTGTAGTTTTTACTGTTATAAAACTAAGTTATATCATTGTTCAGTAAAGTACTAGAACCGAGTTAATATAGATTCATTTGAGGTTAAAGCTATTAAACTATGATTGGATTACTACATAATTTCTTAAGCTTTAGATGTTTCCACAAGGCCTTATATCAATTACAATTTATTCACGTGAATTATTATTTTATGATCTTAACAACTAGTGTGTTTGTAATGAAATGTGATGATTATTCAATCAAGAGGAGTGCAACGTCTTTACATGTGTTAACTTAGACTGTTTTATTTGAAAGTTTGTGAATAACACGAACTGGAACCCCTTTCACAATTTACCCTATAATCACGATGCTACCTCATACATGTTACTTGTAGGTACAACACTATGAAGAAAGTAATCACACAGAGATACCATCCTAAAGTAGAATGTGTTTGATGAAAAAAATGTTTCTGATATACCATGTTAGTTGATCATAGTGAGAATTTCTAATTTGAGTTTTGAAAGCATTCTGGTTGTTTAGAAATGTTTAACTGTTTATTTGATCAGGATATACTGATCTAAATATAACCTAATATTTTCTAATTAATAAGGTTGCTACCTAAGGTTTAACAGTTGGGAAACAACTGAATAATGAAGTTCTTAACACTGTTTAAAAAAAAAATTATTATACCCCACATCTATTACTTTTTTGTCTCATTCTGTACCAATTGACACTCATGTTTTAATACTGATGCTACTGGAGAGTCAGAAACTTAAAAATATTTGAGTGTAAAGGTTCTCAGTTTTAAACCATATAGGCACAAATATGAAAGACAAAGTAGTGCTGATAAAAACTATTGCAAAGGTAACTGGAAAAGGTGACATTTTGGGTTACCACTTTTTGCAGACATAACAGCAGACTCTTCATGGTACATCCACAACAAAAATACTGCATATCTCATTGTACATAACCCCATCTAGTTAGTAATTTACCACTACAAAACTTATGAGTAGCTCCGTTTTCTTTTTCAGAATCCTGACATTGTGTTGGTTCATTACCTGAATGTCCCCTACAGTGATGATAACAAAATCCTCATCTCACCTAATCTCAGTTACTGCACTGATAAAAAGGAATGGACAAAAGATGAACTGGTGTCTCAGTTAAAACCTATGTGTAAGTTTAGTCACTGACTCTTTCTAGGTTTGTTGTATCTGAAGAATTGTTTTTGTGCATCATTCTTACTTTCTAATAAAACACAGATATTAACTTTCAACTGATATTTTTTATGCCATTTTGTTATATTTTGGCCTAATTGTAGTCTGACGTATATTTTTCCAGATATGTTAATTATTAGCATATTATGTGATCATAAATGTTTCCTTAACCAAATGTTTAGAACTTACATCTAACTATCTTCAGGTTGCCGATAAAGTAAATATTTTATCCATGTACTAAATTGTTTCAAATATTTTTTTATTTCCATTCATTACGCGTAAACTTCCGTTCACGTTTTACTTTTTTTTTAGGGGGGGGCTTCATTGTTTTGTCAAAGTTTGTCAAGTTGAAGCTATTAAAGGTCACAGTCTTGGAAACTGTTAATGTCCAAATTGTTTGACCTGTTATTGGCCTAAAAGTGCTTCGTGCTTGTTGTGTAATTTTTTTGTTACAACCCAATGATGAAATTTTCAATTTTGTAGCTTTAAAGAATATTTTATGTTGGCACAAGTACCTTGATGTACATCTACAACTCTGATAACTACAATAACTGATATGGATGGAGTGTCGGTATAATGCATAGGCCTGGGTCAAGGGCTCTGACCCTACCAGAACTTTACTAGCCACCCAAGTAAAAGAATTATGGCTCGTAAAACTAGCAGAATAGAGGCAAGAGGGAGTTGTTATTAGTATTCCCAAGTATTACCTGAGATTTGGGCTCCACTAGACCTTAATCTGGTCCAAGTAGATGTACAAGTGAATCCATTACTTATACATGTTTGTAAGTTTCTAATAACAGTTTAATGTATGTGTTACTTCTCACATGGCTGTTTTGTTATGAATAACTTAGTGTTTTCAGGTGTTAGAAATTTTTATGGCGTTTTGATCACATGGGGATTGGTCTGCTATTCACTGTTTCTCTAGGCAAGTACTATTAAGTAGCCCAAACTTATACAACAGTAAAGATGGAGTATAACAGATATACATTTAGTATTTCAGTGGAGTAGAGACAGGAGAAAGATGTGTTTCAGTGCACAAAAGCATACTTTTTTACAATTATGTTCACAAGTCATTGTTAAGAATGTGTTCAATTGTACTTCCTTTTTCATTGTATTTTAAATTTAAATCACCGTGTTTATGTGGGTTTTTTTAAGTTTGTTTAATTTATTTTTAGAGTTCATAGATTTAATTTCAACCAAATTTAGTTTTTTTTTGGAAATAAATCACAATGATGTATTTTGTGTAGCCTCATTAATATACATTAAATCATCATAAACTATATAAATTAATTAGAAGTCCTACATCTGTTGTATCTCAACTGTATTGACTGGAATATTAGATTGTATGGTATCTATTTTTTGGAACCATCTTGTTTTTTTGTTTGTTAACCACTGAGTTTTAAATTGAATTATTTCCTGTACTGTCAGACAACTTATTGGTTAATGTTGTTTTAATGTTCGTATGTAAGTAGAAGAATGTTGTATCACTTATTGGTATGTAGATAGTGATTCACACTTGTCTGAGAAGACAATATAATAGCACAAAAGATTACGGAAAGTATGGCTTCAGGGAAGCTGTATGGATTAGAGAAAGGATTATGTTGGAATAACCATGATGAAGTCTGAAATTAAGGCCAAGAACTGATATCTGAGAACTGATTGTTCAGGCAACTGCCTATTATGTGATGAAAGATCTGAACTCAGGAGAGGAAAGGAAGTTTACTGACTTGTATTTTAATGAACTAACAAAAACTAATAGTTTTATACAGAAAAAACTTGGAGAAGATATGAAGAGATACATATGATTTATTATATTTTCTATTTATATTTTTGTATTTTCGAGTTAATTAAATCTTTTTATTATTCTCTCTCTCTCTCTCACTCTAGTTTATAGCGAAAATGAACCAGATTTGAACAATGAATTAGAAATTTCAGTAAGTATTGAGATTTTGAGGTTTCTAGGTATACGCATTTTTTAAATTTGACAGCATTGAAATATCATAGATGTAAATAGTTTATGTTTTTGTACATTACATTTTTTTGTAATGTTTTGTTTTTACAGTTATAAGTAAAAAAAATACCTCAAAGCCGTTTAGATTTAACAAGTGTTGAATAAGCAGCGTATTGTAATGACACCAAGTATGTGACTAACCATAAACTGATTACTTTGGAACTTGTCACGCCCTGAAAGTTTGATTTCTTCTAGAAATAGACTTTTAATATAAATAATAAAAATAAATATACATAAAAACGTGTAAACTCTCTACATGCTAAACAGAATAAGCCAATGTTATATCTAAGCTTTATTGTGGAGACATTCGTGATATTTGTTTACAGACTTGCACTCCCAACTTAATTGAGCAGCCTGTGGTAGATAGATATGGGTCATTCCATGCCGGTTCACCCAGAAAAAAGAACTTTTTTCAGTTCATGTCATAGAATTCCTTGAAAAAATTCAAGCTAAAACTTCATTTTGATTTATTCAGTCATGCAAAATTCTAAAACTGTACTATGTGGCTGAATATATTAAAATGAATTTTTTGCTCGAATTTTTTCAAGGAAACTGTGGCATGAAGTGGGAAGCCATAGGTGAGTTGTCATGAAATGACCCATATGCATTGTCAACTTGTTCTGTAGATGTAGAAGAATGTCATTAAGCCTTTTTAGAATGATGCTTTATGTCTTAAAGAGCATCTAAAACCCATTATGGGTTTAATCTACCTAGTAGCTTAGGCATTTTTTTTTAATTACATGAACATTTCTATCCTTCTTCCATCCAAGGAAAAAACATCATGTCCTTGTTTTTGATTTTATATATTAGAAGCACGTTAAAATTAGAGGCTTTTGATTGGTTTATAATTTTTTGCATAAAGCAACAAAATTGGCTCTCTGATATTGTGTTCATCTTGGGGTTACAATCCTGAGTTTTAGCATTATGGACTCCCAAGCTTACTGCTGAGCCACTCAAGGAAAGAATTATAAGGGAAATTTTAATTTAATTAATTATTGTTATGAGATTTTTATGTCTTAAGTATGAAGTTGGAAAGTGTCATTCTAGTGCAAAAGATTTCAGACATAAATTGATTTCTCTTTCTTTTGTCATAAAGCAGACTGCAGAAACCATTGAAGCTATTGTTCAACAACTTATGGAGAAACAGAGAGCCAAGATGGCAGTCAGAACACATGAGTGTGTGTGTGACACTAGTACTCCCTCCAAGTCATCTACTGCCTCGGGATCAGTAGCAGTCGACAAAAAATGCAGCCACACCTTACATCGGATCATTTCTCCCAAGACCCAGGTAGCAGCAGCAGCTGCTACAGTTCCTGATGCTAACAACAGCAGTGTTGCAGTTTCTGTAACTTCAGCAACTTCTGCTCAAACTTCTGTTTCTCAAGCGGTCAGTCAGAAAATGGTTACAAGCATTATCCATTCTACAACAACAGCAAGCACCCCTGCAGTGTCTCATCGTTCAAGTGGGGTAATCTTTGCCACCCCATGTAAGCCACTCGCACAGAATGGGACTTCTCGAGAAGCAGCCACTTTCTCAACCACATCAGGCTTCACATCTCTGATCTTAAACCTTTCTCAACTTCAAGGAGGTGGAGGACTCTTAATTTTAAACAATGCTGCTGCAGCAGCAGGAATGGATTTAAATTCAGCTTGTCTTACTCCTGTGACTCTCCTGTGTGGCCAGGATGCAGGTGCAGCTCTTCTGACTCCTACTACAGCTACTAGCACCCAGAATTCTAGCTCCATGGAAACATCAGACTCTTCATCGACATCAACACCCAAACACACAAATTCAAAAGTTAAATCTTACCCACAAGTCAAACTGATCAACTCTTTAAAGGGCGAAGACATGGACTTTAACTCAAATGTGTCTGGTCATAAGGATCCAAATTTAAGTCGTACTCTTCATGATTTCACTCTTGATCCTGATGGAAATTTGGCATTGCTGCAAGATCTCCAGAAGGTAACATCTTCAAACCTTCTCTCCACGTCTCCACCTTTATCCACTTCTGATTCTTCAGTTTTAATCAAAACAGAGCCTACCAACCACCCGGACCTGGACCCTGTGGATCTAAATCCCATGGACTTTATTGATAATGATCTTTCAACACCAGATGATGAGGTTTTTAACCTTGATACGTTTGACATGCTCACTGATCTCCCAAACCTAGAGGACCTTCACCCTGACCTAGTATCCAGCAGTGGACTGTGTGGAAGCTCAGTTGCAATCTCTGTGTCTAAAAATAACCACCAGGATTCCACAGATTCAAATCATGCATCCCAACACATCACTGACTATTCCCCTCATTGGTCTTATACAGAGGTAAGTTCATGATAGTTGTGTTTGAAGCTTGACTGACCTTGTCGAAATCCTGTGAGCTCATTTTGAACACTATGAGCATGAAATGTACGACTTGTACAGTAGTTTTAAGTTTTATCATGAGGCTTTTAACAGCAAATTGTGATATATTCCTGAAAGAATGTAATGTTGTTCACTGGGCTTCTGTCAGATTTTCAGATAATAATGTTACTGGAGATAGACTGAGGTAGTTATTAATTATCACTTGATAATTGTTCTATAAGATTATCTTTTGCACGTGTAGATATGTACTAAGTATTCACTTACTGAAAATCTCCAGTTGCATTTTGTTAGTATGTCCGCATATTGTGTTCCCTAAGTGGTGGGAATGTTTAGATATGTGCACAATATTGATATTGTAGATGATGAGATATAAGGATTTTTACATGGGGATTTACATATTAGATGCTGTGAAATAAATTATTTTATTCTGTAGAAAAAATACATGGCTCTTTCTTGCTATATGTGCCAGATGCTTGTATACACGTTAGTATAGTAGTTTGTGTTTTCTTACTAACCTTTAGTTTCTTCCTTTTGTGAATTAATTTCAATCATTCACCTTTTGTTTTATTTCTTTTATAATCAAATCAGTCTTAAAAAAATGTGTTGAAACATGAAGGAAACTTAAATGGAAATTATTTTGATTTTTTTTATGTCTGGACAAACAATATGCCGAAAATCTTCAGTCGCTCCTGCATATTAAATAGGAAATATGGGGTCATGTTACTTCCTACATTGTAAAGTATAGAAGAGTAAAGTTAGTTACCTTGACAGAGAAGAAGAATTAGTTTCTGCACAGCTGTAATCTATATGTCATCACAAAGCTGTTGTGATGCAGTTGTGTTTTGATTGGCATAAGATTTAAGATATAAGTATTTTGACACTAAAGGGTCAAAAGATCAAAATAGGTGATGTGTATTAAAACCAAGACCTTAGGTGTACATTTATTTCATGTGTAAAATTAAAATTGAAGTACTGTAATTTTAAATTTTTAAACCATATTGAACACAGGAATCTTTAAAATATGTAAATGTTTCTATCATGATTATGTGGGTTTTTTTCTTATTCTGGGTTTTAACTATGGTAAATAATTCTTTGACAAATTGTTTAGATAGAGTATTCATGATAAAACCTTGTAGAATGGATGGCAACTGCCTGTTGTAGAGACACAAGAGTAGAGGATGATGTTTTGAAAGGTGGAAGACTTTAGAGACGTCATCCTCTATGCTTGTGTCTCCACAACAGGCAGTTGCCATCCAGTCTACAAAGTTTCATCATAGTAATTAATTCCTTGGGATTGTTTATGTCCTACTACTACTAAAATTACTGAGCCATATTTTAAACCTTCAAAAGACATTAAAATGTCAGATAAAAAATGACAAAGTTTGCTCTTGGAACTGAGAAGATGAAAAAATGAAGAGCAACTGAAAGAAAAACATGTTCAAAGAATTTGAATGCTGCAAATGAATGTATTGATAGTGGCATAAGTGTTTGGCAAAATGATACATAAGAAATGTTGTTATTATGACACAGACCCTAAAATATTTGCTTTAAAAAGGAAATTAAAGTTAAACAAGTGATGATCTGCAAGATTTGCCTTCAGGGATAACAGGATTTACATTCAGTTAACCCTTAAATGGTGGCCATCATCAATTGATACTGCTACCTACAACATTCCAGCTATTTAAAGGTTAAGCCTGTTTTATGGCAAATCCATAAGTGAAACAAGGAGAAAAAATGTATTGCAAAGGGTTTTTTTAATGGTCAGAATAGTTGACTTTCAAAATGAGATTTATGAATGATATAAATAAAGGAATGGCAACTGGGGGAACAGGCATTTATGTGTAGGATTGAATATTTTCAAGATATACATATATCAGGTTTAGTTTATCATCAGTCTTGTAGTATTAAGTTTTGTTGTAGAGATAAATATTGAATCAGCATGATCAACTGCAGTTGTCAGAGAATAAAGAACAGTTGAGAAAACACAAGAGAAGAAAGGACAGCTAGATTGTGGCTTGAGTATATAAATAAGATTTCTATACTAAGAAAATTCATAATGGCTGTTCTGAATAAGTTACATTTCTTTGTAGCAGCTGGCCGCAGCTTACATGCAAAGTTGGCGTATTTATATTTCATAAACATGTGAGCTCTTGAGTAAACTAATCATGAAAATTACAAAGCTTTTTATGGAAGGTTTTCATGTTGTTATGGGAGGGTGTTTGCTTTTTGGGAGGGCTTTTCACAGATCTGTAAACTGTTGGTGGATTAGCAAAAAGCTGTAGGATGACAGAAACTGGTTATTGTCTAGACCTGCCAGTTCAAAAGTCAATAATGCAATGCAGCAGATAACTGGAACTATGTATGTCACAACTAACCGACATAAAGAGAATACCAAGGCAAGGAAGCAGAAAGACAAGAAAAATTTTGTTTTTTATTGAAATTCTTACTGGACAGAAACCCTTTAGATGGTAATAAAAGAGTGAAAAGCATTTCCAGTGTAGTTGTTTCAAAAGAAGACAAATGTTCATGAGGTAAGGGAAGTTGGAAAAGGATTGGAAACATCATGAACAATTTCATATATAAGTAGAAAGACCAAGTTGTTAAGACGAATGACAGGGCTGGATTAATTTAAATTGAGGGAGAAACTGTGAAGACAGATCCACAGATATTATTTCAGAGCTTGATTACAGTTACCAGGAGTTCCATTTCAGAAGATGAACTGACATCTGTTTTCTCCTATGAGCTTTGTACTTATCCTGCATTAACTGTATCTGTAGAGCTGTTAAGAGAAGCTGATAAACATTCTCTTGCAGCATTGATAAAACCTAAAGTGTATCCTAATAACAGTGTTTCAGGTGAAGAAATCAAATGCATGATAGATGGGGGAATGTTTATAGAATGGCTCACATGACCAAGATACTGTAACTGTGCATAACTTTGTAATATGTACATTGAATTTATCCAGTCAAAATATGGTATGGCAAAGCTGCATTGGAATTTGATGGATATAATGATATACCATACACCAAAGACAATACTCATCTACAGTTCACTGCTGAGTATGCCTGCATTAAAGTCAAATTCACTGAGACAATGATTATGAAAGGCAACAAGAAACGTTTTTTAAAACCAAAAAACAAACAGAAATATATTAATCTGATAAGTGAGAATCTTCATGTGGCTGGTATAGGAATATTGTATGCAGCTGGTGATGCTGATGTCTTTATTATGAAAACAGCTGTATATTTTGCAGCTACAAATAAAACAGTTCTGGTGGAAGATAGTGTTGACTTAGTTGTGTTGTTCTGCCAATGTGTGCAGAAAGATTTTATCTGTATTTATTTTAAATAAAGTACCAAAATCGAAGAATCCTGTTGTTTAAAACATCCTAGAGGCAAAACAAAAGTTCAGGGACAGTATTTGTATTCACATTCTGTTTTTACATGCGGGACTAGGCTGTGACACCACATCAGATTTGGGATGGGTGTTGTATTAATAACAACATGAAATGACCAATCAGAGAGATTGCATACCCTCAACCTGCCACTCCTTATCAAGATTATATGTGTTTATATTTGATAATTTCACCTTGAAAGACTTCGAAATCCTTTTATGATCATTCTTGGCCTGAGATCATACTATGCTTACGAAATCTGGTACAAATCTGATCACATTTTACAGTTATTAATCTAAAACCTCAAAAATGCCATATCTTATCATTTTATAAATATAAAAATAATTGCTTCAATGTGACCCTGATACAGATGTGTCCAATACTGATTTCTCATTTTGTGTAAAATATTTGTGTATATTAATTTTTGATATAGGTTAATATAAGTACAGATGCACACACACATGGACCTGATTGCAACACCCATACCCCCTCCCCCCATGGGGGAGAGGGTAAAAAATGAAGAATTCAGTATCCAATAAGTGAAGTAACCAAACAGGAGGTAATAGACAAGTTAGTATACAAGAGTAACAAGAAAGAAAGTTTGAATAATCTAAGTCACTAAGTTTACAGTGAAGTCTGCAAAGAGTTCTAGCTTTATGGATCCTAGAGTACTAACCACCAGTGCCTGATGCTAAAGTACCATGTTCTGAGATACTGCTTACAGATACAAGAGTGAAAGGAGGATAATTTTAATCCTTGTGAATGGAGATGGAAACTTCACAAGTGTTAAACTGATGCCTCTAACAAGTGACAAACCGCCTGTTCCAGAAACTCTCATGAAAATTATCTGGTGCATATGTAAGACAGGATTTAATTAAAACTTTAAATTACTGTTGCAAGAAAGAAGCTTTTAAATATTGCAACACATGCAAACCAGCAGTGAAAATTCTGTGCCTCCAGAAATGGATGATAACTAAATTATTATAAAAAAAAACACTAAGATAAAAAGTATTTGGTACAAGATAAAAGTAATTGTTACCAGGCATAATGATTTGTCTGGACTGTAATTTTTATTTGTAGTTATGCAGTTTTGTTCATAAAAAGTATGTTTGCAGTAGTGTTTTGGCATATATGTGCATATGATAAACGAAACAGGTCTTTTCGGTATTGTTCAGATTACCTCATTCTTGCCTCATCTGGCCAAAATCCTATTTTTAAAGGTTTATTTCTGAAATCTTTTTACATCAGTCAAAAGACAAATATATTAGCTTTGCAGTTATGTATTGCTAATTATAAATGACTTATTCTTTTTGTCACTCTGAAGAGAACACTTTCAAACTCCTTGATTGGGAATGCCCAACAATATACATTGTCACTTAGCAACAAACTATCACCTGAGTTTTCTCAGGCCAGCTATGATGTGTGTGTCTAATGCTCAGTATTCGTGTTGACTTGTTTGAGAGGTTTGATCTTACTATTTTTCTTTTATAACTTCAGTGATATAATAGTAAAATAGCTTAATTTGGAAGCTTTATCATACTGAGTTGTAGCCAAAAGTAAAATAAAATTTACCAAGTAGTGTTTCAGCTAAGCCTAAAGTTACATCTTTGTATTAGACTACAAATAGGCCTACTGTTACTACCATTATAGAGTCAGTGTTTAAAAAAAATTTAAATGATGCAAAAATGCTTGTTTGATATTTTAACAATATGATGTCTAGTTGGCTTTAAAACAAAAAGAAAAATAAATGCCTTTTACAACCAAATATCTTTTATCCGTTGTAGTTATAAAGCTGAAAATTTGTGTCAGAATGTCTGCATTGTGTTTTCTACTTCCTGACCTGGAATGCACTAAAAAGGCTTAAGAGTGCTATTTTTATGATAGCATTTCATTTTATACATAGTTTTTACTAAGAATATGGTGTTTAAAGAATTACTTTAAGATTGAGAAAATAAGCATAGAGTATTTTATACATTGTTTGTAATAAGAATATAGTGTTTAAAGAATTACTTTAAGATTGAGAAAATAAGTGTAGAGTAGGTGCGGTGCATTTTTGAAGTACAGCCTAATTTTAAATAAATTATGTAATTTTAGTTCAACAGTTGTTTCCTGTAATCTTTATGAGCTTTTATATATATGTAAATTATAGTTTTGGAGCTATTATTGCCTTTTATGTACCATGTTAACTGACTCTGATTTTCTGCTTGTTATGATGTAGGGGAGATATGTGGCTTCGTATTCATATTTAACACATAGAGGCCAGAGAGGATTTTTAATATGGCTTTTTATTCATATTTAGCACATAGAAGCAAGGGAGGATTTTTAATATGTTATTTTGGAGGTATGTCAAGACATTTAAAAAAATCATAAATCCTTTCTGTTCAATTTTCATTTTTGTATTTTGATAGGATGAGAGAACTATTAAATGCTGAAGCAGTCATTGTACTGATAATAGCTTGTTCAGAACTGTATGCAAACTAGTAAACTTTGCTTTTAATTGTTCACCTCTCAAGTCAGCTTCAGGTATTTTTATCATTTAGTTGGGATTTTAAAATTGATTTTTTTTTAAATAATAGTTACATTTTAGTATCCAACATTCACTAGGCTTAAAAAACACTGATTTTCCTACTGATGTAAAATAAAAAAAACAAAAAACTAATGACTTTTTAAAAAAATCACTTCATTATTTCTTCTGAAAGGGTGGAGTGAAGGTGTTAATCACAGGTCCGTGGGATTCAACAACTTCTGTGTACTCAGCCATATTTGATGGTGTCAGTGTCCCAACGACATTGGTGCAGAATGGTGTTCTACGGTGTTTTTGTCCAGGTAAAGTCAGAATTTTTTTTCAAGGTTTATCAACCACATGAAATACTTCAACAAAATACAGTCATGGATAAATAATAATAATAAAAATAGCCATCAAATTCTAATATGAGAGAATTTTGTATGTGTATGTTGTTCAAGGTATTCTCCACTTAACTGTTTTCAAAATAGTTTCATTTGTTCTTAATGTCATTATTAAAATTACTTTATAATTTATGATCAAAAGCTTGGTCATTAGGGAATTTTAAGGTCAAATTTTGAAATAGTTATTTCCATAATTTAAGAACCAAACTTTTAAACCAATAACTGCCAATAGTAGTTCATTGCTTGAAGGAGCTAACATTATATACTTTTGGTTCTTGAAACTTTCCTTCTTTAAATATCGTAAACTGATTTACATTGTAAGTGAATTGTTAAGCATCAATAGAGTTTTTGGATGAAAACTTCAATAAAAGAATTAAATTTAAATATATTAAAAAATAAATTTCAGTCTGAGTTCTAATAATATTAAAGTGTTTGTATTTTAAAATAGGTACTTAAATTGTTTATATACTAAGTGAACTAAAACTTCATGTCCAACATTTGAAGTTTGGATCTAGTATTATGGTTGGTGATGAGGAAATTCTAGCATTTTTGTTAATTTTGTTTTTTTGGAAATAGCATTATAATACTGCAAAAAATTTCAATAAAACCATAAGAGTGTTTGTTAAGTGTCATATAGTTGGAGTGGTAAGACATCTAAAGTAAACAACTCTACCTACTTCAAACAAAATGTAAACTTCAGCCATTTGTTTTTGCTAGCCCTATTCATCCAAAGTTGATGTAAAAAATTACTTTTTTTTTTAATTTCAGCGAGTTCCTATTTGAATATTAATTCTCATATTGACCTTTGGACATTGACTTTACCAATTCTTCTTAATTAAATTTCAGTAATTATAGAATATTTGAAAGAGTTCTGTTCTTGCATGTTTCATGAAATCATCTGCATGTGCATCAATCAAATTCTCTCAAATACAAGTTTGTGTAACTTGAAAAACGTCTCCAGTGTAAAATACTTGGTAGTTTTTCAAAGCTATACATAAAAAACATAAAGCATTGAAAGTTTGACAAACAAAATTAAATGTAATAAAATATTTTTATGTGAAATTACACAACTGTTAATCTTGTAACTCTCTTTGGGAGTACTTCTCATACTTTGGTTTTATCTTGTTCACAAAAGAAACAATTCAGTATTTTTTAATACTGGTTTCTCTTTTCATGTATGTACCCTTTATTTGAATTTTGGTTTGAGCTTTCTATTTATTATTCATTACGTAACATCTGGCTAAACCCATCCTCATTATAGATAAATTTTAACTTTTTCAAACTGTTCAGTTTGAATACTCTGTAGAGAGAATTTAAACATTGGTGTAAGCAAATACTGTTTTAGTTGTGATTACTTCAGTTAATCTCATAGTTGTAAGATATTTAGTCTGTAAAATGTAAAAAATTGATATGTCGTATTTAATTGTATTATTTGTTAAAATGACTATGGTATGCTTTTACAGCTCATGAGACTGGCCTAGTGACTTTGCAAGTGTCCTGTCAGGGGTTTGTAGTTTCAAACTCTGTGTCATTTGAATACCGAAAGAGAAATATGAGGTCTGATGCCAGTGAACAGGACTGGTTTTGTGTGGATGGCAAGTACTTATTTTCCATTACTTTTAATGTAATATTTCAGTTGTAACAGTGTCATGGTTTTTTTAAAACTATTTATATTAAAGGGAAGCTTGTTATCACACAAATATCTTTTGAAATATTTATGACATCATCCCTTCAAAGTCTTTGCACTAGTGAATATATCTTCTTGTACTTTTGTAATTGGATACAATTCTTGCTATGTGCATAATGGAAGAATTTTTTTTATCTCTCTTCTCTGGTTGACAGGGATCTGACATAGTCAGGTGGTTAAAGCACTAGACTTATAACTTGAGGGTCAAGGGTTTGAATCCCGTCACAACAAACATGCTAACCCTTTCAGTCTTAGAGATGTTATAATGTAATGGTCAATCACACTATTCGTTTGTAAAAAAAATAGCCCAACAGTTGGCAGTGGGTGGTGACGATTAGCTATCTTCACTCTAGTCTTACACTGGTAAATTAGGGACGGCTAGCTCAGATAGCCCTCTTGTAGCTTTCCTTAACTGGTTGGCAATTTATCATTTTGTAATAATGAATTACTTTTCTGTATCTATGTTGTTAATTTATTTCTAATAATAAATATTTTGTATGTATGTTGACAGTTGTTTGTGACAAACAAATCTCCTATCTCTTGATGACGAGAAACCCACTTGAAATAAAAATGTATCTCGGAATTGCTGGTATGGGTATTAACACTTTTATTGATACAAATCTCCTATCTGTATTGACAGATTGTTGATAATAAACAAATCTCTACTATTTATGTTGATTATTTATCTGTAACATTGTACAAGTCTTCTTTTATCCATATTGACAGTTTGTTCTCTTCTCTTCTCAGTCTTTTCCCTCTGTGTTTGTTATTATTTCTTCAGGGGAAAACTACCACTTTTCCCCTGAAGAATAAAAGTCCACCTTTTGAAAGTATTTAGGTTATACAGTTTTATTTCTGTCAAGACTTTTTGAATGTATGTGTTTTTATAACATGAATGTGTTGGTTATTTATCTATTACATTATATAATTTCTCTTATTCATATTGACAGATTGTTCATAACAAACAAGTTTTTCTTACCTGTATTGGTTAAGTTCTCTCCTGTCTATGTTGGCATTTTGTTCATAACAAATAAATTGTCCTATCTATGTTAGTAGTTTATCTGTGGCAGTTTATAAGTCTCCTTTTATCTGTGTGAACAGTTTTATTTGTTTTGATAATGAATAAGTTGCTGCAACTTATAATGGTTGGCAGTCTGTTTGTGACAGTTAATTAACTGTTCCTGTCTGTACTTGTGGTTCCTTGCTTAGTTTACTGAAGGGAATGATTATGTGTGTGTGTTTGTGTCTGTGTAAATATCTACTTTTTGTCGAATAATTTATTTATTCTACAGTTTTTTGTCAGTTGCTCATTTCTTAACATATCACACACAACTTGAATATATATATATATTTTCATACAGCTTGGAGGATAATGGTTATTAAATCAGAGTATGTGGTCTAGTTAACTAATGATTGAATATTTACTTAAAAATTCCTATCAGTGCCATAAAAGTACCTTCTGGTACAAAAGAATCACGTTATTTGCCATGAAAGAGTCCTTTGTTCTGCAGGCATTGGGGATTGCAGCATTGTCCTGCTGAAAGATCCAGTCATTTTCACACAAGCAAGGGCCTTCAGTCAATAAGGATGCTCTCTTGAACATGCCAATGTAGCCAGCTGCTGTTTGTCGCCATTTGTATAACCTGAAGCTCCATTGTTTCATGGAAGGAGAATACACCTCAGATCATGATGGAACCTCCTCCACTGTGTCATGTAGAAAATATCTCTGATGGGATATCCTTATCGTGCCAGTAACGTTGGAAGCCATCTGGACCATCTTGGTTAAATTTTTATCATCAGAGAACAAAACCTTCTTCCACTTTTCTTCATCCCGTGTTTGGTGCTTCTCAGCAAAGTTTAACTGAGCTCTTTCATGGTGTGGAAGAAGGCATGGCCTTTGAAGATGTTTATGGTTTTTAAAGCCTTTCTGTCGTAGATGCCATCTTATTGTTCTTGAGCTGCATTCTGCATTTGTAAGGGCCTTAATCTGGTTTGACGATCGGCTGGTGTCTTGCTGGATAACCTGTTGAATCCTCCTGCTCAACGCTAGCAACATTTTCACTTGAAATTCTCCTTCCATGTTCCTCAGGGTCTTTTAAGAAATGTGCAACAGCAGATTTACTACAACCAATCGCACCAGCAATGGCACATTGAGAGAGACCTTGCTTTTGAAGCTCAACAATTCTGCCACGTTCAAATTCTGTCAATTTTTTAACTTTTGCTGTGTTTTTACCCAATGTAACACAGAATATGTCAGTGGGAGATGTTGACAACATTGAACACAAATGACAAAATTTCATTACATGTTTAATGATTAACGCTTCATTTCAGTATAGGCTTAAACTTTTGACCAGCTAGTATTTAGGCTAATTTCATAATGTTCTCATTTTCCCTATTAAATGCTGAAAAAGTTTTTATATTTATTTTCCATTTTTTTGTTTTCATTTTTCAAAGATCTACTCAAATAAGTGGTTGAGTCTAATAATGCAAAATGCATATTTTTCGTTACGTTCATTGGCCTTAAGATTCTGACCAGCAGTGTATATCAGAACATTCCATATGGTTTATAATATTACAATGTTTGTTAAAATTTTTAATACTGATATTTCATTTTCAGTGGCTGATGTATTAAATAACATCCAAAAACATCTACATCATAAACTAAAGAAGTTACCAATTCCTTCTTTTTTTTAATTTAGTATACTAAGCTGCAATAGTGATATGGATCATTTAATAAATTTGTAATTATATTTGTTATCTATAAGCCAACAATGTATGTCCATGATAATGTGGTTGCTGTTGAAAGAACACTTTATAAGTGACATGTATAAGATTATTAAAACTTTTGCTGAAAAGTTGACAATGAATAATCATTAATAACTGTCCACTCTTACAATTAATTTGTAAACTTGACCTAGGAGCAGCTAATTTAATTTACTTGGCCTTAGCAACACTCGTGTATCTACACACTCTTTCACCTTATAATGTCATAGTTTCACAGCTATAAATCATGTCTTTACTTTCAGTGACAAAAATCTAAAAATGGTCCAGTTTTACTTTTAGTTGAATCTGTATTAAAATGCTAGACACATAGATCACAAGACCTCTTGTGTAGGCATGCACAAAAATGTGTCAAATGTGACTGATTTTATTGAATAATTATGCACATGTGGCTTATACTTACATGAAATGTGACTCCTAATTTGTAGGTTGAAAAAAATCTACCAGTGTATCAAATTTAAAAAAAACAAGTTCTATCAATTAAAGTTTCTCTACTTTTGTGAAAGTAGAAAAAAAAAGGGGGGGAAGAAACTCATTCAAAATTGGAGATGTTATGTTTCAGTTATTTCTAAATAGATTACCTTGAAATCTAGTATGTGAAGTAACAGTTTAGTGGCAAAAATCTGCCAAAAATATTTTATAGTTTATATTACCACAGTCTGATATGCAGAAGATGGAAAATCACCAAACTATCATTCCTGTTAATAGCACACAGCGTGTCTTGCAGCAGGTTGTTTCAGCTGCATGACACACAACTGTGTGTCTTGATAATGTCAGTTTAGTGGGAACTTTGGTTATTTTATTAATGCCAGTTAAATGTTAAGTGTGAATTTTTAGTTGTTAGGTTATTTCAATAATGCTAGTAAGTTGTTTTTTTTAGGATTTGAATCTTGAATAGAAGTTTGAGGAAAAGAACTATGCTTGTTTACTTCATGAAAATTTGAAAGTCAGTCCTTTATGTTTGTTATTTCATAACATTTGTTTTAATCTGTAGATCGAGTGCTAAAGTTTTCTTTGTTGGAACGATTGGAAATGTTAGAGACAAGAATGTTATTTCAGCCTCAGGAGACAGTAGTTTATCCAGCTGGAATTTTTATGCAAGTAAGACATACATTATAAAGTAAACTTCATTCACTAAAGTGTACTGATTAAGGAGTTAAAAAATTAGTAGTCTGACAGAACTACTTGTGGTAGTAAATTAATATTAGTATATTACACATAAATCATCTGTTGTACTAAATGAGATGTTCTGAAGACTTGGACTATTATTGTGAATGGTGGGTGTGTTTGGAAACTGTTGAGTGATTTTACTAAACCATTTAAACTTGCATAATTGCCTAATTTCGATTACAGTAACATAAATTGTTAGATATGTAATAATTTATAAAATATTGTTTCATTCCTTTATATTAATTGAGAATCAGGTGTGCAGAGGCTCTTATATAATTTGTATATATTTGCAGAGAGACTTACTGTTTTCTTTTGTTTCTTCTTTCAAACACTTTACAGTTGAGTGCCATTTCTTCATTTTTTAGCAGATCAACTTAAACCTTGTTAGAATTATATGTTGGTCCAACACACCTGGACATCTTTTCCAATTTTTTCTTTTATTTGAACCTTTGTAAAGATTTTATAGGGTGAAAAGTCAAAGAAACCAAAGACTTTATGTACTTTATATTTCTTATTCTTCATCCAGGGGTGCAGTGACAAACAGAGAAGCTTTGAAGATCGCTTAGTTGTTTTATGTCAACGGCTGCTTGCTGGAACATGGACTCTTGGCAATGACACAAGTCCCCTGCAAGTCACTTCTCGCTCTGATCTCACCTTACTTCACTTAGCAGCAGCCCTTGGTTATAGCAAACTGGTGTGTACTTTGCTGCATTGGAGAGCTGAAAACCCATCGTTAATTCTAGAGTCAGAAGTAGATGCTCTGAGTCGAGACAAAAACAAGTGTACGCCACTAGTAAGTATGGATATAAATATTGATCACCAGAGAAATACTAAATAACTTCAACTATTTTATTGAAATATTTTTATTATAATGAAAGGCATTTAATGTGCTTTATGTGCGTATTTAAATCCATATCGTGTATCAAAGCTCAAAAGATGTAAAACTCGACAGCTAAAATTGTAGTCTTCTCAGTAAGCACAACTCGTGAAATCTTATTTCTGTTTATCCATGTCTCTGTATTTCCCACATCTTTATTGTGTATACACTGCAGGATTACTAAAACATATATGAGTATTATATCATTTTGTTTTCCATTGTAAGAACTGGGAGTGTTAATAATTTATTGATCTTAAATGTCTTTCGTTACTCTATCATTTTAAGTTGACAAGGAATAGTTTTAAAAAAAAGCATACTGTAAGCTGCAGATATGCAATTCAGATAGATTTTGTTTCTTAGAATTATATAAAAAAGAATATACATCAAGTGAAAACAGAATAGGTAATCGTGGCCGTTTTTTTTTTTAATTATTATATACTTTGTACACCAGAGGACCTGAAAGTTTCACATTTTTATTTCCTCAGTTGTGGGCTTGTGCCCGTGGGCACAAAGAGGTAGCATTGTTGTTATACCAGTGGAATGGGCCTGCTGTCAAGATCCAGGACAGCATTGGTAATGACCCCCTAACTATTGCTCACCACAAAGGTCATCATGAATTAGCCGAGCAAATTGAACATTTGGAACAAGCTCAACAGTATCAGGAAGGTGTTTCAGGGTAAGAACATGTTTCACATTAACATCCATCTTAATCTGAACATGTTTCACATTAACATCCATTTCAATCTGAACATGTTTTCTAGATCTTGTTGTTGTTGTTTTTTCAAAATAAAGTTTCCTTTAATTGCATTTCTCCTAATGTCCTTAATATTTTTTTTGGATATTCATATGGTACCCTATTTAAAGAGTTATTTACAAATTTTTGTTATAACATTTGCTTTTAATAGGTTCAGCCCTAAGCATTGTAGTGCTTTTGAAAATCATTCCAAGTCTACCATCGATAGGATGTCTTCTATTCCTGACATGTTAAAGTTTTCATCATCAGTGTTACAAGTCCTAAATCCATTATCAAATCTCACATCTTCGAAGAACCCTAATCAAACAGACTCTCATATTCTTTTAACTAAACAGTCTTCTGTGGACAGCAGTCTCTCTCTTCCGAGACTTACCACATCTGTAGAATTGTCTAAACAACACCTTAGCACCAAGAGCTTATGCAAAACTCCATTATTATCTCGTAGTGATCGAAGCCTATCCTTACCCCTGACGGGTTCCACAGTTGTGAAAACTTCCAACATTAGAGAAAAGGAAGTTATACCGTCACCTGGTCTCATGGATACTGGTAATGTAACAGAACCAAGCTAATGCATTGAATAAAAAAAAGATTAAGTTAATGTAATTTTTGAAACAAAAATTGCTTTTTGTCATCTTAAAGTTCTTGAATAAATGCTTTGTACTTTTAAGGTACCAAAACCTTCAATTAACATATTAGATAATCAGTCATCTTTGAACGAATTTCTCATTCAAATTTGTCAGATCCTATGTGCACACAAAAAAAATTAATTTATCAGTGACGAAGAATATTCATTCTCTTCTTCAATTTATTTGTAAAAAGTTTTCCAGTGAACATTTTACTTAGTGTATAAGTAAATATAAGTAAAAAAGAAAGCAATATACACCCTTCAGTTTATAAATAGAATGGTCTGCTTTTTATTTTGAAACTTTGAAGTAACATAATTCTTAAGTCATTTATATTAATTTTAAATGTATTTACTAAATGATGGATAGACAATGTGGATTCCAGGAACTCTGTGTGATTAGTAGTAGCATAAAAAGAACTTTTGTTTCTTTGTAACAGATCGACTAGAGCAGGGGAAATATTCTAACACATCTTTTTTGCAGTGGAAAAGTTCTAGGAGCAGACAGAGAAAAATATTCTATTTTGAGCATAAAACTTTCAGAATCGATGGTGTACTTTCATTACTGTAACCGTTTACAATACGTTGCTGGTAATGTTTAACTTCAGCAACAAATTTAAAAGACTCTCACCAGTTTGTCTTGTTCTCATTTTATTTAGTTCGCATATATTAATTTTGCTATTGCTAAAACTCTTAGATTCACTTTTGTTTTTATTTTATATTATTCCGCTTTGTTAATCTCTCTAGATTTATATCAAATTCTGTTTTGATAATGACTAAGTTTCTATTTTATGGGTAAAACGTTTGTATTGCTGCCTATGGGAAATGTTTGTAGAACTGCCTCTCTACTCATCATGTTAAAGTAGATGAATGTTACTCATGCAGTTCTGTTGTGTTTCAGGTGAGACATTATCCAATAATAAGAGTCCTTACATAGATGTTGTTGGTGTTTCTGATGAAGAACACGACAGCCAGAATGTGGCAGTTGTAACAAAGGGTATGTATCAGTAATCAGTTTTTCTTCACATAAAGTTTTATGCTGATATTGAATATTTGAAATATTTGTCTGTTTGTTAATTAAATTTTATCAAGCAAACATGTTTTTCTTTTTTCTGATGGATTACTGGCTGTTTATGGTCAATAAGTTAATATTCCAGGTTGTAGAGCCACTGAATATGCTCTATTCTATCAGCTGTGAGGGCATTATAACCATGAAAGTCAATTTGCTATTTCAGTTAAAAAATAACAGGGTAAGCAGTGGATGCTGTTGACCAGTTGTTATCCTTCTGATCAACACTTTTGAATTAGGAATGGCTATGTTTTAATTTTAAGGATCTCTGGCCTAGCCATCTAACCCATCTGTTTCATACTCTGCCATTTATATTTAGAATACTAATGCCAGCAGATGGCTTTGTTACTCATGTTAAGCTCCTTCATAGTCTATTAAAATTATTCATTTCTCCAGTGAAGACTCCAGGTTGAAAGAACTAGCTCACCAATGATGATAAAACTCAATGCTGTATTTCAGATGTTTGGAGACCTGTCTTAATTTCATAAAAAAAATCATGATGTATTAGTTTTTACTAAATACAAAATTTTACAGATTTCTAGAAATCATCATGTCTGAAGGACAAGATGCACATGCTTTTTAAACCTAACTACCTTCATAAGTAATCTTGTTCTGTAATGTTTCAGTTATATTCAAGAGTCCGTAGTGGCAAAATGTAATTAAGTCTCACATATTAAGTCTTCACAATATTTGTTAAAACTTGATTGTGAATAAAGATAAGCTAAATGAATAACCTCTACAAATTTAGATGGGCTTCAGACCAGAGAAAATGTTTTTGTTAGAAGGTAATATTTCTTAACATAGGTACGTTTTCCAAAAATATTTAACGATTTTTATTTCCTCTACTTTTAATTTTCAGCTTGGTAGAAGTGTATCTATTATTTATAATCAAAAGTTTAGTCTTTATCAAGCTTAGTGTGTTTGAAGTTAGAACAGTAAAAATACATTTTTTAAAATTAATATTGAAAATATTTTCACTTTTAAAATTTTGTTGCTCACTTGAGGTTTTTTTGTGAATATCAGTTTCATTTGGTTATAAACACTTTTATAATTGTCTAGTCCGTTGTGTTTCATTACAGTTGTCAGCAGCATTTCCAACCTCCCACAAACCTACACTAGTTGTGATCTGAACATGGGCGATGCAGACAATCAAGTTTTAAGTCTGGCAGAGAAAATCATTGCTGCTATGCCTGACCGTATTAAGGCTTCTTCAAATACTGGTGTGCTTGCAGACTTTATGGAGATGGAAAGTGAAGGAAGTTTAACACAGGAAGACAGTGGAATCTCTGAAAACCACTGTAATCAAGATAAGTCCTCAGTGGAACTGTGCCCTGTGGATGAACCTCCTCCTCCCCTGTTGAGTGAAGAGTTTAATTTTGAGTTCAGTGACCACCAGTACAGGTAAGGGAAGTAGATAAAGATGTGTTTTAGCAGTCTGTTCGTTTAACTAGAATAATTATTTGGGCAGTTTTTTTTTACTTGCTGTCTAAGTGTTTATGAGATTAACAGTTGTATTCCTGAAACCATAGTTAAAATTGGAGACAATTTTTTTACTGTACATTTTGTATTGTTATTAAAAGTTTTTTTAACGATAAAAAAATAAATAAAAGACACTTTTTTTGGTCAACTTCCTATTCTATTTCAAGAAAATGTCATTATTGTAAATTACTAGGACCCATGGCAACTAATTGGACTGTTTTATAATTAAAAAGTAATAACATAGAAAATTAAATATGGTGCATTTGTAAAGCCGTCAGTGCATCTGGTGACTTAGGTTTCCAAAAGATACTTGTATAGGACTTGACTGTTTAACGTTTTTCCATCTTACAGATACTGTGAGGCTGGTACCCCAAACTCTTCCTTAAGTCCCACTTCTTCATCTCTTCAAAGTCCAGCAAGCTTCACTTTGGAGTCCTGCTCACCACCACCCACCACTGCAGACTTTTGTGAATTTTTCCAAGCCTCTGGTAAAATTATGGAGAGAGATTTTTCTAACCTAACACTTTCAGGTAAGTGGAATTTGTTGCTCCAGTTTCATTTCATATTTGGTACTTTAAATTTAACAGTTTATTAATTTTATTTATTTCACTTGCTTTGTTTATCTTTCACTTCTTGAAATTTGGTGATGGTGTTTTTTCTGTAAAGTTCATTTTCTCTCCACATGTTGCTCTCTTTCTTTTTCCTTGCTTTTTAAACACCCCCAGTGGCTGTAAATTGTACTGTTTTTTTTTAACCTGTGAATAATTTCAATTTTCTCCATAGACCATGAGCAAAGAGAACTTTATGAAGCAGCCAAGATTATACAGAAAGCTTATCGCTCCTACAAAGGTCGCAAACGTCAGGAAGAGCAGGAAAAAGAAAGAGCTGCAGCAATTCTAATTCAGAGTTACTATCGAAGGTACAAACAGGTAAGATAGTGAGAAGTTTCTTGTGTGCAGTGAAAGGAATGAATCTACGTACATCGCAAACTGGAACAGTTACTAACCAGGAATGACCCGACTGCTACCTGAACAGAGGACCAATGTTTTAACAGAAAGGATAAAATTTTTGCTTTTCATATAACAGAACATGTCAGATGGTCATAGTTTTCTTAGATAAAAGGCTTAAGATCATAAATACTGAAGAAAATAAATGACCCCAAAACATTGCAGTGCTTCTGGATAAATGAAATTTTTGGTTTCATTGTCACTTTGTTTGCTTCTGTTTTCTTGCTCATGAATGATAATCAGAATTGTTTTTCTTTTTATTGATATTTTATATTGAAGTGTATGATGGACACAACAGTATTTGATGGACTTTTATTCTGATACCAGAGTAGTAGCACACATTTCTATGCCCCCCAATGGCTCAGCAGTATATCAGGGGACTTACAATGCTGAAATCCAGGTTTTCTTACCCGTGGTGGGCAGAGCACAAATAGCCCATTGTGTAGCTTTGTGCTCAATTCAAAACAACACATTTCTGTAAGAGACACAATTTTTTCTTACATTATTTCCACTTAAATCATACCAAAAATCTGGTCCGTTTTTTTTTTTGTGAGAAAAAAAACACATTTCAGATTTTTCATTGACACTAAAATTTGACATCGTGGACATTAAACATGAGCATGGTTATTCCATATTTTTATAGACTACTACTAAAGTGAGTGAAAGATGCAAACAAAAAGACTTAAACTTGGCTTGAATATTGTTTTGAAATAAGGTCATGTTTGTTTTTTCATTGCACAGATAACAATGGCATTTATCACAATAAATATTTCATCAGTTTGAAAATCATCTTGCTATCCTGTGCTTTTATACACACACTTCTGCACAAAATGGTAGAACTAATCATTTACCTTTGTATATTAGTTCTGAGAGAAATGAAATTCTCTTTCAATTGTCTGAAGTCAGTGTAAAGAGAAACTATTAATTATCACTGGCTGTTAATCGCCATATTTAAATATTTAATAAACCTGATTCAAATCTGAACAATGAATTTCTACCAAAACTGACAATGAAGAAACTTAAGTGTTAGCCATGAATCACTTAATTGAATATGTGATAAACATGCAACTGTGTGAATTACTTTTACCATAATGGTAGTTAAAGAAACTGTGGATGTATTCTGTACCTCCAAAGAAACAAATAGTATCAAAATGAAGTAAAATGGTAAAAGACTTATTTATTATTTTATATACATGCAGTATTTTTCGTCTTAGCTTATTGCCAGTCTATAGATGAGGTGTTTGAAGACTGAGAACATGAACGATGTTGATATTTTTGTTGTTTTCACTGCAAGTTAAACAAATTACAATGCTTGTCAAACTGACATATATGCTTTGATACTGTTGTCTCAATTGACAGTTAATGGAAAAGGTGGTCCTTTCTTTTATAACATATTTTATTTTGTGTTTGAACAAAGACCCTAACCCAATTCTTCCAGTACATTGTTTGGCAGCTAATTGAAGAGATAGGGTACCGATGGTATTCCAAGCAACGTATATGTACTGCTTCCACTTACAGAATTATTCATAATTTTTGTTTGTTTGTAGTACCTTTATTACAAAGAGATGACTAGAGCAGCTCAGGTGATACAGAACCAGTACCGTAGCTACTGCGAACACAAGAGATTCAAAAAGAGTCAAGAAGGAGGACTCTTAGCAGGTTCTAATGCCAGCTCCAGTGGTCTTCAGGGGACTTCTAGTCCCAGTCTTCAGTCTTTCTATAGAACAATAGGAGATGGAGAGAGTAGAAGGCCTAGTTGCAGCCGAGAAGGAACTCCAACATCAGTCTTTAAGTATGTTTTTAATTGTATGTAACACGAGAAGATTAATTACATTCTGCACCACAGAATTAACTGTATGTGATAATCGACTAGCACATTTTGATGTATATAATATTATTATAACACACATTAACTTATCCTATAAGGGTTTTTATAATCAGGCATCATAATTTCAGGTTTTTGTAGATCGTCTTTTGTTGGTAACTTTGTCAATCTTGAGCTTCATCTGAAAGAAAAGAGGTTTTATCAGTTGGGGAGTACAGTACAAACTTGATGAGGTTATAAAACGTAGGTTACTGCTTCCTACCATTATTAGGCCTAAATATATGCGTATATGAAATAGCATACATTAGTAATCTCAATGTGCACAAGCAGTATAGTGTATAGATCACTTTGTTTGCAAAAATACAGAAAAACAAAACATTTTGAATGTCTGTAAATAAAATGTTTGAGAATCAGTGGAATATATGACATGAAATTTATGCAATTTTCTCCACAGTTTCATTATTTTTAACTTCAGTTTATTTTCTTGTACCTGTAATTATGAACTGTGTTAAATCATAGTCCGAATTATCAGCAAGGTATAATGAATGACATAAAGTTAATATTTTTCTGTTTTTAATTATTTTTATGGTTTAAAAAAATTATTCTTTTCAATGTATGAAGACGCACCTACTCCCAGAGAAGACAGCACCAGGCTGCAAGGAAAATTCAGCAGTTCATGAGACAATCCAAAAATAAGTGAGTTATATTAATGCATCCATAAGAATTTGATGCTGGTTTTAATGGTACTAATGTTTGTTAAACTATCCATAAGAATTTGATGCTGGTTTTAATGGTATTAATGTTTGTTAAACTATCCATAAGAATTTGATGCTGGTTTTAATGATACTAATGTTTGTTAAACTATCCATAAGAATTTGATGCTGGTTTTAATGGTACTAATGTTTGTTAAACTATCCATAAGAATTTGATGCTGGTTTTAATGGTACTAATGTTTGTTAAACTATCCATAAGAATTTGATGCTGGTTTTAATGGTTCTAATGTTTGTTAAACTATCCATAAGAATTTGATGCTGGTTTTAATGGTATTAATGTTTGTTAAACTATCCATAAGAATTTGATGCTGGTTTTAATGATACTAATGTTTGTTAAACTATCCATAAGAATTTGATGCTGGTTTTAATGGTACTAATGTTTGTTAAACTATCCATAAGAATTTGATGCTGGTTTTAATGGTATTAATGTTTGTTAAACTATCCATAA
Source organism: Carcinoscorpius rotundicauda (assembly GCA_011833715.1). Taxonomy (NCBI): domain Eukaryota; kingdom Metazoa; phylum Arthropoda; class Merostomata; order Xiphosura; family Limulidae; genus Carcinoscorpius; species Carcinoscorpius rotundicauda. The sequence continues at coordinate 87,335,351 of CM022398.1, forward strand.
GAATTTGATGCTGGTTTTAATGGTACTAATGTTTTTTATTAAACTATCCATAAGAATTTGATGCTGGTTTTAATGATACTAATGTTTGTTAAACTATCCATAAGAATTTAATGCTGGTTTTAATGATACTAATGTTTGTTAAACTATCCATGAGAATTTGATGCTGGTTTTAATGGTACTAATGTTTGTTAAACTATCCATAAGAATTTGATGCTGGTTTTAATGGTACTAATGTTTGTTAAACTATCCATAAGAATTAGATGCTGGTTTTAATGATACTAATGTTTGTTAAACTATCCATGAGAATTTGATGCTGGTTTTAATAGTACTAATGTTTGTTAAACTATCCATAAGAATTTAATGCTGGTTTTAATGATACTAATGTTTGTTAAACTATCCATAAGAATTAGATGCTGGTTTTAATGATAGTAATGTTTGTTAAACTATCCATGAGAATTTGATGCTGGTTTTAATAGTACTAATGTTTGTTAAACTATCCATAAGAATTTAATGCTGGTTTTAATGATACTAATGTTTGTTAAACTATCCATAAGAATTTAATGCTGGTTTTAATGATACTAATGTTTGTTAAACTATCCATGAGAATTTGATGCTGGTTTTAATGGTACTAATGTTTGTTAAACTATCCATAAGAATTTAATGCTGGTTTTAATGATACTAATGTTTGTTAAACTATCCATGAGAATTTGATGCTGGTTTTAATGGTACTAATGTTTGTTAAACTATCCATAAGAATTTAATGCTGGTTTTAATGATACTAATGTTTGTTAAACTATTCATGTCATGAAACAAACCTTAAACTTCACTGAATGGTTTGGTTCAGCATCTCATTTATGTGTTGTATCACGTGCAGAGTTTTTACTTCATAACAAGAAACTTTTAGAACTTACAGAACACTGTACAATTTGGTTTACTAAGTGAAAAACCATTTTTTAACAACAAATTTTGCATTGGATTAGTATTTGTCATTGTACTGTTTTTCCTTTCCCTTTATCTTACATTTTCTGAAGGTCTTTTGGGTCATTCCATGTCAAATCATCCAGATTTTAGAAAAGGTGACCCCTTCAGATGAAAAAAATCACATATACTCATCTACCCAGATAATGGCAAATTGCCAAAGATTAGATCAATTTCTCTAATAATTTCTGATTTACAGCCCTGTAAAATGTAGTTAATTTTGTTTTAAATTTGGCAAATTCATTTTCGGGCAACTTTGGCTGCTTAAAGCTGCAAGAATAATGGTAGTAGAAGGCTGAAATATTGCTACACTGACTGATTTAATCCCACAGAATTCAAAAATTGTCTCAAACGAAGTTTATCTCTCTTACGATTTTCATAGTGAGGCTGTAAAATCACCTGAAAACCCAAAATTGTAAAAAATATTGGTTTGTGTAATAAGCCATAGCTCTAAGACTTAATGTGATATAAAGCTGAATTTTGTTTCCTAATTTCTTATAACATATCAGTTGATAAATCAGCAATTGTTGTAATTAAAAGTCTGTTAGATCTCCTGTAAAAAAAATGTAGTTGCATGCAACTTTTTATGATTTAGCTAAAAATAGCCCTACTTCAGGCTACATTTTGACCATGTCACCAGTTATTCAGCCTTTTCAGATTTCTACCATATATTCTTACATCTCTGAATATGATCTATTAAAAAATCAGGATGGTGTTCAACCCACTATTTTGGTTATAATTTTTTCCTCTGACCATACATTGTTTACTTGACAAAAACCTTCAATTCAGGTGTGTTACTGTGTGCAAATATATCCATACAATTTTGAGATAATTTATCAATCCCATTGAAATATTCTAATCCGCCTTTTCCACGTATTCTTACATCTCTGAACATAATCTTCAAAAAAATCAAGGCTGTGAAAAATAATAAATTATCAAATTTTAGGTGTCTCTGATATGTACCATTGGGCAAAGGACCACATTCAGGGCATTCAGGTCTTTCTTGTCAATCAGGAATCAGTCCTTCAGAACTGTGTAAAGTTTGATCTACTTGAGTGTTATGAAAAATGCAAAACTGTGGCAGGTATCAGGTCACATCACAGCTTTATTCCTCACTCTACCAACAAACTGTATATGAGAAGGCTATCAGATGATGATGTGTACACAGTTGTAACTGTTGGTAGTAGCAGTGAAAGTGATGCTGTAGCAGCTCAAATAGGGTCTAATGATAACAATGACAATTATCAGCCAGGGAAATATGTGGTGTGTATATACAATCATGAATGTTATGTGGGAAACATAACAGATAGATCAGATGAACATTCTGATGTGTTGGTGTCATTTATGAAGAAATCGAGAAACAAACTGTTCTCATGGCCTGTAAGGTCACGTAAAGATGAAAGCTGGATTCCTTTCCAACATATTCTTTATCTGATAAGTGCACCTACCATGCAAGGCAGTAGTGCTTGCCACTATGTTCTAAGTCAAAGTGATCTCAACATAATCAAACTCGAATTTCAGACATTTATTCAAGCTGTCTGAACAACGCAATGTTTATTTGTTGTTAAGGCTAATTTATCGTCAAAGCAGTTTTTGAAACATTTCAGTTTGGTGTGACTACAGTCTTTCTCAGTTATCCCATGTTGTAGCACTACTTTGTGTGTCTGATTTACCTTTGTATTTACTATATTATGAATCTTAAACTCAGCCATATCTGCATGACTGTAATGCATACGCTATATGTTTGCATTGCCATGTGATCTAACTAGTTATACTAATAAACTTGTTCAGAAATGAATTATTTTTTTCTTGTTTCTTACAACTTCATTATTTAACATTGTGAAAGGCTGGTTAGAATATTTCAGTGGTATTCATAAAATTCTAACAGGTATTTTTCAAAATTGTATGGATATATTTGCACACAGTAACGCACTTAAACTGTATTTTTTAAAAATAAAAAACTTATGGTCAGAGGATACTTTAAAAAATTATAACTAAAAAAGTGGGTTGAACACCATCCTGATTTTTTAATAGATCATATTCAGGGATGTAAGAACATATGGTAGAAATCTGAAAAGGCTGAATAACTGGTGACATGGTCAAACTGTAGCCTGAAGTAGGGCTATTTTTAGCTAAATCGTAAAAAGTTGCATGCAGCTACATTTTCTTACAGACGATCTAACAGACTTTTAATTACAACAGTTGCTGATTTATCAACTGATATGTTATAAGAAATTAGAAAACAAAATTCAGCTTTATATCATATTAAGTCTTAGAGCTATGGCTTATTACACAAACCAATGTTTATAACAATTTTGGGTTTTCAGGTGATTTTACTGTCTCACTATGCAAATCTTGAGAGAGATAAACTTGGTTTGAGACAATTTTTGAATTCTGTGGGATTAAATCAGTCAGTGTAACAAATTTCAGCACCATTACTCTTGCAGCTTTGAGCAGCCAAAGTTGCCCACAAATAAAAAACATTAAATATTACAGGGCTGTAAATCAGAAACTATTAGAAATATTGATCTAATTTTTGGCAATTTTTCATTATATGGGTAGATGAGCACACGTAAGTTTTTTTAAGGCATTCTGTGGAGGTCACCTGCACCCCACTGGATGATTTGACATGGAATGACCCTTTTATTTTTTGGTGGTTAGATTTTGACAATCCATCCATTATTGAGATTCGAGTTTTACTGTGTAGAAAGGACGTCTTTTTTATAGAATGCAGAAATGATTCAATAAAAGCGAACTTTGGTCTTTTTTTCTATATATTGTAAATTGTTTGTTAATTTGATAATTATATCAAATGGGTTTTCAGTACTATTTCATCAATAATCAAGAAACAAGTTTTAAATCTCACCTAATTATGTGATTTTTGGTGTATTGAATCAGTTGTAAAACCACTTAACAAACAAAACTTTGCTGTAATTTTTTGTATTGCAGTCTATGTTTTTCAGACTTTTTCAACCTATGTATTTATTTATCAAAAAGACTTAAATGAATTAACATACAGGCTTCTTATATTTCATGAATTTGTCAGTTGCTTCAGGTTAAAGTGAATAAAACCACCAATAAGGTGAAACAGTTAAAACGGATTTTGGTGAACTATGATGGACAACGGATGGGATGACTTGTTAATAGGACACTGCTGTAATTATTGGCTCATGTGACACTGTAAACAGATGGGTGCCAGTTAAGAAGTGACTGTCTAGTACATCTAAATAACTATGTATACTCGGTTTTAAAATTGATGTTAGTGTCTTAACGACATAAAGTAAATCCTTAAAAGAAAAACAAAAAATACAGACATAATTCAGCATAGATGTAGGATTGTGGAAAGTGGTTATCGGTTCTGGTACGTTTGCATCTCAATTTCTGGATATAAAAGTTTGTGATTACTGTTTTCAGATTTACGCAATGCCTGCTACAGTCGATTTTTTAAAATAAAAGTCTGTGATTTGTGACTGAACATTTTGAACCATTTTTAAATTGTCTTTCATTTGGTAAAATTTGTACTTCCATTTTTTAAGTTCTGAAGTTTGCATCCCACAGTCATAAAGTGTTTACAACACTGTTGACTTGGATTTTTCAGTTTTGTTATTCAGGTTGTTAGATGTGTAGTCATATCAGTAATAATTCTGTATATCAGCCTTAAAATATATTATATGTTTTTAATGCATACACAAATTCTTTGTCGTTTTTTTCTTTACTCTCTTTTTTTAGGTTTGGTTTTAATCCACATTTAATCTGAATCCAAAATTGGATGTTATACTGAGCTAATGCACTGATCTGTGGGTGTTTGTCTTATGGTGACTAGTGAACATTGACTATTGAAGAACAAAATTAGATTTAAACTGTTTAAAATGGAACGACAATTTGAAAAGTATACTTAAAATTAATTCTGGGTAACCAGTGATCCTCTGAATAGAGTGCTTAGTTCTTGATGACAAGAAACCCATTTGAACTAAAACTGTATCTCAGAATGCTTGGTATGGGTATTAACACTTTTAATGATAAGGATAGAACAACGTTTTGGCCCTCTATTTGTTAGCCCCTCTATTGACAAGTACAAAACATTGCAGTTTGGATGTTTTGATGAGATAATGGCAGGTAGAATTTGAGTTAACGATATATTTTTGTTACATTATGAGTGATAATTACTGAAGCTACAATATGAACTTCCAGTATACAACCTGAAAATGACCTAGGAGGGTCAAAATGTTGTTCTATCCTCATCAATAAAAGTATTAATACCCATACCAACCATTCTGAGATACATTTTTATTTCAAGTGGGTTTCTCATCATCAAGAATTTGACAACAAGCCCTAGTTTGTAGGCCTGGCATGGCCAGGTGGTTAAGGCACTTGACTCATAATTTGAGGGTCAAAGGTTCATACCATCACACCAAACATGCAAGCCCTTTCAGCTGTGGGAGTGTTATAATGTGATTATCGATCTCACTTAGATACATTTTTGAGTTCTCAGTTCTTTAGATTTTCCATCCATTTTTGAAAAAAAGAGTCAATCACCTGAAATTACTTTGATTATTAATTAGTTAACTTTAGGTTATATAGTATGTTTAACATACATTAAGATGTAATGATTATATGTCCAATATGGAAAAATATTGACTGTAAAAATAGTTTAGAACACCTGACATAGTTTGATGTCTTATCATAACTTGTACTTTTATGTATATGTTAACCCTTACCTCACAGTTTTGTATACCTTCAAAAAGGTATTTTAATTGATAAAAGTTAAGGAAGATTTATGTAATTTTTTTCCTGTAATTCATTTTCTATATCACTTCTGAAACAGCACAGTAATATTTACATGATCTTTTATTATGGTCTCGAATCAATGAAAAAGGTTTATTTTAGCTTCATTCTCCACTAACTAGTCACCATCTCTCTTATTTCATTGCTAACCTTGTATAGTGTGTGGGACTTGTGGCACGGGAGAGCGGTGAGTTTTACACAGCAGCTACTATGTCTGTCTGTTTGTCTGTGTTTATTTGTTCAGAGTGTGGTTTTACTTGAGACTTGTTAAGAGCAATAAAGCTCTAGAATTTATTATGACTACACTTACAGATTGAATAATTTTGTTGCCATTAATTTGTAACTTCAAGTATTTTGTTTATGTTGTATACCTGTTTGTTTCCCTTTATCAAATGTATTAAAAACCATACACACACATGTATATGGTCTAATTTTTCAAACTTAAGCCTTGATTCATCCTTCTCTTTTATTTCTATTTATAGTTTCTTCAAAACAACATGCTTTTGTTACTGATAGAGTTATTTACATAAATAGTGAGTTATTTCAGTTAATATTCACAATAAAAAAATATAATATTTTATACACTTAATAATTGGCACATATTTAGAGCTTTCCTTTAGGCCTAAAGTATTTCTTAATATCAACAATGGTGTTCTTTATTTTGATGGTTTTTGAAGTAACTTTTACAATCCAGATTCAACTCCACATGCAATATAAACACTACTGTAAAATGTCTATTTAATTTTTTTTCTGGTCTATTGCATTAAAACTGTTAATGAGAAGTTTGTTGTTGTTTTTTATTTATGAATAACAAAGTTTCCATACTCAAATAGATGAATTTTTTTTTAATTTAAAATTCTTGAAATAAACTGTGCTTGAACTCGATTTGATAAAAGATGAAAAGTATGTGTGTTACTTCTACAGCTATTAGATATTTTACTAATCTAATTATGAATATAAAAGTAGCCAATAGACCTTAAGTCTTAAAATTTTCAACATTGTATTGTGATCTGTAGTAAGGTGTATTTTATTAACAAACTAAAAGTGTTTTTCAGGTATTTACTGATACAGTTAGAGATTTTAAATAAGTCACAAGTTTAAGGTCATTGAGATACCTTCAACATTTTATCTGGAAAGGAATTTTTGTGCAGTATTATTTTATATCAAGTCAACTGTTCCAGTTAAATATATTTATTCATGAAAACATTGTATAGGTTTACCAGAGAAATTTCTTTTTACTGCATAAGTTTGTATTATAAGAGTCTTCATCTCTTTCATGTAAAGTATTTAGCAAAAAATATTTGTTATGCAGAGTTGTATGTGTATATATATGTATAACCATATACCAGATGTCATTCACATGAAATAAAATATGCTTCATATTTATAAAAAATGATCACAGGGTACAAGCTACAATGTGTGGATTATATAATGTCTTTTAGGTTTTGGAGGTGACTAAAGATATGGGACCCACATTACTGTGGAGATACACTGCCTATCAGTCTTAACCTCTGTTTTGCCAGTCTAACATATGAAAATTAGGAGTTAGGAGAGCGAGGTGTGGGTGCTCAAGCCTACAATGTCCCACACCTATATTTTAGTTAAAATAAGAAACTTAGGAGAGCAGTCATCTTACCATAACTGTGCAGGCAGTGAAGGGTGATATAAATGTAGGACATTGTTAGCTTGAGCACACACATCTCCCTCTCCTAATTTCTAATTTTCTTATGTGAGACTAGCAAATTGGAGAATAAGACTGACAGATGGTGTATCCCCACTGTAATGTGGGTCCTACTTCTTCAGTCACCTCCAAAAGTTAGGATCCTTTTTTAAAAATATGTTACATATTTCGTTTCATGTTAATGTGTGTTGATTTATGGTTTTAAACAAATTTTATATTTATAATATAATTAATCAGAGGTTGTGATTTGCTGTTTTTAATGCAGTCTTTCCTCATGATTTAGTTTATGTAACTTCATTTAGATATAATTATTTAATTTCACTATACACACACACATGTATGTATACTTAAACAACATTAATGTTGATTTATTTTGTCTCTTTTATATTATGTTGCTTGAAGTGCACAAATCAATTAAGTTTTGTAAGCATCTGAAATTAAACATTTCAAATATACTGAAGACTTTTCCTGTATGAATCTACCACACTTTCTTCCTCTTAAACATGTCAGCAGTATACACTTCACTTACTCATCCAAAGGATCCCAGCTCCCGAAGACATGAAGAGCTTTAAGGCTATGACTTTATGTGACTAGTGATGTCATAATTTGTTAGTTATACAAATTACTGCCAGAAGCAATAATATCATGAAGTATTTTAGGAAACCCTTCCTGTGGGTGGACAGTTCTATAAAGTACCACCAGGATGGGACTGATATTCATATTAAACTTTGACCTTAAGTGCAAAAATTCCTGATACACTATTAGTTATGCATTATTTACAGACAAAATTGTTTGTTTAAAATTTAACTTCAATACCCAGATATTCAATAATAAACTTAAGATTTTGGATATGTAAAATTATTGTTTTATTAGGCATCCAAATTCTACATATGTATGGTGTGCATCAAACTAACCAATGGTGAAACCGTATAGTTTGACTTTGCAATTTACATTTATAACTATTCTGTTTTATAATTTCATTATTCATTTATTATCCCCGGGTGGGCCAGCAGTAAGTTTTCAAAAGTATAATGCAAAACGTTGGGGTTGATTCCCTATGATGAGAAGAACACAAATAGCAATGTGGCTTTATAATAAAACAAAGATTTTGTTTGGCTCCATGATTGCTCGGCAATAAGTTGCTAACCTGGAGGACTTGTAAAAAAATTGGGTTTCGACATCCACAGTGGTCAAAGTACAGAACCCATTCTGTCAGTCTACATATAACAAACAAACAAAAACCATTTATTCAATAATAGAGCATTTGAATACCTGAAATAAATATGTGCCACAGTTTGATTGTAAATACATAATTCATGTTTTCCACTTATAATTATCCATACATTGATTTAACATACCAACTGCAAAGGTTGCTTTTTATACTAACATAAATGATTTAAACTGTGTATATTTTGTATGCATTGTACTAACTAATGGTAATAAAATGGTTAGTTTATATACGCATGCATACATACATTTGTACACTTGCTTATCTTACAGATATGTAGTCCTGAAAATGACTTTTTATATTAACCTTAAGCATTCAAAACCCTAGATACTTAAACCATAACAAACTTTAATTAAAGACGGTAGAATGTTAAAAAAATGTCTATATATGTATATATAGGCAATCAAATTGTTTAAACTTACGTTTATCAAATGGTAATTACCAATATACCCTGGCTTTCATTAATGGTATAACATTTTTATTTTACTCTCTAGTTATTAACATTATAATTACTTATTACAGCTAAAGACTGCCAAAATGTAGTGTTTTTCTTGACATCATAAGTTATGGAGTACTTATTATTTTATGGATGACAATATTATATGTATATCTTTCCATAGAACAATCCTGAATTCAAATATAATTCTTTTTGTAAAACAGTTTTCCCTGATAGATGAAACATAATCCCTGTAAAACATGTGCATTACATGTTACTTTCAGCTATGAAAAGAATCAGTTTGTATGCTGCTTTTAAAAATAGCTTACAAGTAGAAGTAGATACAATAGTTAGGAATTTATGAAAAATCACCTAAACTAATACTATTAACAAATACGGCCACTTTTAATTATGATTTATTTTATGGGGAGTAACATACTTTAAATGCTAGATATATTCCTAACATTTACTACATGAATCTCTGACCAGAAGTCGAGCTGCAATTTTAGGCAACATTCTGGCAATTGTTAATTAGAATAAACAAGCTTTTATAGAGGTGAAACTAAAAAGGTTATAATCACTTAAGAAGGAAAACAGTGACATACAGATAATTATGGATTGAAAAATCCAAGTTCAAAGACTCATGGTGTTTATAAAAAAAATATGTGTTTGAAAATATTGTATTTAATTAGTACAATTCATGGTATAAGTATCTAGAATTTTGAATTCTTTAGATGAATATAAAAAAATCTCTTTTCAGGACTGTGTAACTTGAAAATTAATGTATGAATAATTTGTATGTGAAACATGAAATCAAACTGTTTTGTATTAACTTTAATTAATGTAATCCACATGGTGTATATTCAAAATTTAAATAATTGCTAACATGTAAAACAGTCCTTTTCAAGAATACATAGCTTGAAAGTTAAACTAGTACAAAGATAACACTATGTAACATAAAATTTGTTTCTGGATAGTATGTGTTATTTCTTAATTGCTTATGTTGTAAAAGTACACAGAATGACCATTATTCCCTTCAAACTTTGCTTTTGTGACCTGGATAATGAAATTTAGAAATTAACCTATTTTCTATGTAAGAACGGGCAGATTTGTACATTTTCATGTGCATAAGGTCTGAATAAAACAACATATGAATCAAGATTCACATGTATTTATACTAAAGTTATACAAAAATGTTTAGAAGTGAATATTTTTTCAAGATTTGCAATTGTAATCTAAATCACTTTCATGTATCATCCCCCAAATATAGTCTCCCATCATTTTTTGGTATACACTCCCATGTCACAAAAGCAAAGTTTGAAGAGAAAAATAGGTCTTTTCTATTTACTTTAGGCATAAGCAATTAGGAAATAACACTTTCTACCCAGGAACACGAAAAAGTAAAAATAACTGGTATCACTGTGTACAACTATTGTCGCACAGTTCAACTTGCTCCTGGTAGTAATTTGTATAAGTTTCACAGTCCACATCTACTCGGAGTGTACCCCCCACTGGACAGCAACCTTTAATCTCCTCTACCTTGTTACTCCCTCAGGTACCCGCCATCCTCTTGATGTAAAAGTACGACTTACACTTCTCCTATTGCAGCTACCTTACTCTTTTTGTATTGAATGTTATAACTTGTTTATTTTGTTTGAAATAGTTTTTAATTTAACAACTTACACTAGAAACTAAAAAATACTATAAATACACACTGCAAATAAAAATTGTTTTGTATGTTTCACAGAATGTTATTTTGCTGTGTAGACGAAGTTCTCTGAACATAAGTAACCATTTTTTAATAAAATATTTTCTATGTATTACAATTTAATCCATAATAAAAAATATCAATCCTCAGTTTGTTTTGCTTTTGAAATTTAGGTTGCAGAGAGAACGTGCATTAGCTGCAGAAAAAGAGAGGCTACGGGGGGAAGCAGTGGGCCAGCAGCTACAGCTCCCAAGATCTCGGGAGCAGCCTTCTAACATTAGCAGAAAAGAGAAAAAAAAGTGAGTTGAACAACTCTCATAGTCATGTATTAATAAATTATTTACAAATCCAGTAATTAATTATCAGAATGTGTGGAATTAATAGCCTTTTTACCCAAAAAATGGTGAATCCAAAAGTAGATATTGAATAGCTTTATCACTTAGTAAGTAATGAGTTGAAAATGATAAATTAGTAGTTTTTAATGTATCTAAAAGTAAATTATGAATATCCACACTGGATAAGAAATGAGTCAAAACCTCTGACATACTTAGTAATTTATTTAGACTATCACCACATTATTTTAGTAAGTAATCCCACCAGCTGTGGGTGATGGATACCAACACACACACACACACATGCATAATTAATTATCTTCATAACAAGGTAACTGTGACCACTGTACTGTCAGATACTTACTGTATGGGCACTGTAAGGATTTGGGTACTTTTATCATATGATGTGGGAGCTTATGGTAATTGCAAGACGTATGACAAGTGTGCCATTAGAGATAATGAACTCTGTAAATGTTGTGTAGACTCTGATAACACGATGTAACATAAATTTTGTTTCTGGATAGTATGTGTTATTTCTTGATTGCTTATGTTGTAAAAGTACAGAAAATGGCCATTATTCCCTTCAAACTTTGTTTTCGTGACTTGGATAATGAAATTTAGAAATTAACCTATTTTCCGTGTAAAAATGGGCAAATTTGCACATTTTCATTTACATAAGGTCTGAATAAAACAACATATGAATCAAGATTTACATGTATTTATAATAAAGTTATACAAAAATGAACAAACATATTAAGAAGTGAGTAGTTTTTCGAGATTTGCTACTGTAATGTAAATCACTTTCACGTATCAGTCCACAAATATAGTCTCCCATTGTGTTTTCCTTATACGCTCCCAAGTCACAAAAGCAAAGTTTGAAGAGAAAAATAGGTCTTTACCATTTACTTTAGGCATAAGCAATTAGTAAATAACACTTTCTGCCCAGGAACATCTAAATCTACTGAAAGAAAAAAAAGTACTCATAGCCTAAAACTAGGCATTTGCTTTAATGAAAGAAAAACACCTTTTTTCAGAGAGAACCATCATGAATGTTCCACGTAAAGCAGAGCAAGAAGGCAGTTCAGTGTGTCAAGATCTAACTGCACTGTTCAACATGTAGTAATTACTGCCTGAAGATGGCCAACCCTAAACATAAGACGTCTATTAAAGAATACATGATAGGGAGCTTATCTCCATCTAGATGGATAATTTCTATTTTTAAGATTAAGGGTTAAAAGTACAGTACGTTTCCTCTATTTGCTCACCTTTCTTCATCCTTCTTCTCTTTGTCCTAATCTCACAAACCAACATCATCATGTTACTAATGGTTATAGAGTAGGATTGGCTTGTTTGTTCTTAAGCCTTTGGCAACAAACTTGTGTTGTTCTTGAACTGTAACTGTACTGCTTAAAAGTGAGAGAAGATCATTGTGTGTCTTGTTCTTCCTCTCCGATTAATATCTCCTTATTCTGAAGTTTCATATTTATTTGAGAGTATATGGGCGAGTGGTATTTAGATCACTGTCATCTGATATGTTTATATATATATATATATATATATGTTTCTTCAGATATCTTTTATAATTTTGTTTATATTTTATCATGTTTGAAAAACCTTGCTTGCTTATACAGAACTAAGTTTCTTTAACTTATGTAGTTACCATAATCATGGTTATTGTTCCCTTTATCTAATCAAACATTTCTGAAACAAGCAATAGTTTTGTTCAGAATTTTAGTAAACATTTTAGTAAATGTTCCATTAGCTCTAACAAAAAGATGCTTTGTATGGGAGAGAAGTCAGAAACTTGAGTGCCAAGCTAGTGTTTTCTTGTACGTTTTACTGTAAAACGTTTTGTTAAATATGTTAGCTAAATGTATCTGATACATTTTGGAGTTTTTTTCATACATGTATATTGTGCACTTTATATTTTTGCACTAATCTCATTTGAGTGTCTTAATATGAAATTACTTACACTTAGCTACTCACATTTGTTGTTTTATATTCATTTTCCTATAAGTCAAACAATTTGAAAATGTTTTGACACTAATAGCCTTTTTCTTTTTTGTATCTTTATTACCTAACAAAAAAATCAAACTTATTACATCTCTAAGACTATAAAAGTTACTTTATAAGGAACAGTGTTGGTAGAAACTCGTTAAATCTTAAGTAGCTTCTTTGATTTTTTTTTGGACTTGTGAATTTGTGAAGTTTACAAAGGTCAAATATGAAGTAAAGAACAAACAAAGTTCCAAATGCTAGCTTTGTTACTTATCACAGTGATTCTTGAATTGTTATGCCTTCAAGAGGAAGAGAAAGGAGACATTTTAAATAACATTTCCCTATAAATTACTAGTCTTTTCTGATTTTAGGATTGCAAATTAGCAGGCCATTAGTGTCCCAGTTAACTATTTAAGCTCCTAGTACTTTACTTGTCTGTATATGTCTAAACAAAACCCTTATCCAATGCACTATAATCATTGCTATAAGATTAATGGGGAGTTGGTAACGTACATGTATTTGCTGGAGATGGTCCATGTGATTTATGGGAGCTAATACTTCTTAGAACAATAGATAATTTTCGTATACCCAAGTCACAAGAAACAGTTGCTTATAACGTTCTCCAGTAACTTTTAATTCGTAGTTGTAAATTTTTGTTGTTTGTAACAGTAATTTGTATGATGTGAAAAGGTTGGTAAGGTGCTAGGAGTAGATTTCATGATAACTGTCATGGATCTTTATGTGTTTTTAGCATTTTCCTTTGTCAAACAAGTTGTTTTTTGTATATAGCTGTTTAAATCATGTTCAGAGATTTACTGATCATTATTAAAGTGTTGACGAGTGAGAAAGCTTCTGACCCTAATCATGTGTCAAATATTGACATTTCTCGGTCAGTACTGTGTGATATCCATGAAATTTGGTGGTGTTTATTCTTCTGTCTTTCATGCTGTTTAACAGGTATATCTAATATTTCTTGTCATTCACTCTTAAGTAATTTCAGCCAGGTTGAAACCACAGCTTCGTAATAAAATTCTGTTGTAAGTTAACCACACACAAATTTCTGAGCGATATCTGAACGTATTTTGTACCAAAAGTTATAAAGGGTATTATATGATCAGATTATAAACCCCATATGAGAATGTTTTTGTTTGTAACTAGGAAATGATTTTAAATAAACAACATAACTTGGTTTCAGAAAAAAAATCATAAAAGTATATATATCTCTATTTGTCCATAGTGGGTGACAGTAGTTTAATACCACGTCCTCTTACATGTAATTTAAACTACATTTGGTGGAAATTCACATTTAATATTTGTTTCCTTGTGTGGCTTAAAAATGTGTGACTGTTATAAATAAAATTACGCATAAGACTCCATGAAATTAATTTCCTACAATTCTTGTGTACTTGTATGTATCAACTTTAACGTATAAAAAACTACTTATTACAACGAAACAATCTCTACAAGTATCTTTCTAACTGAACTTATAGATAGTTCTGAAGAATCTATCACAAGTTTACGTAACCCTTGAAATCTTAATTGAGGAACTACGAATCATAAAGTATGCGAATTGAAACACTGGAACGTATAAAATAGAATATTATCATAAAATCACTAAATATTAAGCACTTCTAACGTTTCCTACCCTTTGTAGTTTCTCCTATAATATTAGTTTTACCATAATGATCATAAGTATAGACGTGTATGTTTTGTTAGTATATTTAGTAACAAGATTTCTGGTTGCACTTGGACAGTGAAATTGAAATTACTTAATAATTGAATATTTTTCAAAAGATTAATTATTTAAAGGTATTAACATAATGCAAAAATTTTACTTTTTATTCTTCTCAATTTTTGGTGAGAAATGATAGTGAACGGATAGTTAACATTAGTAAACAGTGTTCTCGGAAACTGATTTGATATGCTGTTTGTTAAAATTTAACATGTCACATCAGTCTTCACATTTATCCACAAATATATATGTTGGTAAAATAATGAATGAAAGCCATGCTGTTTCATTGTTTACTTGTATTCAAACTCCAAGGAAAGCTTGGTGACCCTGAAACAGATTTTCTTACATTTATATGAACTTTCATTGTCACTGGACATTTCTGGAAATATATTATTTGCTATATATATTGGAAAATGGAGTAAAATGTTATCAAGCTGAGAAAAAAGGAAACTTTATCTTGAAGAATTAAAATATTGATTGAAAAATAAAAGTTAAAGTTTGAACATCATTGTAAGGCACTATATAAAAAAACAAACTAAAGTTGTGGTAAAGCACGATTTATTTTCGACATTGTGGTCTCATAAAATGTATGTAAACTAACATTGAGTATATTGGTGTACAGAGAAACTACTTGTTTATCTTAATGTAATGTCTACAGTTTGGAAATGTTAACTTAAAACTACTTAGTAAGTGTGTAATTGTAAAAACATAACAGATGGGCCAGCAATGGTTTATAAACATAAAGAAGAGTGTGTTCTTTTCAGAACTGATGGTGGAGCATGCTGCATGTTTTGACAGACAATTGTTTTGTCATCTTCAGGTGTCAGTACTGCAAGAACACAAACTATTGTTCTGTCAAAACATGCAGTATGTTCTGCCACCAACAAAAACTCTTCCTTGTGCTTATAAACTGCTGTTTGCAAGTTTGTTATTAGTGAGTACTTGTGGTTTCTTTTGGTTTGTAAATTGTTTTTTGGCTGTGAATATTTAAAGTTTTCACCATGAAGTTGATTAGAAACTGCATGATGTTTGAATTATTGATCTGTTAATTACTGTATCTGAAGTCATTGGTCTTTTCATGTCAGTGTTTTGTGTCTGATTGATACTCCTCTATACAAATCAGATGCAGGCCATTTGTTCTGAAATAAAAGATAAACTAAGTGAAAGAAATAAAACTGAGTTTTTAAATTTAATAAAGCTTAAAATAAAGCAGCAAAGTAAATTAGGAGCAAAACAAGTAACAATATAATCTGTGTAGAATGTGAAAAGAATGAAAACATGGAAACATGTACTAAATGGAATTTTGAGAAGATCTGAAATTTTGTTAATGAATTACAGACTCAAAACTTGGTTCATGATTGACTGTAATACAGACTCAAAACTTGGTTCTTGATTGATTGTAATACAGATTCAAAACTTCATTCTCGATTAACTGTAATACAGACCCAAAACTTGGTTCTTGATTGATTGTAATACAGACTCAAAACTTAGTTCTTGATTGATTGTAATACAGGCTCAAAACTTGGTTCTCGATTGACTGTAATACAGACTCAAAAGTTGGTTCGTGATTAACTGTAATACAGACCCAAAACTTGGTTCTTGATTGATTGTAATACAGACTCAAAACTTGGTTCTTGATTGATTGTGATACAGCCTCAAAACTTGGTTTTCGATTGATTGTAATACAGACCCAAAACTTGGTTCTTGATTGATTGTAATACAGACTCAAAACTTGGTTCTTGATTGATTGTGATACAGCCTCAAAACTTGGTTTTCGATTGATTGTAATACAGATTCAAAACTTCATTCTCGATTGACTGTAATACAGATTCAAAATTTGGGTTATGAATGGCTGTAGCATACAGTCTTGGCATTCGATTCATGATTGACTGTGGGATACAGATGTAGAACACAGTTCATAATTTACTGTGAGATCCAGATATAGAATGCAGTTCATGACGACTGTGGGATACAGACATGAGAATGTAGTTTATGATTGATTGTGGAATACACACAGAAAATTTAGTTCATAACTGAGAATGTGATACAGACTTGGAATTCAGTTTGGAATTGACTGCATGATACACACCAAGACCAGACAGGTGGAATGGATTTATGCTTGGTATGTTTTGGTTGATTTTCATAAGTTATTAACCAAAAAGAGTTAAACAGCTGTCAGGAGAATCCATAAACGTCATTGTTTTTACAACTGATATTTGTTCTCTGAATGTAATTGTATGTAATTTTAATTTGATATGATCTGTTTTTATTCATAGTTGATGAATTGTTAAAACACTTTGTTCAGCATTTATCTATTATTATCTTGTATTCTAAATGTTTACCCTTTTCATCTACTGTTTAAAAGAAAGTTTTAAGACAAGAGCATGTTTCATCTGGAGTAGTTTTTAACATAATTTGTTTCCAGTTGCTTCTATTACTCTTAATAAAGTACTCTTATCTTTACTGTTGATGGTCAAAACAGCAATAGATCTTTATAACAGATCAAGCACATCCCCAAGCTTGACTTGGAATATTGTGTTGCAAAGACTTTATCACAATTTCTTCCACTTCTTGTGGATTTTCGTGACTGTGTACAAATATTTTTTTGTGTAATACTTTAAAAATTTTCTTAAAGCACATTTGTGTATATATATTAGAAATACCTCAGACTATAAATTTTAAACTAACATAAATATAGAAAGACATTAAAGACTTAATTATAATAAAAACATAATCTAATCCAGTCTAAAATAGAGGTTAATAACAGTGTATGTGCATTAACTAGAGAAATTGGGGGTGGGGACATGTCCCCCTTCTGCCCTCTGTATTAATGATGTTTGATCCTGACAACTTGTGTGTACTTTACTGCTGTTAACAAGTATAGAAACATATGATGTAATTTATTACTACTATAATAAATTGTGTGTATTAGAATTTCTACTATGAAAAGAAAAACAATACAAAAACTTGCCCTAAAAGGAATTGTAAAATCAATGCAATTTTAATGTTTACGTATCGCATATATGTGGTATTTATGTAATGAAAAAGAAAGTGTTTGTTGATAATAGTAATCAACTTTGAATAACCATATTTAATTTCTTAAAATAATGTTACCCGTATTTAATAAAATCAGTGTTTAAGTTCCATAATATCTGCTGAAATCGAGATCCAAAACCTGCTTCTTTTTATCTAAAAGATGTTATTACTTATAAGACTGACTCAGTTGCATTAAAAATTTGTGTATTTTACCTCTTTCCAGACTCATCATTCGTTAATATTTAAATTATCTCCTCGTATTTCAAAATATCTTCTATCTGTATCCATCAACAGGAACGTAGAAGCTTTTTTCTAGAAATTAAGCACTAATAAAACAAGAAATGAATGTTTACATGAGTGAAGAAAACTTATTTCATTCCAGTTAATGATAATACCCACATGAGTTATGTAAAATGTGAAAACTATGGTAAAGAAAGACTTTTAAACTTGTTTCTCAAACTTTAATATCAATGTATATTAATGAATTCTAATAAAGTGAATGGTTTAGGTAAAGAAGATAAAAGCCCTATCTTCTGTAGATACAATGCTTTTCATTTTATCTTCTTTAAATAAATAAATTCTAATAAAGTGAATGGTTTAGGTAAAGAAGATAAAAGCCCTATCTTCTGTAGATACAATGCTTTTCATTTTATCTTCTTTAAACACGGGTTCAAAGAAATAATTTTTTAACTACACTGAATTTTTCACCTGAGTGGAACCACCCAGAGAATGCCTTTTTCAAAGAAGTAACAATTATTACCATAAAGTAAAAGTGTTTTTTGTTTTATCACTTGTGAAAATTTGGGTTTGGGGGTTTGTTTTATTTATATAATTGACCTTCTCAAATACATTATACTGCACATTAAAAATCTTAAAAAAAACAATGTCAGTACTTGGTTTGTTTGTTTGTCGACCTTTTATCTTATGTTGCTTCTGATTTTGTTTGAAAATCAAGTCCATATTATAACTGATATTTGTATTCAATACAACGTTTTGGGAATCACCCAGTTTTAAGTTAAAAGCTTACCAGAATTATGATCACCAAAGTCACAGGCTTTTTTTAATATTGGAATTTTTTTTAGTCGAAAATGTTTTTCAATTTCTTGGCATATCTTAAATATTCGTAAAATTCTGCACTGCCTATTTATATGGTTATTGATTCTTTATAGAGATAACATATAATTATATAATTGTTTATGATAACTTAAAATTGGTTTATGTATATATTGTAGTCGACTTCCGAACCAGACGTAAAAAACAAAATATGCCACGGTTCACCTACTACTGTTCTCACCCATAAACGTTCACCATTCCAATTTTTCTTCTGATGTAAATAAGAATTATTATTCCTGGTGATAGATTACAGAATTTATAATTGTTTTAAGGGATGTTATAAGTACAGATGGTGATCAATTTGTCTGCCGTTGTATGAAAACTTTCTTTACTTTTTATTTCTGTGCTTGTATATTAATAAAATCCTATAAAATAGACAAAATCTGACCGAGAGACTTGTTTATTTATTTCGCTATCTTTTTCTCACACCAATAACATATTTGCTGTCAAACGCCTGTAGATGATTTAATACATACAAAGTAATAAGCTATAACATTTTTCTTTGAGTACGTCTCATGTTGCTTGTGGTCCAGCGGATAATCTGAATCTGGAATTTTCCAGCAAGATCTGGCTCTGTGCCACACAAAGAAATTTGTGAAGAATTTTGTGACTACAACGCGAATAAAGGTGCTAAACTGGCCTGGAAATTCTCCAGACGTTAATGCTATTGGTGATGTCGAGAAACCCACTTGTTGAGAATTTTATATGCAAAAACGGCTCGTTTGGGTTTAGAAAATATTTTAAACGAGCCGTTTTTGTATATAAAATATAATGCTATTGAAAATCTTTGGGCGATTTGTAAAGAAAGACTTCGGGGAAAAGTTTTTTTATTTTAATTTCGCACAAAGCTACTCGAGGGCTATCTGTGCTAGCCGTCCCTAATTTAGTAGTGTAAGACTGGAGAGAAGGCAGCTAGTCATCAGCACCCACCGCCAACTCTTGGGCTACTCTTTTACCAACGAATAGTGGGATTGACCGTGACATTATTAAGCCCTCACGGCTGAAAAGGCGAGCATGTTTGGCGCGACGGGGATGCGAACCCGCAACCATCAGATTACGAGTTGCACGCCTTAACACGCTTGGCCATGCCAGGCCTCGGGGAAAAGACTGTAATACGAAAGATTAGCTAATTGAGGTGTGGTGCCGCGATCAAAAATTAGTAAAGATTGCAGACAATCCGTGGACTCGATGCCAAAGCGAATAAATGATCCGAAAAATAAAGGCGGTCATATCATGTATTAATTTGTGAGTAATATTTGGATTGTCAGAAATAAGATCCAAAAATTGAAAAAATCGTAATTTTCCGTCTTGTTTCAATTAATTTGCACAAGGGTGTATCATGTATGTCAGTAATATACCACTGTCGGACCTAACCTTCGGTTTTGCATCACAATTTGCTGACGATGTAGCGGTCTGGAAAAGTGTCCACCCTCCTTCAGTAGCAACAACGAATCTCCAACCAGTTCTAAATAGTTTAGAAGATACTGTCAGAAATATAGAATAAAAATAAATATTCTGAAAAACCAAGTAATATCATTCACTAGATTAAATAAACTGAAAAAAGATCCATCAAAGTTATACATGAACGGATCAATTTTACAGTCTGCTACTTTGGCTTAATTTTTAGGATTCACTTACGATATAAAATTAACGTGGATACAGCCATACAAACAATATCCTGGCTAGAGTCTGGCAAATTATGCAAAAAGTCTGTCAGGTAAAAATCAAGGTACATCACCTGATAATATAACAAAAATCTACAAAACGTATATTAGACATATAATAGAATACGCATGTCCAGCCTGGATAGACATAATACAAAATTCAATCTTAACTTCAGCTTATAAAGTATCCCGCAACACTTCATCCACATTTATATAAGCACAAGTATGAAAACACAGACAATATCTATAAGAATCTTGAATAATGCACTAAATTATTTTTTTTAAAATTTGGCATAAAAATGATTTATTATGTGATCTCGACAGATACAAGGTACGTGATGAACAACATAATCCTATCTACCTCTCCTATGAATATATATTTAAGAAATATTGTTTTATTTTGTTTTGTTTTGGAATTTCGCACAAAGCTACTCGAGGGCTATCTGTGCTAGCCGTCCCTAATTTAGCAGTGTAAGAGTAGAGGGAAGGCAGCTAGTCATCACAATCCACCGCCAACTCTTGGGGTACTCTTTTACCAACGAATAGTGGGATCGACCGTAACATTATAACGCCCCCACAGCTGAAATGGCAAGCATGTTTGGCGCGACGGGGATGCGAACCCGCGACCTTGAGATTACGAGTCGCACGCTTGGCCATGCCAGGCCATTTAAGAAATTTTAATCAAGCTGGCTACCATGCACTAGACTCCTAAAACTGGTATAATAAGAGATCTTTTGCACCTGATTCTCCTAGGTATCTAAAATCCAACATACCCACAAAGAAGAAGTGAATTAGGGACGGCTATTATAGAAACCCGTAGTTGTCTTGCGCAAGATTCTGATATTGTAGGTGTAGGTGTTTGTGGATAATAGTATTTCGCTTTTTCATTTCTGAAGATTGAGATAGTGAATCTTTACACTGAAATAAAATCAGATTAATCTTCGTGAAATAAAGTGAAATTCTGAGAGCTTTTGGAAATTCTCAGTATGTTGAAATTAGAAGTGATGGTTACAGCCATTCTAGGTATGTATATATATATATATGTGTTCGTTTTACGGCAGATATAATTAATACTCATATGGTAGACAGAACATGGTTGCATTTTAAAGATTTCAAAAACAAAATTGTACAAATGTGTATCTAAGCTGTATGTTCTGAGCTCTGAACACTAAAATTAGGGGGTTTATCCACACGTTATAGAAAGCACAGGTACTTCGTTATATAAATTTTCGCTTAATGAACAAAGCAATTTATTTTTTCTTTTATGCCCATAGAACTTACTTATTTTATGCTTGTGAAACAGTAGTTCAGAAAAACGTTTTTGTTGCCAGATGTTCTGTGTTTAAAAAAAAAATCGTTCAATGTGCAGTGTTACTTGGAGTACGAGGCTCCAAAGGTTTTATGTGTGTGTTCTTCAAACCATAGCGTTATATCAGTATTCCTTCCTGGTGGTTAGGACGATCGCTTCATAACCTACGTGTCGGGGAATCGAAACCTGGTGTCGAAAATGCTCGCTCTTTCATTCGTGGGAACGTTTTAAGATTGTCGGTAAGTCATACTATTTGTTGGTAAACAGCACTCAAGAGTTCATTTGCTTTTGATTGTCAGTTCAAAATTAGGAATAGCGGCAGATAGCCTATGCTAGTTTCGCCACAAAGAGATAATACGAGGGACTTAAGCCCGCCTGAAATGCTGATGAAACAAAAATTGTGTGTGATTTTCTAGATCCTGGGAATATATATTGTCAACGAAAGAGCTTTATCCCGCGTTATCAATTTGTATTTCCGTATCATCAAACCTTGGGTTACTAAAGTGATGAACGTTATTCCGAAAGCTAGAGACTAAATAATCGTTTTACCATCCTTTTATAATAAAGCATTTTATTTAGCTACTTTTTTTTTCTCAACAAAACGTGAATTTTGGTGAAGAAAAGATGACGCAAAGGACTAATTTAGTTTTCAATTGGCTGTTCTTACTGCAGTGGATTAGTTTCGCTGAATTAACGGCTCATCTGTGCCTACTTGAAAGAACGAAACAAATTAGGCCTCGTACAGTGAGCGCCACTAACCTAAAATGCAACGGGTATTTCGATAACAACTGACGCTAGAATAATTTATGCAGTAATTGACCTGGAAACCACTGAACAAAATCGAAACCCCTCATATATGGTAGGAGTGTACTGTTGCACCCTGAGACCCCCCCTAGTATTCGCGGTTGTTATGTAGAAGTAGTGAATCAGTAAATAGATTAGGCATCTATGTCATTTTTTTTTCTTCAATAAAATTCACGTTTTGCTGAATAAGAGAAATTAACAACTAAATACATACACAGTTAAGCTGTCGATTAATAATAGATAATTAACTGCGACATTATTTCACATGTTATTCAAACATCTAAAATATTTTATGGTTGGACTATACATAAAGAGTAAACAACATAAAGCTTTCTAGCAGAAGACAAACCAACAATGCTTATCACATGATGACGTGGAGATCCACGAATACGATATTTGTATTATTGAAGCACAATACTGTATCCATGACAATATTATTTGATCGAGGATTAAATTTAAAATCACGAACAAAAATGATACTGATTAATAGTTCACATTAGCCCGTGAAATATTCTGTCGTTTTTAAATATCTCAAAATTAGTTAAACGGACAAATAATTAGTTATGGACCGATCACCGGATAAATTACTTAACGATCAACCTAGTACGTCAACAAACTTTGCTCAGATAATAATGCCTGAGGCTCAAATTTTGTTACAACTTGGTTATAAATTAGGAAGACTTATTGGAGAGGGATCGTATAGTAAAGTGAGGTAAATTAAAAAATGAAAATACGTTGAGTTTGTGGTGGTAAGACAGTGAAGCAAAATTATAATGACTTGCATAACATATGAACTCCAATTTTAGATTTGTATGAATAATACTATAATTATTTCAGGTAAAAATGATTTCGTGTTAAAAATATACATCAATAGGGGAAATCACGTAGCACCAACAGGCGTATTATTTATTAAACCATAGGAGATGTGAACATTTGCAATTTTTTTTTTGCCAAATAGTGTGATTTCAATTAATGATATTTTTATCTTTTGTTTTTGTAAAAAATGTTAGAACGATTCGTTTACAAATACTCTCAAATGTTTCTTGGAAGAGTTTTAGCGAATTTATAACATAACAATAATTACCAAAGAGAATTGAGATTTCTAGTAAGATATACATGATCGTAAATTTAAAACCCATAACATATTCTTATAACAGAATTGCTTTATTTATACTTTAAACCGTCGCCAGGCATGTCCAGGTGGTCGTGGGTCTGAATCCCCGTCATCACCAAACATGTTCACCTTTTCAGCCGTGAGGGCCTTATAATGTTACTTCATCCCATTATTCTTTGATAAAAAAGTAACTGAAGAATTGGCGGTGGGTAGTGACGACTAGTTGCCTTCCCTCTAGTCTTATATACTAACTTAGGGACGGCTATCGCAGACAACCCTCGTGTAGCTTTGCGCAAAATTCCAAACAAATCAAACCGTTGCCAGAGGTATGGAATGCATAAATAGTCAAAATGCCTCTGTAATTCCCTTTTATCACTTTCTCTCACCGACAAAAAAAATATATGTTCTGATGAAATAATATAAAAAGGAAAGTGGCGTTTTTCACGAGGAAACTTTCACAAGGTTGTAAAGTTTAATTTTCATAACGTGTAATTTGAATCTGAATTAACAATCATCACGTTAAAAGTTAAATATATCGCAGAAATTATTTTAAAAAATAGACCGAGATATTTCATTCTTTGTATGAAATGAGATCCATTGTTTAACTTTTGGTAAGAGTATCTTTAAAACTGTTTAGTTACAGTGACTCGATGGTTCATGTATAAACTTATTACTCATAAAATCTAGGGTATGACAACTATGGTGAATAGACCACACAAAGGAAATTTTAAAATAGCTGTGCTGTTAACAAGATAAACAGTTTAACTGAGAGAAGACGATGTTGATTGTTTTTATGTAAGGTTTGAAGTGTAAAGAGGAAATTTATCTCACTGTTACAAATTACAAAAAATGTGGAACGCTTCACGATTTTGCGTGTCATCCTTGCGCAGGGGCCATGCTAATCTTCTCTGTATCGTTCCAATTTTAGTATATGTACTGCCGAAGCAAGTACAATACGAAAACCACCCTGAGTTCTTTTTATACGAGTAAACTTGTTAATATCGAAATGACTGGTGTCTTCAAGTATTATTTCATTTAACAAAATAGATTTAAACACTATCGTGAGAGACTCGTACTTATTCTGCTGTTCAGTTCTATTTATATATTCGTTTTATTCATTTACTTTATACATTCTGAAGAATGGCGTGTGTTTATGCAAAATTAGGTTATTTTGTTGACCATTTTAAACAGAAATTAGTGTTTCCGTCTGCTAGAGAGGGCGCTACAGCATCACGTTTAAAGTTAAATATATCGCAGAAATTATTTTAAAAAATAGACCGAGATATTTCATCCTTTGTTTGAAATGAGTTCCATTGTTTAACTTTTGGTAAGAGTATATTTAAAGCTGTTTAGTTACAGTGACTCGATGGTTTATGTATAAACTTATTACTCATAAAATCTAGGGTATGACAACTATGGTGAATAGACCACACATAGGAAATTTGATGTTGATTGTTTTTATGTAAGGTTTGAAGTGTAAAGAGGAAATTTCAATCAGTGATGTCGAGAAACCCACTTGTTGAGAATTTTATATGCAAAAACGGCTCGTTTGGGTTCAGAAAATATTTTAAATAGAAGAACGAACAACGTTTCGACCTTCTTCGGTTCTATATTGGAGAAACAAGCAGAAAAATGGAAACCAGATTCAAAGAACATAAAAAGTCACCTTCAGACGTTATAGGCCACCTATAACGTAGAACATACATGGAAATATCCTTAAACAAAGAATTCAACATAGAGATTCTCTAATATGGAAATGCGTAAAAGATTTCTTTTTTTAACGATGACGTTATTAATTAAAATAATCCTATAACGTAGAACACACATGGAAATATCCTTAAACAAAGAATTCAACATAGAGATTCTCTAATATGGAAATGCGTAAAAGATTTCTTTTTTTAACTTCAATGTGGACCACATGTTTGACCTGAACTTTAACAAAAATAAGTAACTTAGAACTATTTCCTCAGAGTTAGCCTGATGGAAACTTGAATTATGCCTTTTAGTAGCCAAGAAAAATCTAAAATAAAAACTACAATGAATGTTTATTAAAAGGAAACCAATTGCAAAAATAAACTACATAAAAGCTCAAACGTAAAACAAAATTCATTTGCATAAAATGAAAATAGAAAATAAAATGGATGCCAAATGCTTTTCTGGAGTGAACTTGTGAGTATGGGTGGGAATGTGTTATTTCAAATTTCTAAAATTTACACTACCATGATTTAAACATAGGATAAAAAATATACAGCAGAAAATTTTCCAAGTCCCTGTTACTTCATACACTCCTATGCATGGAAGAATGAGGCATTATTATTACTGATATATACACACACACACACACACACACACACACACACACACTACACATGAAATTAAATATTTACAACAAAAGAAAAGAAACAATTATATACATTATGTATATAACATTAAAGAAAATAATTGAAACCTAAAAGAAGTGCATATATATATACTATATACAGAATTATACATTCCAATTCTTTCACAAACCTCCTCATGCTTCAAAAAGCCAGAGCATGTCATAATAAAAATAAAACACCCAAGATATGTATAAACATAAAATAATAATAAAACCCTAACAGAAAAAAACATAGACCTCACTTCTCTGTATGCATTCAGGAGTGTGGAAGTCGACCCCAAATTAAAAATAAAGTAAATAATTATGAATGTATACAAAATATACACTTGCCCCCAAAAAGAAGGCTTCACTTTGCTCACCTTAACCCCACTAGCAAAGCTTTTATTGATTGAGGTCTGCTCAGATCTTTGCCAGATTTCTACTCAACTTTAACTCGCCCTTATCCCACTTGTGCTGGACCTCCTATTCATAGTTCGATTTAGGAGTACCCCGTCATTTCATCTGATTTTCCTTCTGATGATAATGGGCTCAAGATGCTGTCCTTTCAGCTACCATATCTTAGTAATAATACTTGTACACTGGAATGTATTTTAATGTAGGTAGTTTATGATTACTCTAGGTCCTTTGGAAGAGAGTTCCCTGCTCATCTCCTACTGAGATGGTATTTTTGGTCTTGATGATGGTGCTTAGGAGATTACAACAGCACAGGAACGTTGTGATTATTCAGAAGGTTCAGCCATTGAGGTTAAAGCTCTGTTTTGGTGGCAAAAACACCTCTGTTGTCTCCTCTTTTTAGTTGTTTCATATGTTACCATGAATGAAATCACTGGGTCTTTGCTGTTCAGTTTCACCTCAGTGAGAAGTTTCAGTAGTGTGTAATTTTCTTGCTGAACTTCTTGGAACTTGGTTCCTCCAGATTATGTGGTGAGGATTCTTATGATACACTGTTGGAGACTTCCTTGTTTTTCAGAAACACCTGTTAGGTGGGCTCTACCAAATTGCAGATGTCAGCAAGCAACTTGTCTTCTTCCATGAACATTCTAGAGATTATTGTGGCATACTCCATCTGCTGGACAGATTGGTGCCACTCAATGTAGATGAAATTTTAGGCATTGTTGAAAATCTGTGAAGCTTCAGAAGTGGAACTAGAATGCATCTTAAAATATTCAGGCAAAGAAAACAAGACTTGAAGACTAACACAGCGAGTTTGATTAGGATCTCTGGCTGATACCAAAATCTTAGATTCAAATAAATGTAAAGGTTGACAGTTTTAGTTGATGAAAGGTTCAGTGAAATGTACAAGTTAAAGGAGTCTATGATGCTTGATTACGACTATGAATTAGACATTGTCAAATGACACATCTGGAGAATTAATGTATTCTTGTGCCTATCATTATCTGTAGAATGTGGGCACCATTGTCTTGAGGACTTAATGATACTTTAGTTTTCCAAGTTTTTTTTTTCAATAATTTAGTTACCTGTGGTCATGCTGACCCGTGTGTCCTCTGCCAGACAGTAGGAACTCCCACGTGCTAAACGTTTGCTCTCGTTCTTAGCTTACCATCTAGTTGTGTCAAGAGAGCTCAGTTCTAGAAGGGAAGAATAGAGGTAAGGGCTTCTTGGGTTCTACACAGATGGATTGGGTTAGGTACCACAAATCTCATTTTTGATTGTTACCCTTTCCTAGTGCTTTCATTGTTTGTTTTTTCTAGCCAGTTTATTCCATTTACAAATTATGTGACAGTTATTACTTGGGTGGTACTTACATTATTTTCCTGTTATACAGTATTTTTATGTTTAATTTTCATGCTATTACATTACAATTCACAGCTTTAATTGTAAGTACGGTTAATTTATAGGAGATGGACAACGTTTCGATCACTGGTATGATCGTTATGAAGTATACAAGGTTTTAACAGTAAAGAACGTTTTGGAATTTAAATAAACATTCGAAATTCAACATTAAATTCTAAAATTGATTGTGATTACTTACTTATGTAAATATCAATCTACATGAAATTTAAAGTTTATTTATGTATGGCTAAAGAAAAATCAATAGAAAAATGAATAAATGTAACAAACCATGGAATATTTTATGCAAAATATCTGCATACGCTTAAGTATGTGTGGAGAAATAACGATCTAATATCATATGTATGTGTGCGTGGGTATTTTTTAATTTGGCCCGGCATGGCGAAGCGTGTTAAGGCGTACAACTCGTAATCTGAGGGTCGCGAATTCGTATCCCCTTTGCGTCAAACATGCTCGCTCTTTCAGCGTTATAATGTTTTGGTCAATCCCACTATTCGTTGGTAAAAGAGTAGCCCAAGAGTTGGCGGTGGGTGGTGATGACTAGCTGCCTTCCCTCTAGTATTACACTGCTAAATTAGGGACGGCTAGCACAGATAGCCCTCGAGAAGCTTTGTGCGAAATTGAAAAAAACAAACAAACAATTTGTTTATTGTGGGATTGTTTGATTTTATTAATAAAACTTCTGTGATTTTTCTTCTGTTACTATCGAATTCATGATTTAGTACTGTGACGTTCTGTTCAGAAAAAAAAGTGTTTACTTATGTGCTCATGGACTTGGGAATTTTTTGGTTTTCTTTTAAACCTGGTCTTCAAGTTACGTCCTTTTTTTACGTATGTAAGAGGCTGGACAACTTTAAACTGTATTTTGTAAATGTTTCCTGGTGGGGTAGGTTCGTTATATAATTTTCTTAACGTATGTTTAAATTTTATTTTAGGACTGAAAACAAATCTCGACGTTGTGTAAAGGTTGTATTAGGTTGTCCAGAAATAAACGTTTTTGAACCGCGAAGTTTGGAAAAGTATAAACTAGTGTTATAAAACATGTTTTAATCAAAGTAAGCACTATTTTCTTCAACACTCTTTTTGCCAACGTGTAACGATGCTGTTTACGCCCCTTCTGTAGAAATCAGAGTTTCTGTGGTCAATGAACTCCCTTAAAGCTTCTACAGCTGCCTGGTTTTTAAAACGTTTATTGTTCAGAAAGTTTTAAAAGTACTTGAAAAAACGAAAAGCTGTAGAGCAAAGGTCTGGGGAATAAGGTGTATGGGGCAGAAACTCTATTCCTAATTCGTTCAATTTTTGAAGCATCATCCTTGACAGGTCTCATAACGCTAATTTTGTTGATTTTCAGTCAGCTCGTGCGGAACTCGCTTATTCAACTTTTTCATCATTCCAATCGCACTCAAGTGGTTGGCAATACTTGATTTGTTTGTGCTTAGCTTTTCTGCAAAGTCACGTACTGTTATGCGAGTGTCTGTCTCCCTTAATGAATTTTCATCTAAGAATGGCTTCATTCCATGACCTAAGTGGTCTTCAAGACTTTCATCTCTATATGGAAACCTTTGGAACCAACGCTGAACTGCACGTTCAGTAATAACAGATCCGCCCCCCAGTGGCTCAGCGGTATGTCTGCGGACTTACACGCTAAAATCCGGGTTTCGATACCCGTGGTGGGCAGAGCTCAGATAGCGCATTGTGTATCTTTGTGCTTAATTCAAAACAACAACAACAACAAATAACAGATCCATGGCTGAATGCCTGGATGATATTCCGTGTAGTTCTGGTAGCTTTTCGTCCACGTTTGAAGTCGTAGAAGGAAATAAGACGAAAGTCCTTCTTGTCCATGCTGCCATGGAGACTGGCAAACTTACTCTGAGTAAATTTGAAACAGCAGACAATTAAGACACCTTGTAAGCGACAAACGTTGGATTAAACCAACCAACCAATGATAAGTTACTTAATATTCAGCTGCTAAATGTCATCGTGAGAATTTCGAGATTTATTTCTGGACAACCTAATATTTATGTCTAGTCTTTTCGAAAATTCTGATAGAAGTACGCTAATATTTTCTGTTTGTTGTATGTTACAAGTAATTATGGTTCCTTTGTTTTGTGAACTGTTTGAATTTATTTGTTTGTCAAACGCCGATTATTTTTATACCTCGTGAGAATTGATATTTTAAAAACGTTTAACATATTTGTGAAGTCCATTCAACAATGAGTAGACTATTAAAACGAAGTGATATCACGCTACGTATAAAGCTTGTATTTTATAAGGTCGCAAGGTCAGTCCTCCCATCGATTAAAATCCTATAACGTTAAATTTCTAGAGTTGGTCCATATATTGGGCACATCATGTATATTCCTTCAGGAAGTTTTTGCTTAACAACAAATGAACTTGTTAATAGAGCATATTGTTCGAAGTACAACATTCAGCGGATGTCATAAGTTTAACCGTCAATCAACCCCAATGTCCTTTCCAGTTCCCAATGTCACCGACTACGATTCCATTCATCAGATTCGGTAATTCCATCTCCTCTTCTCCAATCCATTTTATAATGTCATCAAGCCGCACGATCTCTAACTTTCGATCTTACAATCTCTGACAGCATTTTTTAGATCTAATTAGAAATGGTCTCACAAAAAAGTCAACCGAAATAAAAATAATATACACTCACAAAAAAGTTTTGTTTTTTCCCATTTAAATTATTGAATAAAATAAAATTCTCGAAGTAATATTGTTCGAACCTTACTTACGTATATAACAGTTTTATACAAACTAACATGATATACGTTTCAAAATTATTTTCATCACTCTTGATACACACTTCCAGACACTCGCGGCTTTGGATCCCCGTCAAACATGCTCGCACTTTCAGCCGCATAGATGTTATAATGTGACGCTCAATCCCACTATTCGTTGGTAAAAGAGTATCCCAAGAATTGGCGGTGGGTGGTGATAACTAGCTGCCTTCCCTCTAGAATTACACTTCTAAATTAGGGACGGCTAGCGAAGATAGCCATCGTGTAGCTTTGCGCGAAATTAAAAGCTGTTGTCTTGTTGTTGTTGTCTTGAATTAACCACAAAGCTACACAATGGGCAATCTGTGCTCTGCCCACCACGGGTATCGAAACCTGGATTTTAGCGTACAAGTCCGCAGACATACCGCTGAGCCACTGGGGGGCAAAATTAAAAGCATACCAAACCAAACTTCCAGACACTCGAGTCTAATATTCGCTACATTCATTATTTCTGGCAAATTCTTAACTCGTGAAATATTATTCAAGTCGAAGAATCC
This sequence comes from Carcinoscorpius rotundicauda, assembly GCA_011833715.1. Lineage (NCBI taxonomy): Eukaryota > Metazoa > Arthropoda > Merostomata > Xiphosura > Limulidae > Carcinoscorpius > Carcinoscorpius rotundicauda. The sequence goes on from CM022398.1 coordinate 87,366,759, forward strand.
TTACTTCACAATAAACTGTAGCATTTTAGGGTATAATTTCTTTAAAAAACAAACATTAAATTTCCATTTGAATTAGTAAGTACAATTGACGATCTTTAGTTACTATAACAAAACATGATGGCATCATGTTGCTTATCTTCGTCACTTGTTTAAAACACCACATTTTACATGTTTTAACTGTGGTTTCGTTTCAGTAGACAAAGTGTGTCTTTGCTGTGCTACAATATATTTCTGTGGTCCAGCGATAACCTCGATGCCTTACAGTACTGAAATACGGGATTCAGCCCTTGTCATGGATACAGTACAGATTGTGTAATTTTGTGACTGATAGTAATATAATATACTTGTAAGATTTTTTTAAATACATTAAAAGTACGGACATAAAATTTTAATATAAACTTTCCTACACACCAATATGCACTACATAAATTAAACAAGACGCTGTTCTGTCAAGACTGGACTTGTGTTTAATTTACCTTTTCATAAAACCACAAGGTAAAACATAAAGGAAGCACAACTTTTAACAATGCTCTCTGTTCGATTTGGTCACCTAATAAAATAAACTTTAATGACAGCATTTCACTTTCCTTGTTTATGCAAGTTGTTCCGTTCCGATGTGTCGGTATTTGAGCATAGTTGTTAAATACTCAGGAGGGTCAGGTACATTAGACCTCTTCCTCCTTCCCGAACAATCATAACATCAATACGATTTCTAATTTTTTTTTTGTTCTTATTCTTTTTTTATTATTTGTTTATTTATTTATTTATTTTTATTTTATTTATTTTTTTTGTTTATAGCTTTGGGCCAGAGTAAAAGTATACTTGATGCTCCGGCCCATTTCAGGGCTCAGACCATGCATGGACGAAACAAGTTTTTTTTTTTTTAATTATTATTATTAAGAAAGAATGCTACTACTACTACGTGTAGTAGTACACACACTCACACAAATAAGAGTAAGTGTATTAATATGTTAATACAATACATATATGATAAAAGTTAAACAAGGACTAAAAGTCTAGTGCATAGTGGCCAGCTTGGGTTACATTATTTAAATATATATTAAAAGGGGAGAGGTACTTAGGACTATTTTCATCATGTACGTGATATCTGTCAAGATCACACATTAATTCATTTTTATGCCAATTCTTATTGAAGTATTTTAGAGTATTATGCAAGAGTCTTTCAGATATTGTATCCATGTTTGCATACTTGTGCAAGAATATGGTTGAGGTGCTACGTGGTACTTTATAAGCAGAAGTTAGTATTGAATTTTGTATACATTGCAGCTTCTGTATGTGTGTAGGTGCTATGTTAATCCATGCAGGTGATGCGTATTCTATTGTTGGTCTGATGTACGTTTTGTAGATTTTAAGTATGTTTGCTGGTGATGTTCCTTGGTTTTTACCTGAAAGACTTCTTACATAATTTGCTCTTTTCCAGATTCTTCTCAGTACATATTTTATGTGTGGTAACCACGTTAATTTTGAGTCATAGGTTAGACCTAGGAATTTAGCAGATGTAGCAGTCAGTAAAAGTGATCCATTCATATATAGTTTCGGTGGATCTTTTTTTAGCTTGTTCCGTCTGCTGAATAATATAACTTGGGTTTTTGGGATATTAATTTGGATTCGGTATTTCTGGCAATATTCTTCAATGCTATTTAGGACTGGCTGTAGGTTCGTTGCTGCTATCGATGGAGTGGAAGCACTTTTCCAGACTGCTACATCGTCAGCGAACTGTGATGCATAACCTAAATTTAGGTCCGACAGAGGCATATTGCTCACGTACATGATAAATAGTATAGGGCTAACCACCCCTCCCTGCGGAACTCCTGCTTCGGGTGAAAAGGGCCCAGAGTGGGCCCCATTTACATTAACTTTACACGTTCTGTTTTCCAGGAAGTTGGAGAGCCAGCGAATAGTTTCCTGGGGTAATTTCATTTCCAGTAATCTATGTCGTAGACCGTTATGCCACACTGTGTCAAATGCTTTCTCAATGTCGAGAAAGCAAGCTACAGTGCATTCATTTTTATTAAAGCTGTCGGTAATTGATTCTGTTAGTCGAATCAGGTGGTCTATTGTTTGACGGAATTTACGAAATCCGTTTTGTATTTCTGGTAATTTTGAATTTTCTTCTAAGTAAACTGACAGACGAGTACTAATTATTTTCTCTAATAATTTGCCAATGCAACTGGTTAAACTAATTGGGCGGTAATTGTTTGGTTTATTCGCTGGTTTTCCTTCTTTCTGAAACATTAATATTGTTGCTTCCTTCCAAGAAACGGGGATATATCCAGCTGATAGTGACAGATTAAATAACGCTGTTAGGTGTTCATATAATCTCTGAGTGCCTTGTTTTAGGAGGATAGCTTGAATACCATCTTCTCCAGGGGCTTTGTTTTTTGTGTTCTTAATAGCTGTTACTACTTCTGTTACAGTGATATTGCAAGTTGTTAAAAATAAAAGTAACATGTTTTTAGATTTGCCGCAATATCTTTAGACCTCTGGCAACGACCCCTGAGGCACTGTATGTGAACTAATTTCTTTTTGCACGTTAAATAAGCAATCTTCTACTCTTTTTTTTTTTTTGTAAGAGTTAAATTACTAGTAACAACCACTATCAGTGGGTAATTATTTTAAACCGTATTAACGCTTTTAAGATAGTAACTTATAAAATAAGAATCTAAATTTGTTTGTTTGTTTATTTTGAATTTCGCACAAAGCTACTCGAAAGCTATTTCTGCTAGCCGTCCCTAATTTAGCAGTGTAAGACCAGAGGGAAGGCAGCTAGTCATCCCCACCCACCGCCAACTCTTGGGCTACTCTTTTATCAACGAACAGTGGGATTGATCGTCACGTTATAACGCCCCCACGACTGAAAGGGCGAGCATGTTTGGTACAACGGGGATGCGAACCCATAACCCTCAGATTACGAGTCGCACGCCTTAATCACCTGGTTATGCCGGCCCTGGATCTAATTTTAAAAATATAGAACCATTACCTGTTTCTCATATTGCCTAAAAGCGTTATCTTAAAATTAAAAAAACAGAAAATACAGATTTGAAATAAAATATTACGAATTTCTGTCTTGTTTATATTTTAATTGCTAACGAGCAAAATATGAAGCATTTATTACGACATATCCAACAGAATTGTGAATTCCACTGATGGGAGACACAAAATGGCGGTGAAAATAATCAACAAAAAGTTAACTTCTGAGGATTTCGTGACTCGATTTCTTCCCCGCGAGAGGGACATCCTCCCACAGCTTCATCATCCTCACATCATTCAGTTTTATAAGATGTTCGATCACCATGATAATGTGTTTGTCATCATGGAACTCGCAGAAAGAGGAGATCTCCTGGATTATATACGAGTTAGAAATTTCGTGTTTTTTTTAACGTTTCTAAAATCAAGATGAACATTTTTATTAGTTGTTATGTGTCAGTTCATTCGGTATAACTTCGTATAGATAAAAAGTTAAATAAGTAATTTATATTTATATGCATATATAAGAAAATAGCAGTTGTGTATATATTGAGTACCTTATGGTAAAACGTTTTTGGAGCCTCACCAAGTCGATACAACCCATGTCGTGACCTCCGGTTATGGTCTACCTGACATGTATGCATCTTGTTAATAGTGTAAAAGCAAAAGGTTCTACCATAAGGCTGTTATCTCAGGAAATAGAAACGATATGACGTTCTTATTTTATACTCTATCTTGTAAGTAGCGGAAATTTGAGTTCCTAAGTCGTATGAAACTACGGGACTTAGCATTTTGACATAACAAACGTTTAATTTAGGCACCTATTTTGGTACATGCGCAGCGCACGCAGATTCATATTCATCATCAAATGTAAGTGTCAAATCTCTGATTACCATTATTACTTAGAAAAGCTAATGAATACAACATTACGACTTCAAAACAACATGTTGGGACAACATTGGACATGTTCTTCCATACCGTCTATTCCATACTCTACAAATAAATAAATTTTCAAAAACTCTTGAGAGCAGCTCTTATCATTTATATACTTAAAAAGCTTTTTCTTAAACTCAACATGGCCAGCTGTTTAAGGCGCTAGAATCGTAATCTGAGGATCGCGGGTTCAAATCCCCTTCACCCCAAACATGCTTGCCCTTTCAGCCGTGAGGGCGTTATAATGTGACGGTTAATTCCTCTATTAGTTGGTAAAAGAGTAGCCCAAGAGTTGACAGTGGGTGGTGATGACTATAACGTTACATATGCATTCAGTTTGATTGAATTACATTAGTAACAGCCCTCTACTTTCTTCCATCCAACCAATCTTTTATCCAATTTGCTAACTTATTCCACAACCTATATACAGAGATAATGTGTGTTATGTAAATGTCGTGTAAATGTTTTGTAAGTGACAACATGTCGTGTTGTGTTTAAATTTTCATTTCTATTATTTATATTTCCATATTTATATTATTGTTTCAAGGTTTCAACTAATAAAATATGTTGTCATTCATTTAAAATAACATTTAGAATTTTCTAGAATTAGGTAGACCAATCATATGTATTTAAATGAAATGCTGGCGGCCTAGTGTCTAGACGAGAAGTCTCGTGCAAGAGCGGATATGCGCGGATTTCTCTGGAATGTTGGGAAGTAACGCGAATGTTCGAGAAGTAGGCCTACTGGTATAAAAGACGGTGACGCGAGAAGAAAAAAGAAAAGAGTCATCAGTTTTTATTCGAAGAAAAGAATAAGAAGAGTCAGACATTAGTTTTATTCAAAAGAAGAGAGTCAGTCATTCATTTGAGTGTTTGCTGTGATTTGTGTCTGAAGTTAGATCTACGGAAGCTGTGATTTTACTTCGTCAATCTCTACGATTCATTCGAATTAGTGGTTATACTGAAAGGCAACACGTGTAGAACTATTTACGGGAAACCGGGAAAATTGGAAGGCGATAAGTTTTGAGACGTTCATCGGAGGCATCGTAAAAAGAACTTCGTCATTCTCCATTCAAACTTCGAAATTTCTTCGTGGGACCAAATTCACACCCTAGACTGGAATTTTGGATTTCTAATCTGGACTTTTGGACTTTCATTCTAGATCATATTATTAGATACAGGCCAGTACCATTTTGTGTTGTAATTAATTTTGAAGGTTTAAACTTAATATCTCTCATTGTTATTATATAATTGATGTTATATCTGTTATATATATAATAGCTTATTGTAATAAATTATACAAGCTGTTATCTGTGTCTTTCTGTTGCGTTTAGTCAACGACAAACAAAACATAAAAAAAAACGTAACAGTAAATTGGGGGCCCGTCCGGGATATCGAACAAACAAGTTAATTCTATTCTAAAATAAGATTTATATTCTGTACAGATAGACAGCTTGTATATTCAAAATGGCATTCCAACTTGAAGATTTTATTAACAAATTTAATCAGAATCCCTCTTTCGAATTGATCAGTGAATTAAAAAAATCTGAATTGCTTGATGTTGGAAAACATTTCAATTTAGAAGTGAAGCAAGCAATGAAGAAAGCAGATATTAAACGAATTATTGTTGAACATTTGGTCAGCCAAAATGTTTTACCTCAAAAAGTTGCACAACAATTACCCGCCGCTCATTTTGACCCAGATTTTGAATAAAAAAGAATGGAAATGGAAATAAAATTTCGTTTAGAAATTGAAAGGAAACGTATTGAGGCAGAACAAGAAAACAAACGCCTTGATGCCGAAATACAAATAGAACGCATTAAAGCTGATAAGGAAATCAGTATGAGAAAGGCACAGACAGATGAAAAGGTTGTCCAAATGTGGTTGGATAATTTTGATGCTTCCAAACAAATTCGTTTAGTGCCTCCATTCAATGAAAAGGCTGTAGATAAATATTTTCAACAATTTGAAAAATTGGCCTTTAGGCTAAAATGGCCTACCGAATATTGGACAGTATTACTTCAGAGTGTTTTCAAAGGTAAAGCTCAGGAAGTGTTTTCCAAACTCACGGCCGAGCAAAGTTATGAATACGAGCACGTCAAAAAATGTATTTTGAATGCTTATGAATTGGTACCTGAGGCATACAGACAAAAATTTCGTGGTTACAAAAAGTTTGACAGCCAAACTTATGTCGAATTTGCTCGTGAAAAAGAAACTCTTTCCGACAGGTGGTGTGATTCCAAAGAAATCAAAGATGATTATACAAAACTCAGAGAACTCATGTTAGTTGAAGAATTTAAAAGATGTATGTATTCCTGTAGAGCTCAAAACTTATATTGATGAACAAAAAGCTTCCAAAATTCATGATGCTGCTGTCTTGGCAGACGAGTATGCTTTGACTCACAAACAAATCACACAGCAAAGAAACCCAATGACTCATTCAATCATTATGCAAAAGTCGACAAAGACAAAAAAGAGCAAACTTCTAATTCTCAAACAAAGACTTCATCTTATTCTCAAAGCTTGTCATCTACCAAAAACGTGTCATTCTCATCCAAAACATGTGCTTATTGTAAGAAACCTGGCCATCTGATTTATGAGTGCTATAAGATCAAAAACAAGCCATCACCCCATAGTTTTGTTTCGCCCTCGTTGGATAGATCATTGGTTCCCAATGATTTTGACCCTGTCCAGTCCACTGTGGATTCCAAGTCCAATATTATTGATGCACCTGAAGATCTTGTTGAGGACAAATTTAAGCCTTTCATCACTGAAGGTTTTGTTTCTTTTGTTGACAATTCACATCTACAACCAATTAAAATCCTGCGGGATACTGGAGCTTTTCAGAGTTTGATTTTGGAAAGTGTACTTCCGTTTTCTGAAAAGTCATCCGTTGGGGCCAATGTGCTCATTTCTGGTGTAGAAGGTGGCGTCGTTTCTATTCCTCTTCATAGATTGGATTTGCATTCGGACTTAGTTTCGGGCCCAGTGACTGTGGGTATTAAATCTTCATTGCCTGTTGAAGGTGTGTCTATGCTTTTGGGGAATGATTTGGCTGGTAGTAAGGTGGTACCAGAGGTTCGTGTTGTTGAAGCACCTGTTGTTACTCCCAGTACAGAGCAACTCGTTGAAGAGTTTCCTGATGTTTTCCCCGCCTGTGCTGTTACTCGTTCTCAAACACTTTTTCAGGAGTCCAAAGAGGATTTCCCTTTATCTGATACGTTTATGTCTCACATTGATGAGATTTCTGACTCAACTTTGAGTTCTACTGATGACTCAAAGTCATTTTTCAACTCTCTTCATCGTAACAAACTTGTTGAGGAACAGGACAATGATCCTGAAACTCGTTCTCTTCTACAACTGGCTGTTGATGAAAATGAAATAGGAACTGTCCCTATTTGTTACTACCAGAAGTCAGGTGTATTAATTAGAAAATACAGACCTCCTGACGTTGCTGCTGATGAAGAGTGGAATGTTTTTCACTAAATCGTCATTCCAAAATGCTATCGGAATGATATTCTTAGTCTTGCTCATGATCATGTGTTGTCAGGACACTTAGGAGTAAGAAAGACCTTAGATCGTATCCGACGACATTTCTATTGGCCAAAGATGCGCCAAGATGTTGTTGATTATTGTAAGACATGCCATTCTTGCCAAATGACTGGAAAACCAAATCAGGGGATTCCCAAAGCACCACTGCAGCCTATTCCTGCCTTTGAAGAACCGTTCTCGAGTCATTATCGACTGTGTTGGCCCAATGCCATAAAGCAAAGCAGGAAATGAATACCTCTTGACGATCATGTGTGCTTCTACACGTTTCCCTGAGGCAATCCCTTTGAGAAAAATCACTGCTCCCAACATTGTCAAGGCTCTTGTCAAATTCTTTACCATGTTCGGGATTCCGAAAGTTGTACAATCACATCAAGACTCAAATTTTACGTCCAAGATATTTCAACAAGCCATGCATGAACTAAACATCCACCAAAGTTCATCCAGTGCATACCATCCTGAGTCACAAGGTGTTTTTGATCGTTTCCACCAAATTACTGCCACGAACACTCAAAAAACTGGCGTGAGGGTGTTCCCTTGTTATTGTTTGAAGTTCGTGAGGTTATTTCAGAATCTACTGGATTTAACCCTTTTGAGTTGGTTTAAAAAACAAAAAAAAAACAAAAAAAAAAGGTTTTCACAAGTTCAAATTTTTTTTTTTACTTTTAAGGGGAGTGTTATGTAAATGTCGTGTAAATGTTTTGTAAGCGACATGTCGTGTTGTGTTTAAATTTTCATTTCTATTATTTATATTTCCATATTTATATTATTGTTTCAAGGTTTAAACTAAAATATGTTGTCATTCATTTAAAATAACATTTAGAATTTTCTAGAATTAGGTAGACCAATCATATGTATTTAAATGAAATGCTGGCGGTTGAGTGTCTAGACGAGAAGCTCGTGCAAGAGCGGACATGCGCGGATTTCTCTGGAATGTTGGAAAGTAACGCGAATGTTCGAGAAGTAGGCCTACTGGTATAAAAGACGGTGACGCGAGAAGAAAAAAGAAAAGAGTCATCAGTTTTTATTCGAAGAAAAGAATAAGAAAAGTCATCAGATTTTATTAGGAGAAAAGAGTCAGACATTAGTTTTATTCAAAAGAAGAGAGTCAGTCATTCATTTGAGTGTTTGCTGTGATTTGTGTCTGAAGTTAGATCTACGGAAGCTGTGATTTTACTTCGTCAATCTCTACGATTCATTCGAATTAGTGGTTATACTGAAAGGCAACACGTGTAGAACTATTTATGGGAAACCGGGAAAATTGGAAAGCGATAAGTTTTGAGACGTTCATCGGAGGCATCGTAAAAAGAACTTCGTCATTCTCCATTCAAACTTCGAAATTTCTTCGTGGGACCAAATTCACACCCTAGACTGGAATTTTGGATTTCTAATCTGGACTTTTGGACTTTCATTCTAGATCATATTATTAGATACAGGCCAGTACTATTTTGTGTTGTAATTAATTTTGAAGGTTTAAACTTAATATCTCTCATTGTTATTATATAATTTATGTTATATCTGTTATATATATAATAGCTTATTGTAATAAATTATACAAACTGTTATCTGTGTCTTTCTGTTGCGTTTAGTCTACGAAAAACATAAAACATAAAAAAACGTAACAATGTGGTACTTTGTTAAATGCTTTCTGAAAATTAAGATGCACCAAATCCACATCCTTACTCTCATCTGCATAAACAGTAACCTTTTCAAAATTCTATACTTTTTTAAATGACTTTGCAAAGCATCTTTTAACACACTTTCATAAACTTTTACCACAACTGATGTAAGACTAACGAATCTATAATTAGTGGAATTTTTTTTATTTTCAAAGAATATTAAAATACCTGTTAGGCAAAATTTTCCCTTAGTGAAACCATGTTGACTATCCAATAAAATTCTATACTTTGTTAAATGACTTTGCAAAGCATCTTTTAACACACTTTCATAAACTTTTACCACAACTGATGTAAGACTAACGAATCTATAATTAGTGGAATTTTTTTTATTTTCAAAGAATATTAAAATACCTGTTAGGCAAAATTTTCCCTTAGTGAAACCATGTTGACTATCCAATAAAATTCTATACTTTGTTAAATGACTTTGCAAAGCATCTTTTAACACACTTTCATAAACTTTTACCACAACTGATGTAAGACTAACGAATCTATAATTAGTGGAATTTTTTTTATTTTCAAAGAATATTAAAATACCTGTTAGGCAAAATTTTCCCTTAGTGAAACCATGTTGACTATCCAATAAAATTCTATACTTTGTTAAATGACTTTGCAAAGCATCTTTTAACACACTTTCATAAACTTTTACCACAACTGATGTAAGACTAACGAATCTATAATTAGTGGAAAATTTTTTATTACCTACTCTGAAAAGAGTTACATTAACTAATTTTCAATGGTGTAGTATTTATCCACTATTCAAGGACTGACGAAAAATAGCAACAAGTGGCTCGCATATCCAATATTTAACCTATTTCAAAACCCTCGAGGAATGTTTTTTCTTATAGCAAAGCCACATCGGGATATCTCGTCAGCCCACCGAGGGAACTCGAACCCCTGATTTTAGCGTTGTAAATCCGGAGACATACCGCTGTGCGAGCGGGGGGCAACCCTTGAGGAAATATCTGGACCATGTGCCTAATATTATCGGTTTGCCACTTCCCAAATGTTTTTTAACCAATTCAGAATCAATGCAGTCATCTTGTGTACATGAAGAAGGCCAAAATTTGTAGAAACTTCACCTTCTAAATCATGTTATTTATTAGATAAAATCTTCACTGCATCAACTAAAGCATAAGAGAAAACATCACTTACTCCCTTCCTTTAATTCTGCTTATTAATTTTCTATTCTACATGTCCCCCGGGGGGTGGGGCAGCTATACGTTTAAGAAATTTACACACTAAAACGGGATTCGAGTCCCCGCAGTGGCTAGACTGCAAATAAGTCATCCTGAAACTTCACACCTCGAAAACAACAAAATGTTTTTCGAATAATTCATATAAGAATAATATTGTTCAAGCAAGAAGCTACCCAGTGTGTGTATGTTTTCTTATAGCAAAGCCACATGGGACTATCTGCTGAGGGGAACGGAACCTGTAATTTTAGCGTTTTAAATCTGTAGACTTACCGATGTACCAGCGGGAGACTACCCAGTGGGCTATTTGCGATGTTTTCATTACCACCAACCAAACTCAGAACTGTAGCTTTATAATCACTCAAGCTTGACCTGTTGGTTTTTTTCTGGTATGTTCGTCATTATATTCCAATGTTCAAGAAAGAGTGATTGATCTGGTCAAGAAGGATTTTTTTCAACCGTTTTTAACGATATTGTGGTCACGATCATGTCTTTCTTGGATAAAGCAGAGCGTAAGCTTCTACTGATATTCTTATCTCAAGGCTTCATGAATAATTAACATACCGGTTTATAAATAACCTCTTTCTATTTTCAAGCGACATCAGAACCTGCCAGAAGATCAAGCCCGTCGTTACTTCTACCAGCTTGTCAGTGCAGTCCAGTACCTCCATGCTTTGCAGATAGCTCACCGAGACTTGAAATGTGATAACATTCTTTTGACACAAGATGACAAGGTGAAGTTATCAGACTTCGGATTCAGTCGCAGATGTGGTATGTGTTTTTTTTTAATTACTGAAATGTGCGAGTTAACATAACCGTTACATTTTCACTGACGTCTGAAGTGACGGACGTCATGCGGCTATTTTTTGGGGTTGGGTAGGGAACGTTCAGGAAACAAAGTACTTTTTTTTAAATGGTGGGTGAACAATAATAATTATACAAACAATACGTGGAGTGTTTTTAATTTCCATTGCCAAGTTGATTCAACTATTGGTTTTCTCTACAGATAGATATTTTGAGCATATTTAACCAAATATTTCTACACAGATTTACCAAACAGTTGAGGGCCAGTGCCCATGATACCACTAGATGTATTTGCAGAGTTCATATATGTATATTTATATATGCTTCCACCTTAGTTAAAAGGTCCAGCATGGTCAGGTGGTTAGGGCTCTCGACTCGTAATCCGAGGGCTGTGGGTTTGAATCCCCGTCACACCAAACATGCTCGCTCGTTCAGCCGTGGGGACGCTATAATATGACGGTTATTCCCACTATTCGTTGGTAAAAGAGTAGCCCAAGAGTTGGCAGTGGGTGGTGATGACTAGCTGCCTTCCTTTTAGTCTTAGACTAGATAGTCCTAGTGCAGTTTGCGCGAAATTAAAAAAACAAACAAACACTACCTATATATTAAAACTTGATTCTGTTCGTCTTTGTTGTCAAACTTCCGAGATGGAAGTAATAGAGAAAAAAAAGTATTCAAACTAGGCAAAGCGGAATATTTAACTTTCCACGTAATAGATTGATTAAAGAAAATTTCTAAACACTTGTATGAATATAAATATAGCTTTGTGCGAAATTCAAAACAAGCCAAACCTAAATTAAATTATCTGCACGGTGCAGAATCACAACACGTGCGCCCCTACATCTACAACGGGTCATTAGTAAATTTACGGACTTGCAACAAGTTTTTAAACACAGGTTTAACACTATCAGATCTGAACAAAGTGTTGACAAAGTAACAGTTAATACAGAGTGGAACATGTAGCAATTCAAACTAAATAATAGTATATAGTAATAATATTCTTCAGAAATCAGTTACGATCTATAATGACGGGAGGAAGAAGTCACTTGAATTTGTTTCTCCAATGTCTTCAAGACCTAAACTTCAATAATATGAACATGACTAGTGGCGCCATCTTCGTGAATTGAAATGCTTAATTTAGGCGTACTTATGATTAATGTCTAATTTAAAAATTGACTGCCCTCATTTTTGAACAACTGAGCGAACGAAGATAGCCAGTGGCATAGACCGCCATAATGGATTTGTATAGAGTTAGAACTAATAAAATAATTTCAACGTCAGTTTCAAAAGTATTTTTTTTTTTTAGATTTGCAAACATTTTCAAATTAATTTTCTTCAAACAAAGTAACTGATCAAAATACATTGTAATTCACGATTTCACTGTACTAAACCACAGTGATCTCTAATTATAAGACATTGTGAAGCTTGTTTTGAATTTCGCGCAAAGCTACACGAGGGTTATCTGCGCTAGCCATCCCTAATCTAATAGTGAGGGAAGGCAGGTAGTCATCGCCACCCACATCCAACTCTTTTATTAACAAATAGTGGGATTGACTGTCACATAATAATATTCCCACAGCTGAAATGGCAAGTTTGGTGTGACAAAGATTCGAACCCACGACCCTCATATAACGACTCGATGCGCCATAACCACCTGGCCATTGTGAAACTTAATGAAGTTTCATTACTGATTTGTTCTGTATTTTAACGTACCACATATTCCAAAAAGAAGTTTTATCAAACGTGTAAAAGTACTCGCACAATGAACATCAAATGAATGACGCACATCTTTTATTTTATTAAAAGTTGATACAGCCGGAAAAAGAATACTAAGTGAGACTTACTGCGGCAGCGCCGCCTATGCCGCTCCCGAAGTTCTCCAAGGCATACCTTACAATCCCAAGATGTACGACGTGTGGAGTCTAGGTTGTATACTCTTCATCATGCTCACTGGAACCATGCCGTTTGACGACTCTAATGTAAAGAAAATGGTGAAGACCCAGCTTCAGAAACGTATTAGACTTCCTGCTGGTATAGCCTTCATACTGACAAAAGAATGCGAAGAACTGCTCCATCGCATATTGCAACCTGACGTTACTAAACGAGCGACTGTAGATCAGGTTTTACGTCATTCTTGGCTACAAGGCATCATTTGATAAATCGTGATTTTGTTTCTAACATACACTATTATTGCCCAATTTTTTTATTGTAACTCTTCGGAATTTTTTTTTTTTTAAATCTAAGAATCGGGTGAAATTTATGTTCTAATTTAAAACCGAATAATCAGATTGATAGTGCTGAAAGATAAACTTTTTAAGTGCTCACGTATTTCTCAAAACCTATCATTCCACTAAACATGTTAGTTCATTTCAGAGGAGATAGCCGATTGTACAGGTAAAAATTAAAACGCCATATTTTTATTAATCAAAATACGTTTCATTTGCTCCAATGATTTTCTCCCAACGGGATACTAATGAAAAATATTTCGTATCTACAAAGCTCCGTTGTTTTGGAGACAAACTATTCAAGGGCTTCGACAACTATCTCCTGATTTCGAAATGTTTTGTTCCGGAAAAACAGCTCCAAGTTTCGGAAATGGTGATAATCAGTTGGAGAGGGTCAGGTGAGTATAGTGGATTCCATAAAATTTCATATTTCAATTCTATCAATTTTAAAATGGTGATTTATGGGGTATCGGGTCTGGCATTATCTTGCAGCAGGATCCATCCATGCCTGTTCACCAATGATAGCTGTTTTATGGTTAATTTTCGATGCATTTTATCAGTTTCTTAGCAGTAAGATTGTGCTTTAATTGTTTCACCTGATTCCAGGAAGGAGTAATGGATACTTCCCTCTGCAGACCACCACACTGTCACCATAACCTATTTTTGGTACAAATGCAGTCTCGGCGCATGTCTTGGAGATTCACCTGCATTTACCTGTTGTCCCGATCTCTTCCGATTGTCGTATACGATCCGAATCACTTCAAAAATTACTCCTTGTTTCTAACCAGTTTCTGCCCTTCCGGCAATTCTTGCGGAACCCATTTGTCCATTTTTTTTATCTTTCTGATTGCAGTCATGTGACGAGAGACAGTTGTATTAGAAATTTCGAAGTTTGTTGCAAGTGCCCGAACTGTTATTTGTGGGTTAGCTTCCACAATAACTCTTAATCTTTCTTCATCATTCACAACAGACTGAGGCCTTCATCGGGGTTCGTATCACTAGAATAAAATTTCTGGAACCAGCGCCGAATAGTCCCGTCGAGTGGTAGTTTCTTGTCCAAATGTTAAATTGATGTTTTTAACGGCCTAGGCTGCATTTTTTCTCAATTAGAATTCGCACACACAAAATCAGTAATTTCAATTCTTTTGAAGACATAGTCTAGTAAAAGGTTCCAAAGAAACACAACAAGAATTAGAATAAAACTTGCCATAAGAGACAAGTGAAAAGTACAACACTCGTCAATACTGGTTTGGTTTGTTTTAGAATTTCGCACAGAGCTACTCGAGGGCTATCTGTGCTAGCCGTCCCTAATTTAGCAGTGTAAGACTAGAGGGAAGGCAGCTAGTCATCACCATCCACCGCCAACTCTAGGGCTGCTCTTTTACCAACGAATAGTGGGATTGACCGTAACATTATACGACCCCACGGCTGGGAGGGCGAGCATGTTTAGCGCGACGCGGGCGCGAACCCGCGACCCTCGGATTACGAGTCACACGCCTTACGCGCTCGGCCATGCCAGGCCTCGTCAATACTGAACATCATACAGTCAAATTACTGTATCCAACGTATCCTAAACACAGTCACTCTTCAACAACTAAGTGAAAGACCGTCATTTCATATGAAAAAGACCTAATGACTCCAGTGTTAGATTAACATTTCTCACTTGAGGCGCTCTTATGTATACACAGCATTTAGCTGGACAGTAAATACACTAAAAACAATTGTTACTTAACATTTAAATAATTTCATTTTTCATCTTCAACCAACTAAGCCTATATTTCATCAATGATAACACTTGAAATTATTTACGAGGATCTATGCAAATTTTATTTCATATTTAAATATAATTCACTAACAAATATAAAAAACAAACAAACGAGGACATCAGAAAACGTAGCGTTTTGAACAGGTCAGAAGAAGTTGACTTATCGTAAATGGTTTTAAATTCGTAATAGTAAATACATAAAGGGAAAATAAAATCTACTATAATTATAAACTCATAGGCCTTTCATTGGACTAACAACCTACTCAAATACTTGTTGAATAATCCGCAAGCAATTGCGGCCCCATGATCCTAGATGGAATCTAATGGTGATAACTAACTAGCCTTACACTAAATATAACTACGCCGGTAACTGAACTGTGTCAAAAGAAGACGAGATACTTGAAAAAAAAAAACCGTTTATTAAACAGTAAAAGGAAAAATGGATTATTTACACTGATAATATCAAAGTCAGATAATCTGTAACCCTAACAGTTTCTGCATACTTAGTTCTGGAAAAAAAATTACTATTTCAATATAAAAAAAATCAAAATACGGTGATCTTCAAAATAAATTGGGTTCAGGAAAAATCAATTGGTCTTATACTTGGTCATTTAACTGACGAAATTCTACTTATAAACTTTCACGAGCAAGAGAATTGAAAATGTTCAAATACCAACAGTTTATTTTGAATTTCACGCAAAGCTACACGAGGGCTATCTGCGCTAGTCGTCCCTAATTTAGTAGTGTAAGACTAGAAGTAAGGCATTTTGTCAACACTACCCACCGCCAACTCTTGGACTACTCTTTTACCAACGAATAGTGGGATTAGCCGTAAAATTATAACGTCCCCACGGCTGAAAGGGCAAGCATATTTGGTGTAATGGGGATTCGAACGCACGACCTTTGTATTACAAGTCAAGCATCTTAACCACCTGGCCATGCGAGGCCCAACAGTTTTGTATATAGTATGTTTTCACTGTAAAATGGTTGGATGGTACACTTTCCTTGTGTTCTAGAAAGTTAAGGATTTAACTTATGGATATAAAACATGTAAAAGGAATAAGGATTAGTAATCCGATTAGATGTAAAGATTTTCTAAACAAACAACTACATTATAATGAAGTTCGGTTTATTCTCAAGGAGAGAGACAGGAATCACTGTCGTTTTGGGAATGACTGCATATAATATACATTGATAATTGTTGAAAATAATTATCTTAAAACCTACTGTTTATAACGGATTTACGCTATAACTATTATCACGTAAGGGTTGTTTTTTTTTGGAATTTCGCACAAATCTACTCGAGGGCCATCTGTGCTAGCTGTCCCTAATTCAGCAGTGTAAGACTAGAGGAAAGGCAGCTAGTCATCACCACCAACCGCCAACTCTTTTACCAACGAATAGTGGGATTGACCGTAACATTATAGCGTGCCCACGGCTGAAAGGGCGAGCATGTTTGGCGCGACCCTCAAATTACGAGTCGCACGCCTTAATGCACTTGGCCATGCCGGGCCATCACGTGAGGGAGAAATATTCCACTAGCAAAAGATTACACTGTTATCCTTATCAAATGCGAAATAGTATTGTCAGAGGTTTTTTTTAACTCGATGCTATGCCTTTCCACAGACTTACCTAGGGTACTGACGCTTTCAATTTTTTTTATTGGGTAAACAGAATGACAAACAAAAATATAGGGAAGTCAAGAGTCAAACGTTTATTATTTAATGCAAAATATGATTAGTCAGTATAAATAGTGACGTAGTTGTAACTGCAGCTTTTCAGTTCAAGAAAAATATATACATTACGACATTTCTTTGTGGAATTCAACAAGACCCACACATTTGTTCTATCCTTTTCTGATACAGAATGTTTGTGTCTTGTAATGTAGAAGATATCACAGCTGAAAATGGAAGATTATATACGTTTGCTGAATTTGGGTAAAAACTTCATAAAATGACTTTGAGAAAGATCTAACCAATTATAGTCACAGAAAAAATGAGACAACATCTGGAACCAGTTATCCATTTTGGTACTCAAAATTAGAATGCAGTACACCTAACTTAGAGTAAAAGCATAAGAAACTAGAATTTTAATAGTTCAAATAACAAGTTACACATTAAACACTAGTGTGGTGACACTGACAACAGAAACTTGTTTATGTGTGCAATATGTGTGAAAAAAGGCAACTGATATCGAGAAAAATAGAATATTTCTCTACACGTTTGAAAAAAATATTTAAACTAACATTTTACATTTTAATTGGTGGTAAGTAACAGTAAGTGTTTGTTAATCACCACTGGTATTCTTTAATTGGTGGTAAGTAACAGTAAATGTTTATTAATCACCATCGGTATTCTTTAATTGGTGGTAAGTAACAGTAAGTGTTTGTTAATCACCACTGGTATTCTTTAATTGGTGGTAAGTAACAGTAAGTGTTTGTTAATCACCACTGGTATTCTTTAATTGGTGGTAAGTAACAGTAAATGTTTATTAATCACCACCGGTATTCGTTAATTGGTGGTAAGTAACAGAAAATGTTTATTAATCACCACCGGTATTCTTTAATTGGTGGTAAGTAACAGTAAATGTTTATTAATCACCTATCCGGTATTTCTTTAATTGGTGGTAAGTAACAGTAAATGTTTATTAATCACAATCGGTATTCGTTAATTGGTGGTAAGTAACAGTAAATAATTTATTAATCACCACCGGTATCTTTAATTGGTGGTAAGTAACAGTAAATTTTATTAATCACCATCCGGTATTCTTTAATTGGTGGTAAGTAACAGTAAATGTTTATTAATCACCACCGGTATTCTTTAATTGGTTGGTAAGTCACAGTAAATGTTTATTAATCACCACCGGTATTCTTAATTGGTGGTAAGTCACCGTAAATGTTTATTAATCACCACCGGTATTCTTTAATTGGTGGTAAGTAACAGTAAATATTTATTAATCACCACCGGTATTCTTTAGTTGGTGGTAAGTAACAGTAAATAGTTATTAATCACCACCGGTATTCTTTAATTGGTGGTAAGTAACAAGTAAATGTTATTAATCACCACCGGTATTCTTTAATTGTGTGGTAAGTAACAAGAAAGGTTTATTAATCACCACCGGTATTCATTATTGGTGGTAAGTAACAAGAAATGTTTAGTAATCACCACCGGTATTCTTTAAATTGGTGGTAAGTAAAACAAGTAAATGTTTATTAATCACCGACCCGGTAATTCTTTAATTGGTGGGAAGTAACAGTAAATAGTTATTAATATCACCACCGGTATATCTTTAATTGGTGGTAAGTAACATAAATAGTTTATTAATCACCACCGGTATTCTTTAATTGGTGGTAAGTAACAGTAAATGTTTATTAATCACCATCGGTATTCTTTAATTGGTGGTAAGTAACAGTAAATGTTTATTAATCACCACCGGTATTCTTTAATTGGTGGTAAGTAACAGTAAATGTTTATTAATCACCACCGGTATTCTTTAATTGGTGGTAAGTAACAGTAAATGTTTATTAATCACCACCGGTATTCTTTAATTGGTGGTAAGTAACAGTAACTGTTTATTAATCACCACCGGTATTCGTTAATTGGTGGTAAGTAACAGTAAATGTTTATTAATCACCATCGGTATTCTTTAATTGGTGGTAAGTAACAGTAAATGTTTATTAATCACCATCGGTATTCTTTAATTGGTGGTAAGTAACAGTAAATGTTTATTAATCACCACCGGTATTCTTTAATTGGTGGTAAGTAACAGTAAATGTTTATTAATCACCATCGGTATTCTTTAATTGGTGGTAAGTAACAGTAAATGTTTATTAATCACCATCGGTATTCTTTAATTGGTGGTAAGTAACAGTAAATGTTTATTAATCACCACCGGTATTCTTTAATTGGTGGTAAGTAACAGTAAATGTTTATTAATCACCATCGGTATTCTTTAATTGGTGGTAAGTAACAGTAAATGTTTATTAATCACCATCGGCATTCTTTAATTGGTGGTAAGTAACAGTAAATGTTTATTAATCACCATCGATATTCTTTAATTGGTGGTGAGTAACAGTAAATGTTTATTAATCACCATCGGTATTCGTTAATTGGTGGTAAGTAACAGTAAATGTTTATTAATCACCACCGGTATTCTTTAATTGGTGGTAAGTAACAGTAAATGTTTATTAATCACCACCGGTATTCTTTAATTGGTGGTAAGTAACAGTAACTGTTTATTAATCACCACCGGTATTCGTTAATTGGTGGTAAGTAACAGTAAATGTTTATTAATCACCACCGGTATTCTTTAATTGGTGGTAAGTAACAGTAAATGTTTATTAATCACAACCGGTATTCGTTAATTGGTGGTAAGTAACAGTAAATGTTTATTAATCACCATCGGTATTCTTTAATTGGTGGTAAGTAACAGTAAATATTTATTAATCACAACCGGTATTCGTTAATTGGTGGTAAGTAACAGTAAATGTTTATTAATCACCACCGGTATTCTTTAATTGGTGGTAAGTAACAGTAAATGTTTATTAATCACCACCGGTATTCTTTAATTGGTGGTAAGTAACAGTAAATGTTTATTAATCACAACCGGTATTCGTTAATTGGTGGTAAGTAACAGTAAGTGTTTGTTGATCACCACCGGTATTCTTTAATTGGTGGTAAGTAACAGTAAATGTTTATTAATCACCGGTATTCGTTAATTGGTGGTAAGTAAAGTAATGTTTTATCACCACCGGTATTCTTTAATTGGTGGTAAGTAACAGTAAATGTTTATTAATCACCATCGGTATTCTTTAATTGGTGGTAAGTAACAGTAAATGTTTATTAATCACCACCGGTATTCTTTAATTGGTGGTAAGTAACAGTAAATGTTTATTAATCACCACCGGTATTCTTTAATTGGTGGTAAGTAACAGTAAATGTTTATTAATCACCACCGGTATTCTTTAATTGGTGGTAAGTAACAGTAATTTTTATTAATCACAACCGGTATTCTTTAATTGGTGGTAAGTAACAATAAATGTTTATTAATCACCACCGGTATTCTTTAATTTGGTGGTAAGTAACAGTAATGTTTATTAATCACCACCGGTATTCTTAATTGGTGGTAAGTAACAGTAAATGTTTATTAATCACCATCGGTATTCTTTAATTGGTGGTAAGTAACAGTAAATGTTTATTAATCACCGGTATTCTTTAATTGGTGGTAAGTAACAGTAAATGTTTATTAATCACCATCGGTATTCTTTAATTGGTGGTAAGTAACAGTAAATGTTTATTAATCACCATCGGTATTCTTTAATTGGTGGTAAGTAACAGTAAATGTTATTAATCACCATCCGGTATTCTTTAATTGGTGGTAAGTAACAGTAAATGTTTATAATCACATCGGTATTCTTTAATTGGTGGTAAGTAACAGTAAATGTTTATTAATCACACATCGGTATTCTTTAATTGGTGGTAAGTAACAGTAAATGTTTTATAATCACCATCGGTATTCTTTAATTGGTGGTAAGTAAACAGTAAATGTTTATTAATCACCACCGGTATTCTTTAATTGGTGGTAAGTAACAGTAAATGTTTATTAATCACCATCGGTAATTCTTTAATTGGTGGTAAGTAACAGTAAATGTTTATTAATCACCACCGGTATTCTTTAATTGGTGGTAAAGTAACAGTAAATGTTTATTATCACCATCGTATTCTTAATTGGTGGTAAGTAACAGTAAATGTTTATTAATCACCATCGGTATTCGGTAATTGGTGTAAGTAAAGTAAATGTTTATTAATCACCATCGGATATTCTTTAATTGGGTGGTAAGTAACAGTAAATGTTTATTAATCACCACCGGTATTCTTTAATTGGTGGTAAGTAACAGTAAATGTTTATTAATCACCACCGGTATTCTTTAATTGGTGGTAAGTAACAGTAAATGTTTATTAATCACAACCGGTATTCTTTAATTGGTGGTAAGTAACAGTAAATGTTTATTAATCACCACCGGTATTCTTTAATTGGTGGTAAGTAACAGTAAATGTTTATTAATCACCACCGGTATTCTTTAATTGGTGGTAAGTAACAGTAAATGTTTATTAATCACCACCGGTATTCTTTAATTGGTGGTAAGTAACAGTAAATGTTTATTAATCACCATCGGTATTCTTTAATTGGTGGTAAGTAACAGTAAATGTTTATTAATCACCACCGGTATTCTTTAATTGGTGGTAAGTAACAGTAAATGTTTATTAATCACCATCGGTATTCTTTAATTGGTGGTAAGTAACAGTAAATATTTATTAATCACAACCGGTATTCTTTAATTGGTGGTAAGTAACAGTAAATGTTTAATAATCACCATCGGTATTCTTTAATTGGTGGTAAGTAACAGTAAATGTTTATTAATCACAACCGGTATTCGTTAATTGGTGGTAAGTAACAGTAAGTGTTTGTTGATCACCACCGGTATTCTTTAATTGGTGGTAAGTAACAGTAAATGTTTATTAATCACCACCGGTATTCTTTAATTGGTGGTAAGTAACAGTAAATGTTTATTAATCACCACCGGTATTCTTTATTTGGTGGTAAGTAACAGTAATGTTATTAATCACCACCGGTATTCTTTAATTGGTGGTAAGTAACAGTAAATGTTTATTAATCACCACCGGTATTCTTTAATTGGTGGTAAGTAACAGTAAATGTTTATTAATCACCACCGGTATTCTTTAATTGGTGGTAAGTAACAGTAAATGTTTATTAATCACCATCGGTATTCTTTAATTGGTGGTAAGTAACAGTAAATGTTTATTAATCACCACCGGTATTCTTTAATTGGTGGTAAGTAACAGTAAATGTTTATTAATCACCACCGGTATTCTTTAATTGGTGGTAAGTAACAGTAAATGTTTATTAATCACAACCGGTATTCGTTAATTGGTGGTAAGTAACAGTAAGTGTTTGTTGATCACCACCGGTATTCTTTAATTGGTGGTAAGTAACAGTAAATGTTTATTAATCACCATCGGTATTCTTTAATTGGTGGTAAGTAACAGTAAATGTTTATTAATCACCACCGGTATTCTTTAATTGGTGGTAAGTAACAGTAAATGTTTATTAATCACCATCGGTATTCTTTAATTGGTGGTAAGTAACAGTAAATGTTTATTAATCACCATCGGTATTCTTTAATTGGTGGTAAGTAACAGTAAATGTTTATTAATCACCACCGGTATTCTTTAATTGGTGGTAAGTAACAGTAAATGTTTATTGATCACCACCGGTATTCTTTAATTGGTGGTAAGTAACAGTAAATATTTATTAATCACAACCGGTATTCTTTAATTGGTGGTAAGTAACAGTAAATGTTTATTAATCACCACCGGTATTCTTTAATTGGTGGTAAGTAACAGTAAATGTTTATTAATCACCATCGGTATTCTTTAATTGGTGGTAAGTAACAGTAAATGTTTATTAATCACAACCGGTATTCGTTAATTGGTGGTAAGTAACAGTAAGTGTTTGTTGATCACCACCGGTATTCTTTAATTGGTGGTAAGTAACAGTAAATGTTTATTAATCACCATCGGTATTCTTTAATTGGTGGTAAGTAACAGTAAATGTTTATTAATCACCATCGGTATTCTTTAATTGGTGGTAAGTAACAGTAAATGTTTATTAATCACCATCGGTATTCTTTAATTGGTGGTAAGTAACATTAAATGTTTATTAATCACAACCGGTATTCGTTAATTGGTGGTAAGTAACAGTAAATGTTTATTAATCACCACCGGTATTCTTTAATTGGTGGTAAGTAACAGTAAATGTTTATTAATCACCATCGGTATTCTTTAATTGGTGGTAAGTAACAGTAAATGTTTATTAATCACCATCGGTATTCTTTAATTGGTGGTAAGTAACAGTAAATGTTATTAATCACCATCGGTATTCTTTAATTGGTGGTGGTAAGTAACAGTAAATGTTTATTAATCACCATCGTATTCTTTAATTGGTGGTAAGTAACAGTAAATGTTTATTAATCACCATCGGTATTCTTTAATTGGTGGTAAGTAACAGTAAATGTTTATTAATCACCATCGGTATTCTTTAATTGGTGGTAAGTAACAGTAAATGTTTATTAATCACCATCGGTATTCGTTAATTGGTGGTAAGTAACAGTAAATGTTTATTAATCACAACCGGTATTCTTTAATTGGTGGTAAGTAACAGTAACTGTTTATTAATCACCACCGGTATTCGTTAATTGGTGGTAAGTAACAGTAAATGTTTATTAATCACCACCGGTATTCTTTAATTGGTGGTAAGTAACAGTAAATGTTTATTAATCACAACCGGTATTCGTTAATTGGTGGTAAGTAACAGTAAATGTTTATTAATCACCATCGGTATTCTTTAATTGGTGGTAAGTAACAGTAAATGTTTATTAATCACCATCGGTATTCTTTAATTGGTGGTAAGTAACAGTAAATGTTTATTAATCACCATCGGTATTCTTTAATTGGTGGTAAGTAACAGTAAATGTTTATTAATCACCAACGGTATTCTTTAATTGGTGGTAAGTAACAGTAAATGTTTAATAATCACCATCGGTATTCTTTAATTGGTGGTAAGTAACAGTAAATATTTATTAATCACAACCGGTATTCGTTAATTGGTGGTAAGTAACAGTAAGTGTTTGTTGATCCCACGGTATTCTTTAATTGGTGGTAAGTAACAGTAAATGTTTATTAATCACCATCGGTATTCTTTAATGGTGGTTAAGTAAAGTAAAGTAAATGTTTATTAATCACAACCGGTATTCGTTAATTGGTGGTAAGTAACAGTAAGTGTTTGTTGATCACCACCGGTATTCTTTAATTGGTGGTAAGTAACAGTAAATGTTTATTAATCACCATCGGTATTCTTTAATTAGTGGTAAGTAACAGTAAATGTTTATTAATCACCACCGGTATTCTTTAATTGGTGGTAAGTAACAGTAAATGTTTATTAATCACCATCGGTATTCTTTAATTGGTGGTAAGTAACAGTAAATGTTTATTTATCACCACCGGTATTCTTTAATTGGTGGTAAGTAACAGTAAATGTTTATTAATCACCATCGGTATTCTTTAATTGGTGGTAAGTATTAGTAAATGTTTATTAATCACAACCGGTATTCGTTAATTGGTGGTAAGTAACAGTAAGTGTTTGTTGATCACCACCGGTATTCTTTAATTGGTGGTAAGTAACAGTAAATGTTTATTAATCACCATCGGTATTCTTTAATTGGTGGTAAGTAACAGTAAATGTTTATTAATCACCATCGGTATTCGTTAATTGGTGGTAAGAACGTAAATGTTTAGATCACCATC